>JAZKJV010001449.1:0-439981 GCA_037367405.1 Ottelia alismoides | reverse complement strand
TACATACCGAGGGCACTACATCATGGCTACAGACTTGGGATGTGCTCACGACACTTAGTGAGTGATAGCCATTTGATAGTACTACATATATTGTAACTATACCTGCCAAGTATAGTGGATCACGGGACATGATTGTACATGGCAACAACCAGATCAGAAATTACAAGACTTATTCCATCGATGTCTGAAGGAGGAGTTTGATGGATTCAGAGTCTGTGAGTCCATCTTCTGGAAGGGAGGCCGTGTCCGTGTCCCTAATGATGATGAGTTGAGGAAAGATATCTTAGACGAGGCTCACTGTTCTAGATTATCTGTCCACCCAAGAAGCACCAAGATTTATAAAGACCTCTGTCAACACTTCTGGTGGGAGGGGATGAAGAGGGATGTTGCAGAACATGTCAGCCATTCCTTACTTGTCAATTGGTAAGGCAGAGCATAAGCACCCTCCTGGATTATTGTAGTCACTTCTATCCCGGTGTGGAAATGGGAGAGTATCTCAATGGATTTCGTGACATCCTTACCTCGTACATTAGGTGGATATTGTGCTATCTAGGTTATTATGGACTGACTGACCAAGTCCACACATTTTATTCCAGTGAACTTGACTTGCACTCTAGTAGACGTGGCCAGGTTTATATCCAGCATGTTATTCGTTTGCATGAGATTCCCAGAAAGGTTATATCTGATAGAGATGCTCGTTTTATGTTACATTATTGGGGAGAATTCATGAATGACCTAAAAATCGAACTATGTCTTAGTTCAACCTATTCATCCACAGATGGATGAGAAATCAGAGAGGACAATTTAGACCATTGATGGCCTACTCTAAGCATGTGCCATTAAGTGTCAAGGAATTTGGAAGGATCACCTTCCCTTGGTGGAGTTTACTTATAACAACAACTACTATGCTAGTATTGGTATCACACCTTTTGAGGCATTATATGGGCGAAGATGTACCACTCCCTTGTGTTGGCAGGAAGTGGGTGACAAAGAAGTTTAGTCCACTCAGATAATCGAGGATACAATAAGAGCCGTAGAAATGACTAGAAAGAAATTATTGGCTGCATAGAGCCGCCGGAAGAGTTACGTTGATCAAAGGCATCGTGATCTTGAGTTTGAGGTCAAAGATTTTGTATTCTTGAAAGTATCTCTAATGAAGGGTATTCAAAGATTTGGTGTTAAGGGCAAACTGGCACCACGGTTCGGTGTCCCTATCGAGATTTTGGTATGTATTGGGAAGGTAGCATACCGAGTATACTTGGCAAGTATGCATGATGTATTCCATGTATCAAAACCTAAGGAAGTATATTCGAGACCCTCGGCATGTGATCAACTATGAGGACCTCATGGTCGAACCGAATTTGTATTTCCTTGAAGCACCAGTGTAGATCTTAGACTGGGCAGTCGCGAA
Source organism: Ottelia alismoides (assembly GCA_037367405.1). Taxonomy (NCBI): domain Eukaryota; kingdom Viridiplantae; phylum Streptophyta; class Magnoliopsida; order Alismatales; family Hydrocharitaceae; genus Ottelia; species Ottelia alismoides. The sequence goes on along the minus strand of JAZKJV010001449.1, from coordinate 438,570 downwards.
GCTGCATCGGAAAGACATTCCTTTGGTCAAGATATTGTCGCAAAGTCAAAATGTTGAAGAGGCCACATGGGAGACTGAGGCAGATATGCAAAAGAAATACCCCTATCTTTTTGAAGGTATGATATTGAAACCGTAGTTCAATTATCTTTAAGATTTTTATTAATTTTGTTCTCTTTAATATTCTTATGCATGGATACAAGTCTCATTCAAAACATATACATTAAATCCTATATCTCGAGGACAAGACTTCCTTTAAGTTTTTCATGATGTGAACCCCCGTATTTTTATCCTAAATTTTGGAATATTTTTTATATTAAAAAAATCAAATGCACCTTCTTGTAGAACTCGTCGAGATATTTCCAAAGAGCTCAAGAATATCAAGTTCTGACATTCCTAACCCAAGATATTGATGTTTTAAGGTGGATGGTCGAGATCCATATATGGGTACGAACCAGATCCGAATTTGGATCCATTTCACCTCTCCTTCTATAAATAGGATATGACAGGATGCCCTCTCAAAAATCTAACCACCACCAATCCTTCTCCCTCCTTGGAGCACCACCAACTTGGTCGGATTGGTCGTTAGAGGACTGTCGTTGACGTTGGAGAAGGTTCTTCGATCAAAGATCCGCGACCACCATCGCGTAGGAAAGCTCAAGGTCACCATTGTGCACGCATTCATGCTACGATCGAAGCAATGGAAATATCATTTCCGTGTGAGAGGAGATCCTGAGGGAACATCCTAGGAGGTAACGATGAATACCCCTCTCTGATGTTGGTTTCCACATATCTTTGTGCCAGTATGCTTGAACATGTTTAGAGCCTTGGTTATTCTTATGATGTGATTCATATATTAGTAACAAAGTCATACCCCTCCTCGACGTTGGTTTCATACAGTTTTATCTCTTTCATGATTTTTGATATTCGTAGAGCCATATCATCTTTCCGGCATGTCTATGTGTATGGATATTTTCAGGGGTCTTATACCTAATTGCAATGTAAGAGTTAATAGATATATGTCGAGCGTTATCCTTTTTTGTCATTGAATCATGCCTGATAACTCTGAATTTTTCTTTGGATGTTAATCATTTCCTTCCAAATACTCATATACACAATTGTTGGTAGGATTGCTCAGATTTAAATGTTAATCTCAGCCAAAATTATCATATTTTTGTATCTTGGTGGGTTTTGTTCTGATGATAATGTCCAGCTGAGGACATAGTAGAAAAAAAACAAATACCTTGTGTACTATTCATAGATAAACGTTGATCCTATATTATTTTGTTTATGGTGCTTTGATAAGTTTGTGTTTGATTTAAGGTTAGATGTTGTTTAAAATGAGATAGTATGTGTTAAATTCAAGTTCATATTCACAAATATCATCTATGACCTTAAATAACAATGAAGCTCCTAGTAAATATTAACGCCACAATATCAATCTCAAAAGTGCTATCTTTTAGTAGTTGCTTTTGGTAAGTTGGAATATAAACCTAAACGTCTGTTAGAATCTACAGAAATACATTTATTCTATACTTAGACACACTAGCATTTCTATTTAATGAGTTTTATGATATGCATAATGGAGCAATAACACCCACACATCTTCGTAAGCTACATTTATAATTATGGTATATATGAAACATGGTTAGAATTAAGATGACTAAAAAGACATTAGATTTATTATTTAAATGGTATAGTCTAAACTTAGATTAAATACTAGGTAATGCCGTGTGCATGTGTTAATTATCATATGATTATTGTACAATATGGGTAGGTTTTTATATATAGTCTGTTAACAAATTGCTTAAGGATGTGGTTATATAGAAATAGAATTAGATGCATAATCACTGGACTCCTTTCATCATGTTCATACCTTTTCTTAAATTGTCTGCTGCAGAATTTTAGACATCCATGAAATAGCATCTCGTCTATTAATTATACACACTAAATATCTTGAAATCCGTTTCTTACCTTGGTACGATTCATATGCAGTCAACTGCTTAATTTTAATCCTTTTTAATGATAAGTTTCACATGATGACAAAATAAGTAAAGACATTCTAAGACATTACAGTATCTCGAGTCATCTAATATGCGATGATTGTTGGTCCATTATCCTGGAGGTTATCGTCTCCTGGGTGACTTTTCATGTTGATGGGTAGATTGAGCTAGGAACCTTAAGGGATTGGGCACATACCCTTGGGACCTTGGTAGATGCCATGAAGGATGTGACCGTAATGGACGAGTTGGTTAACGCATTGCACCTAGCATCCCGGTAGCACATGGAGTCGCTCGACGGAGTTGGCAGGTGACGCAGTTGGCATTCTTGGTTTCACACTTATGCACGATATTAGGACTTGGAGTAGAATTGGGTGTGACCGCATCAAATTCTATTACGAGTAATATTATTGTGAGAGATGTTCTGGGTTATGGTTTGAAGTTGGAGAAATCTGGATTATGATCTTCTTTCTGTTCTAGTTGAACGAAGGTCCTTGAAGGTTTACTCAAAATGACAAACAAGTGCCCGCGTAGCAGAGGTCTGCTAGTCGCATACTTGCATATACTAAATAAATACAAGAAATGATCCATTATCGAATATCGGTAAAATGGTAATTGTATACCATTATGGATCCTAACCAACATGCAGGATATCAAGATCATTGTGGTTGTGTTCAAATGACTATTAAATTATAAATATAATCAATTGCTATGTGACCCAATGTAAATTATAATAACTTATTGTTTTCTCAGTTTCTACAACTTATGTATATGCCATTTGATAGAGTTGAGTACACATGTCTTGCTTACCCATACATTAATTATTGCAGTATTTGTATCATTACTGGACAATTGCTCATAATGTTATCCTCGTGTGAACCCAACACGTGTAGCTGATAAGCAACCGCAACAGTAGCGATCTTCAAAGAGTTTGAACTTTTACGTCGTACTTGTACCAGACAAGGTGCATTCTACTTAGAGAAATTTATTTACTTCTGCATTATTTCATGTTCTTTTTGAGAGACAATGCAATGAGATATTTGGAGAGATTCTTCTACAAAAATTGTAATTGTATGATGTATCTCATTTCATGGACATGGACTTGATGTTTTTATCAATGAGAATAAATGTTGTATTTTACATTCCATTCCATTTTTCTCATGTTGTTATCAATATTCCAAATGTTGATCTAATGTGCATAAGATGATTTGCTGAGTATCAGAGATCATGGCCATATTTGGATCGTAGGTCCGACGCTCCCATCCCGTCGGTTTCGATAGCCGAAGAGGTAGGACGTCACAAAAATTCCAAAAAAATTAGAGTATCTTTATTATTATATTTTGTAACTACAAACCAATTATCACTAATATTTGTAAAAGAAAAATATAAAAAATTAAAAAAAAACCAAAAACCTTATGAAAATAATTAAAATTATTTAAAAAGATAAAAATATTAATTTCTATTTCTTAAATTCCAAAACAATACAACCTAATATTTTTTAGTCATTGCTTTGATACTTTTAATCAATTTAAAATATGAAAAATTAGCAAAATTATAAGAAATTGATAAAAAATAGAGAAAATATCAAAAACACAAAAAGATTTTATTTTGTAATTTTGGTTCTATATAGGTCTGTTTATAACTATAATACCTTATATCTAGCATATATATTACTACTATTTATTACTTATATTTATTATTAATATTTATAAATACCTTAAATCTTTAAAAACCTTTAAAAAATAAAAAGGAATGTACTTAAAGGTATTTATACAATTTTATCTATATATTATATATTTATATCGTATATAGTAATTGTATAGCATACATTATCTATAAATCTATCTATATATATAGAGGTCGGGGAGGTTGTTCTGTGTAACGGCCAAGTTGGCTGTTACACGGAGCAGTTTCCCCCATATTTTATTTTTTTTTCAATTTTTTCATGTATATTCATCTATATATCCCTCCTACATGTCATTCAAATTTCGTGAGAAACAGAGACTCCTAAGCCCTCCATCTAGAACAGGTCGATTACAACAAAATTCAGACCGTTAAAATTACTTGTTCTAGATGGAGGGCTTAGGAGTCTCTGTTTCTCACGAAATTTGAATGACATGTAGGAGGGATATATATAGATGAATACACATGAAAAAAAATTTGAAAAAAAATATAAAAATGGGTAGGGGGGGGGGAATTGCTTCGTGTAACAACCATCTTGGCTATTACACGAAACAACCTCCCTTTTCTCATATATATATACACTTATTACATATAGAAGCCCTATAAAACACATAAAACATTTGTTATTTTTTCTTTTGATTATTAATTTTTGTAGCTATCACGTTGCTTATTTGTGGTTCGAACCCTACACTTGCATATTATACATACTATTTTGTAGGGTCTTTTAGATCAGCTTATTTATTGCTTGATTATCATTGCGGGTTAATCATTGATTGACTCTGGATTGATTATATCCAAGAGGTGAGACAACGGTCAACACATCGATTACCGAACCCGACTTGTCTGGCACCGCAGACCCTCCAAGTCCGGACGTTTAGATCCCTCACACAGTTTGGTGTCCAACAACACTTCATTCTTTTTATTTTATTTCCTTCATTATTTTATTTGGAATTAAATATATTATTTTGTGTAATATTTTATATAATATTTTATGGGAATTATTGCATGTTATTTTTCACAAATTAAAAATATACATGCATTTAGCTAGGGATTTAAGGCCAAAATGAAAGAATAAAGGTGATGAAATGGAGATTCATCACCACCTATAGCTGCCTTTACTAGTCCATAGAAAATATATTTTGCTAATAAGTGCATAAAAAGAAAAGGAAAGGAAAAGAAAGAACTTAGAATAATTTCTGACTTTTAAACATATCATATTAAAATTAAAGTTTGGAGCTCAGTTAAGACCTTTGGATTTTTGTTGTGTTCAGAACCACATTAAGATTATGAATTGTGACAGGACATCCCTTAGGTTCCATAATCCTATCATTTAGTTCAATCCATAGTGTTGAACACGAGAGTCGGAGCCGCTAATAATGGTAAGACAAAATCAGACTCACTGTCGCTGAGGTGATTGCTCAATACTCGTGATCAAACAATAATTAACCCATATAATGAATAAGCAATTAATTAGTTTGGGATAAAATTTATTATACCCTACTAAAGTTGTATATTGATAAATACGTAGGGGTCGAAGACAAGAAACAAAGGTGTAGAACAAATGAGGTAGAAAATCAACACATGAATTTGTCTTTCATACACTTAACCAATTTATGGTTTTTGTGGGTTTTTAGCTTTTATATTTTTTTAATTTTTAATTTTATATTTATAATTGTTTTTAAATTTATTTTTTCTTTTTGTATTTTCTAATTTTTAAATTTCTTTTTCTTTTAAAATAAATAATATAGGAATATATAAGGTTATATATATAATTTAAGGCAATACAATTATAAATACTATTAAAAATAATCAACATATATGAAATAAAATGTTTTTGGGTATTAAATATTTCTCTACTATTTTTATGATTTGTGGGGAATGCTAGCAAATTTTTATGTATTTTTAAAGTAAAAAATATCCAAAAAGGGATTAAATAAATATGCCAAATTGTTTTGGAAATTAAAATAGCAAAAAGTATCCAAAATTTCCAAATCAATTTTAATATATGATAAATAATATAAAGAAAATTATAAAATAGCAATGAATATTTTTGGAGTTTTTTGTATTTTTATAAAGGATTTTAGATCTTTTTAATTTTTATGAGTTTTCATTTTCTATTTTAAGGATTTTTGGTCTGGAGTTAGAAAATAAATAATAATAAACAAAATATTTTTTTGGGGAATTTTTCAAAATAGTTTTATATTTTTTGGTGTTTAATAAGTCAAATATGATAAAATATGTGCTCTTTTGATTTGTAATAAATAATAAATGTTTAAAATTGAAATCCAAAAATATGGTGTGAATTTAGATGCTAGAAGGCACTTAATCCTATTTTTGGGATTTTTTAGAGCACGAATGGTATTTTTAATAAATAGAAACAACTATAAAAATTAATTAACTAGTAGAGCCATAGTTGTAATTAAAAAACTTGAGATTCTTTCTGCAAAATACCAAAAAGTTTTACACTAAAAGTTAAAGTTCCTGGACTGAAATGAAATACAAAATGCCCGCTCACCACCTCACTTGGGACAACACTAGTGGGCAAATGTGTCGATGCATGGGTCTCCGGCGATGCGACGACGGAAGAGAACTGGTAGCTCAATCCTTGCAGGATCAAGGTGGACAGAGATGCATGGGATATTGAGAAACGTATGAGGAAGAAGGTGAAGGCGAAAGGTGAAACAGAGCGGATCAGTACTCGTTGGAACAAGGTGGCGAGCTCGAGCTCCGTCGCATGATGGAATTGGAAAATACAAAAAAGATAATCGAAAAGACGTGAAATGAACACTGAAATTACTCTAATGCTACACTAAGGAATAGAAACAGCTAAAGAAATATGAGCTTATCGATGAGGAACCTCCTGAAGGTGAACTTTCGACGGGAACGATGACGATGCTTGGATCGCTTTGATTCGACACCCAATCTAGTGCCTAAGGAGTTGATCAGACCCATGCTGTCACTAGGAACAAGGATCAAAACTCGAACTTAGGTTTTAAGGGTGGAAGAAGGATTAAGAATCCATGGAGGCTCAAGACGAAACTATATAGGTTGCGCCTTTTGACCAAGAAGATCTCTCAAATCCATGGACCAAAGCCTAAGAAATCAAGAGCGTGTGTAAGTTCAAGGAACGCGGATCAAAAGTCACGAAGACGTCGAGCTCAATAATGCAAAGATCGGGTACTGTGTGGCAAAGAAATCGAGGGGGGTAAGAGACCCGATGCAGAGGACCTTGGGGAGCAAGGAGTTGACCAGTGTCAGCTCTAACTCGCACCCATTTGTCCACGTGGGTGCACTAACAGACAAAATTGACTGGAAAACTCAAATAAAAATAAAATATTAAATGATTTATTAATTTTTAATTAAAAATAAAAATATTTATTATTTTATGTAGTATTTTAATATGATATTTTATTTATTTTTACAACGTATTCATTACAAGTTACTTTTTACAAGTGTATTTATAGGTATATTGACCTATGTTTGGAATATTTTATTTTTTATTTGTATTTTGTATATTATTATTTTATTTTCTTAATTTATATACTTATAACTTTTTTATATACATAAATATAGTTTTGTTATATTTTTTTGATGTATTTTGTACACTTAAGTAAATAGGAGTATATAATATATATGTATAAGTATAGGTATTTCCTCTTTGTATTTATATATACTATTTTATTTTTGTATTTTCTCTATAGTTTTGTTCGATTTTATATATGTATATATATTATAAGTATTATTAACAAAATTATAAAAGCTTAAAATTATAAAAATAATAAAGAAAATATAAAATGAATATTTTATTCATATATACTATATAGTAGGGTCCAAAACCCAACTTTTGCATCTTAACTCCAAATCGAATGAAACTAACTTCATTAAATAGCTTATTAAAAGTTATGCCAATTAAATAATTTTGATATATTTTGAGTTCATATGGAGAAGATATGGGTCTGAGAAGTTTGGGGTTTGGCTTTTTATTCTGAGTATAAAAAGTACATTGTATACTATTTTTGTGTAAACTCAATTTTGTATTTTTCAATATATTATTATCTACAACTTTCATGTACAAAGTTTCTTTATTTGAGATATAAATAATATAAAATAAAATAGGTCCCAAAAATGAATTATTAACGAATAAGTGAATGCGAATTTATTGGATTTTTGGCCCTTATCTCACCTTATTTTATTCCTTGTTGATCCAATTATCAAGATGCCCAGGTCTCAAGATTTAGGGTCATAAAATACCTTTGGAATTTTATTCTTTTTATTTTCTTTTCTTTATTCTTTTATTTTAGCTTTAAATAATGTATTTTATACAATGTTTTATACACTAATTAATGAATGCTAATTTGTGCAAAATAATGGAATTTGCATGCATTTAGCTAGGGTTTGAAGGCCAAAATGAAATAGGAAAGGTGATGAAATGGATATTCATCACCCTCCTATACTTGTCTTTGATAGTCCCTAGAAAACATTTATGCCTATAAGTGCAAAAGAGAAAATAAAGAAAAGAAAAAGAACTTGGAATAATTGTCGACTTTTAAACTTGTCTTTAAAATTTGGAGATCAGAGAAGGCCTTCGGATTAATGATGTGTTTGGAACCACATGGAGGTTAGGAAGTGTGACACAACAACCCTTACTGTTTGGTTGCTGGGTTGGACTGGATTGGGTTGGGCTGGGTTGGGGTGGGTGAATAGTAATCTGTGAGGAGGAAGTACCCTTGTGAATAGTAACCAGGGTTGGGCCAACCCTGCCCAACCCTGCAACCAAACAGGCCCTTAGGTTCCATACTCCTATCATCTAGTCCAATTCACAACCAGGTCAAAACCATCCTCCCAGTCACATACTCTTGATACCTTGAAGTGATAGAACCATGTATGTGAAATTGTTCAACCCTCCCTAGACAAAACCGATTAACTATTGAGGTGTTTGCTCTTATGTAACTCATCTCGTGGAGAAAGATATTCCCTTTGAAGGTCATGTACTCACGATCTTTACAAACCAAATGGGGAAGAAGTTTAGAAGAAAGGGAAAAGAAGTGGGAATATACAAATGCATTCTTCATTCCCCTGTAAAGTCGGTCAGTGTAACCAATTCTTCACCAAGAAGCAGGCTTTTCCTGATCTCAATTTTTTGTGAACTTTTTGGTTGTCAGCTTCTTTGGATATTTTCTTTGGCTTTCTATAGCTTCTGCATTCTTGCTTGTACCCAGGTGGATATAACATCTTTTGTTCCACCTATTTTTTGGGATCTTGGAAAAAGTTACACTGGTGGACCATTCCTCATCTAAAGCATTGTCTTAATCCATCTCTAATCTTTAGATATAATTGTTACCAAAAGAAGTGTGTTAGAGTATCAGTGTCGACAATCTCCAAGAATGGTTCCTGAGCCACCCTTGACGAAATGATCTCGCATCTTCCCAGCTTAGACTCCAAAATATTTCACCAGTCCATCTTGGGTTGAGTTAAGTGCTACGTGCGGGGTTTCCAGTCAAGTCACTGTCTCAAGAGTCTACAGATGATATGAAGGGTTCTATTTAGGCACATTGAATTGACTCGTGAACATAGTCTTATGGAATCTAAAGAATTAAGTCAAGGTGACCTGAAACATCTCCATTTCCAGTCCTCAATGGGTTCCTCTGAAATTAAGTGTATTAAGGTCTATTCCAAGCTCCAATTTTCAGACTTTTTTAGACTTGTTCAATTGTCTCAGTTATTCTGGAAAATGCGAATGCTATGCACAATGCAAGGAAAATGTTTTTGTGATGCAATTTTTTGATTTTGAACTTTTTGTGGACTTTTGAAAAAATGTTTTGAAATTATTATGCAGCTTTTGGAAAAAAGGTTTTTGCAACTATTTTTGGACTTTTTGATTTTGCACTTTTAGGGATTTTATTCAAAATAAAAGTCTTTTAAGAAGAAATATGTACATATATTTACACGGGTATGCATCTCATTATTTACAAGAGTTGAGTTTTAGGGATTTACAGGTTTGTGTATACAAGGTTTTGTAAAGAGTTTTTATTTGCTTGAGTTATGTATTCTCAAACTATTTTGAAAAGATTTTTTGCAAACATTTTGAAAACTTTATTTTTGGAAACTAGTTTGACAAATATTTTTTACAAACATTTACAAAATTTGAAAATCATTTTGCAAATATTTTTCAAACAATATATATAGATTTTTCAAGAATATTTTTTCATTTTTCAAATCATTTGCAAATAGATTTTCAAAACATTTTATTTCACACAAAGAAAAGATTTTTCTACAAAATAATTTTACAAAGGTTGAAAATACATGTCCAAATAGTTTTCAAAAGATTTTTCAAAGAAATTTTTAGACATTTTTCAAAATATTTTTACCTGACTTATTAATCGATATATACAAAGAATTTTAATAAGTTTTATCCAAGTATTTTATTTTCACTTAATCAAATGTATTTTACCCATACTTATTGGAAATACGAAAGTATGAGTTATGTCTAAAGTATGTACGGAGTATATACGATCCCCCTATACTTGGCTTGAGCTATGTCCTCATAGGTCATAGAGGAAAAGAGAAGACATAACTCGTATTGAGTATATAAAAGTCTATACTATAACGACTAAAGAATGAACGATTGAGAAGTTAACCGTCCCCCTCTATATTTAGGATGTAACAATCCTAAGTATAGCAGGTTGTACACAAGGCAGGGAGGGTCAAGTGTGGGAATGTACGAAATCATCGACTCAACATGATCCTCCCTATACTTAGGGTAAAATATCCCTAAGTATATATAGTGTATCAAAAGTTGACGGGGTAGGTGAGGGATCAGAGAATGAACAACTCGGGGTGTACATCCTCTATACTTAGGACAAAGTACATCCTAAGTATAACAATGATGAAAGGGGTGACACCTTTTCGGAAGAAAAAGAAAATAAAGAATGAAAAGAAGAACGAATAAAAAAAAGATCATTCAAAAATATTTTGTTCTACTCTATCTGAAACTACGAAAGTAGTTGCTTTCAGTTCATCGTCATATACAACTTGAATTGAGTCAACGATAGACAGAAGTGTATTATGCTCTAAGTAAGGCTTCTGTAGTTGTCCATTGACGACAAAAGGCTGTGAGTCAGCTGAAAATTCAGATATCATCAAGCTACCATTGTCAAGCACATGTTTCACCGTAAACGACCCAATCCATTTGCTCTTCAATTTCCCCAGAAAGATTTTCAATTTCGCATCAAATAACCTAAACTTATGACTTGGCTCGAAAGTCTATATGCGGATGTGCTTGTCATGCCACTTCTTGACCTTCTCCTTGTACATCACATGGTTGTCGTATGCATAATCTCTGAATTTGAGCAGTCTGTTCAGATCCACTTTTCAATTCTTTTTGGCTTTCTTGGAGTCCAAATTGCAAACATTGATTTCCCATAAGGATTTATGAATAAGTTCAACGGACAAATAACATGTCTTTCCATAGACAATGTGGTAGGGAGACATTCCTAATGGCAACTTGTACATGGTCATGTAAGCCTAAAGAACTGAATCAAGTAGCCGAGGCAAGTTCTTGCGATCCGGACACACAAGCTTCTGTAGAATTGTCTTTATCTCCCTGTTGGAGCATTCAACCAAGTCATTAGACTGCGGGTGGTAGGGATAAGCGACATGATGTTCGATGTAGAATTCCTGGATCAGCCTTTTCACCTCTCTATTGATAAAGTGGCTACCCCCATCTGATATGAGACTTTTTGGTATCCCTAACCATGAGATGATGTGAGTGGCAGGGATAGCCTCCACCTAGCGACTCACATAGTTGACATCAAGTAGAATGTATTAGTAACCCTGATTGTAAAAAACGAGCCCATGAAGTCAATGCCCCAAGCATCGAAGACGTCTGAAATCCGAATGAACTTCAGAGGCATTGCATCTCTCATTCCTACAATGCTGCCCATTTTTTGGCAGTTAATGCAATGCTTGACGTAATCTTCTGCATCTTTAAATAATGTTGGCCACCATAGGACACTCTGAAGTACTTTTGTTGTTGTTTTCTACCTTAATGGTGCCCTCCAGATATGGTCGTGACAATGCGCGAGGACACTTTAAACTTCCTCCTGAGGGATACACCTCCGCCAGATGCAATCTACCCACTCGTGAAAGAGATATGGGTCCTCCCACAGGTAGAAATGGATATCAAACAAAAACTTGTCAACTTTCAGCTTGGGCTAATCTTGTGGAGTTTTCTTGGACTCAAGATAGCTCACAACATCGACATACTAGGGGGGCGAGGTAACTGACAGGATCGCCTCATCTGGCAAGGTTTCTGTGATCAGCTGCAAGTTCAACTCAAGAGATTTAGGCTCAGGAAGTCTCGATAAGTGATAAGCCACAATATTCTTTACTCCAGGTTTATCTCGTATTTCCATGTCAAACTTCTAGAGGAGAAGGATCCACCTGATGAGACGTGGCTTGGAATCCTTCTTCTGTTGTAGGTACCAGATGGTCGAATGATCTATATAAACAATGACCTTGGACCCAAAGAAATGGGATCTGAACTTTTCCAAGGCAAAAACTACCACTACTAGCTCCTTCTCAATGACTATGCAATTCCTTTGAGCTTTGTCGAGCGTTCGGCTAGTGTAGTGAACAAAAAATGGGACATTGTCTTTCCTCTGTCCCATTACAATCCCGATGACATAATACGATACATCTGTCATGATTTCGAAGGGTAACGTCTAATCGGGCGGCTGCAAGATAGGGACCTATGTGATGAGTTCTTTTAACTGATTGAAGGCAATGAGTACACGGTCATTGACAATAAAATCATTCTCCTTACCCAAAAATTCAGTCAATGGTCTTGCCAACTTGTTGAAATCTGTGATGAACTGTCGGTAGAAACTGACATGACTAAAAAATAACCGAAATTGTTTGATTGTTGTTGGTGGATCAAGTTTATAAATCACATCCACATTGGTTGGGTCAACTTCCATGCCACGTTTAGATACAAAGTGACCCGATACAATCCCTTCAGTCACTACGAAGTTGCTTTTCGCCTATGAGAGCACTGGATTGACTTCGCAACACCTCCACAAAACTCAGTCTAGATAGTCAAGGCATTGATCAAATGAATCCCCATAGACCAAAAAATCATCCAGGAAAACCTCCAGAAAACTGCCCACCATGTCAGCAAATATTGCAAGCATACACCTCTGAAATGTGGCTGGGGCATTATATAGCCTGAATGACATCCGTCTGAAGGCGTACGTCCCAAATGGACAAGTGAGCATGGTCTTCTCTTGGTCTTCAGGATCTTTAACAACTTGATTGTATCCGTAGTACCCGTCCAAGAAGCAGAAATATTCCTTCGCGACCAGTCTCTTAAGAATCTGGTCAATGAAGGGCACTTGGAAGTGGTCTTTCTTGGTGGCGAGGTTCAATCTTCTGTAGTCAACGCACACTCGCCAAGAAGTGGGTACTCTAGTCGGGATCTCCTCTCCTTTGTCATTCTTCACAATAGTGATCCATTATTTCTTGGGCACGGTGTGGAAGGGATTCACCCATTTAGAGTCAGAGATGTGATAAATGAATCCTGCATCACACCATTTCTGGATCTCTTTCATGACAACCTCCCAAAGGTTCTGATTCAATCTTCTTTGAAATTCGCGGGAGCGGTTGCTATCTTCCTCAAGGAAAATGTGATGCAAGCAAATTGAAGGATTGATCCCATGGAGATTCGAGATTTTCCAACCTATCACCTTGTGGTTACGTTCAAGAACCTCCATCAGACGAGATTCTTAGTCTGTGGTCAGGTATGCATTGGTAATGATCGGGTACATATTTGGCTGACCTGCAAGGAAGGCATACTTTATACTGGAGTGCAACGATTTTAGCTCGGGCGGAGTGGGAGCTGCTTCACTGGTGACTTCATAAATGATAGTAGACAATCGTTCCTTTAACTTTTCAATGTCTACCTTTGACTGTTCATGCTCATCTTTCAAAAGTTTAGAGAAATTATCAATCATATCACATTATTGCAGAATTCATCAATGATCTGATCTTTGTCTTGAGAGTTCATTATCCCTACAGAAAGTTATTCAAACTCATTGGGCACATCAACACAAACCTCATCCTCATCGATAGAGGGGAATTCGACTGCTTGCGCCACTCCTTCCTCGGGGTAGAGGAAGTCGTGGATCTCCATGTTGTCTAGGAAAAGATCTGTATCTTAGAATTCCTCCAAAAATTCACAGTCTTCAGGACGGTTGATTTCACTCATACTCATGACATATACTCCTACTATAGGCTTGGGCTCGAAAACAATCTCTATCTTCACTATGTCACTGCTGGAGCTGAAGGTGACCTCTCTAGTGCCATAGTTCACTACTGCTTGCTGTAACAGTCGACCAATGATTATAGGGGTATAGAGAAGAGGTGTGGAGACGTATATGTCTAGCATGACAAAATCAACATAGAACTAGATCCCTTGAATGGTGAGAATTACGTCCTCCAACAAGCCCCTAAGCCGCTTAACATATTTGTTTGCAAACTACAGAATCATCTTTGTTGGTGTGAGCGGTCCTAGCGTAAATTCTTTGAGTAATGAAGCTGTCATCAAATTGACAGAAGACCCGCTATTGAGCAATGTGCATTCAAATTCTTGGTTGAACATCTGACAACGAATGAGTGGTGCTCCCTTGTCTTTCTGTTTGTCTAGGAGATTGCTAATGGTGTTGATAACGACCATGGTAAGGATGTGTTTTTCATGCTTGCCACATTGACTTCTTGGTTTGTGGGGACGAGGCCTACACCTTGTAATACATGCATTCTTAAGTCCCTTCTTCACAACATGAATGTACTCCAGAGCTTTCATCAAAGGCATATTCAAGATCAAGTTTTGAATAATCTCCACGATAACAAAGATCAGACAAAGAATTTTCAATATTTTCATTTTTTCATTACTTCTGGAAAAGGAATATTTACAGAATTTGAAATAATATCATTCAAAATATTTTCCATATCATGATGTACAAGTAGATGGAAAAAATGTAAAGAATCATCTACAAGTGGTGGACGAAAAATGTTGGCTCGGATTCCTTAACTGGCTTCGGGTCTGCTGCATGTGGGGGCTCCTCCAAGACTAGTGTTGGAGCTACTGCATGTGCATGCATCTCCAAAGTAGGATGGTCTCCATCGAGGTAGGTGATACTGTCATCTTTTTGTATTTTTTTTCATTTTTTGGCCTTTTGATTCTGGTGCTCCTCCAAAAAAAGTACTTCTCCCTAATGCTGGCTGGGTTGATGAGTCATTGTCAGATGCAATGTTCTTCCCTTTCGTCCTTGACGATGGCTAGAGTATCCTACCACTATTGAGAGTAATAGTATTAGATAAAAAGCAATTAAGATCATCTGAATCAGGTTGGAGACTACCATCTATCTGAGCCTTGCGATGGAAATTGTTCGGGTTTGCCTCAACCTGAGCTGGGATTATAGTCTTCACAACTATCATGTCCTCGATCTTCTGGGTCATCCCAACCACATTTTTCACTAGCGAAGCTAAGCAATCAATGATTGGGTTCACCGGTGGTGCCTTGGACGGGTCGACCTGATGGGACCGCTAGTCGTGGTATTGTCACTATAGAGAATGATGGTTGTAACCCTGATATAACTGATAGTGAGGAGGATGCAATGAAAAGTACTGGGAGTATTGAGGAGGACCAAAGTACTAGTGATGGTATTGAGCAACCAACTGCTGCTGATGGTAACCCATACTACGATAACCGAGCTGCTGAGGACCTTGCTGATAATTCTGCCTCCAGGTGTTGTTGTGGTATGGAGGCTACTGCTGATGAGAGGGTTGGTAGTCTTCCACTCTACTGTTGGTGATAGGGCATGTTGCCCATGTTCTGACCCCGGGGTGGTCCCTGAGGACAGGTCCGTTGCTCCAGATACCATTGATCTCTTGTATCTGCAGTAGTGGTGGAAAGAACTGCTCGGGATAGGCTGGCTGTGACTCTGGTTGATAGACAACCATATGTGTTTGGGACTGCAGGGGGCTTCTCCGGAGCCTGTACATAATACACATGCTGTACGGGTTGGGGCGGCAGGAGACTCAGCTGAGGAGATAGTGTCAGTGTTGGCTCCTTCTGCTCAACGAAAGTTTCAGCAGTGGCTGATACAAAATTACAAGCATTGACATTTAATGCCCGAACGAGATGCTCTAGCTATTGAGAAATCAAATTGAGCTTCTCCATGCCTTGGGTCCTATTCTCGATGACTGCAAGCTTGTCAAGGTGCTGGGCTCAATGATATCGACCTTGGATAGGTGGCTCCCAATGATGCTCAGATTGGAGCTCTCGTCCCTATCCTCTACATGAGAAGCCATGTTGACTGGCTTGTGGTTGGTTGGGGGCATCTTCATGTATGCATGGGATAAGGATTGAGCAGCTTCTCCTTTGTCCATCTCCTCAAAAATATCCCAGACGACATCCTCATCTTTATTAAAATACGAGCCACCACAAGCAGCGTCTACGAGCTTTTGGCTCTCAAGTGTCAGCCCACCGAAGAAGTGAGGAACCAAACTAGTTTTCGGGATCTCGTGGTGGGGTCTCTTTTCTTGCAGATATCTGAATCTCTCCCATGCTTCATGAATCATCTCGTGGGACAACTAAATAAAACTAGAGATGCGGGCACACATCTGATTCCGACGACCGAGAGGATAGAATCTATGAAGAAATGTATACTTCATCTCCTCAGAGGTCGTGACTACCTTCCCCAAATGATCGACCCAATACAGGGCATTGTCTTGAAGGCTGAAAGGAAAGTCAGTCATCTTGATTATCCCCAGAGGGATATTAGGGCAGTGTGCTGTGGCACAGATGCAGCCGAACTATTGCAAGTGGATATATGGTTCTTCGGTAGTGTTCCCTTGAAAGGTCGGGAGCAGAGACAAGAATTGCAGTTTCAGCTCGAAGTGGCATGGCTGGGTGGAATCCGAATCCATTCTGTGATATGGCCTGTCCTAGGATTATAAGTCTCCCTTAGCATAGGCTTCAACTGTAGTCTTGCCTCTCCCCCTTCATTACGGGGTCCGCCTACTGACATGTAGTCCTCTATGTCATCCATGTTTGGTCTTCATTTTCTCTCTGAAAACCACCCTCTCTCCTGAAATCTCTCTCATCAACTCTCATCCTCAAATCATTTAGCATATCTTGGAAAGTGTCCTGGGATAGTCCTTGGTTTTTCAACTGCTGCTGGATGGCTAGGATTGATGCGAGGAGTTGGCTATTGACTTCATTCTGGGTTGTGAACTGCCCATTTCCTTTATTTGGCTCTTTGGCTGGTTGGGGCTGCAGTCCCTTTCCTCTTCCAGTAGGAGCCATCTCTGATCCTGCCTGTGATTCTAGCTCGAGGTTAGGGTCAAGATCTGTAATGGGAAATACACCCCAGTCAGTATGCATGCAAGCACCAGATGGAGAAAATATTTCAGAATTAGGGACAATTCTGAATCTTATTAGGGATGGAGAGGAGTGTGGAGTAAAATCAATCTCCATCCAAAATAGACAGAACTCGAGAAGAGAGTGTCCCTGGTCTAGGTGAGGAAGAAGAAGCCGGGAGTCCCGAGGATGATTCATGGAGTCTGAACCATGGTCCTGGGAATCACCCCAAATTATTGGAGATGCCGACGACACGTAATCGATGTGGGTGTCGGCGGGGTCCCGACTAAGCCATCCATGAGTCGACATCTCGATAAGGTCAAGAGGAGATTAATTATATATGAAAGATTACATAGATGAATAAGAAATAAAAGGAGTATAAAACAGTAGATGGCTCAAAGCAGGGGGGTTTCAAGAAAATATTCAAAAGAGATGATGCGGCAAAATGATGCAAAGGCACGATGTTTTTAATCTTGACCTTAATAGAACTAAGCAATCAAACCTCAAAACAGATTCACTAACTCAGCCCATACAACCGTAAGAGTTTGGCTATTTTTATCTTTTCAGTTTTAGGGTTATTGATTCAGGCAAAAATGTTGTCACGAGTCCTTAAGCAGCTATCCCTAGAGAAGAGCGTGTACTGTTGGGATGAGTCTCCCCGTACTTGTTCCACCTCCTTTGTATCTTGTGGTCTATTCTCTTTAAGGTCCTCAACCTCGTGCTTGGGTGGCTACTCAGCCAAAGAAATAGAGAGAGGAAGTCGATAATGATGAACCTAAATACTTTAGACCAAGCTCGCAACGGAATCACCGTGAGCGTGCTAGATCCTAATCGGACGCTAACCGATGAGATAGACACCTCCATGATGGTGTGGCCTAAGCTCAGTACTTCGGACCAAGTTATATGCTCCACACAAGCTAGGAATACCGTGCTCGATAAGGCCCTACTCGGTCACATACTATAGGAGCGTCGTTACTTTGCCGGTCCTAGGTGATTGTTGAGGTAGCCATAGATTGGGTTTTTGGCTCTATTCCTTAAGGGTCATGCCTCACTTTATCTGGAAGGTACTTGATACAATGTGGGCTTTGCTCACCCAATGCAATAAGTCCAATTAATCAATTTTATTTAGGTCAAGTATTTTCAGCAGCCCCCTTTTTTTAATTTTTTTGTGTTATCACCTGCTTTGAGTAAATTCAATACAAGCGCCTAAGGATTTTTGTATTTTCTTTGATCCCTATGTGATCCAAAAACAGAGGGAGAGAAAGACAAAGTAATGCAAGGCGATACTAAGATGGAAATCTCACCTTATGCTTAACTGATGAATGCTCAGTTAGCAGACTTACAGTGCTTCCCAACACTTTCCATGCGAGATTCAAAACATGAATTTTTAAACCTAGGCTATATGCCGATATGCACACAAAAATCATCCTAAGTAGGCAACTAATACATATGAAGAACCAAATGCTAAACAGTAAGAATGAAACCTAAGTTCCGGTCTTGGATGCTACTTGGTGCCCACCACAGTGGGTCCTGCAAGCATTGTAGGCGACCTCTCTCGCACTCGGTTTCAAGACTAAGTGTTCAACAATTAATTAAGCTAGTCAAACACGAAGACTATAGGTGTATGCAAATATAGTTAGGTGTTTGGCCTTAGTTTACACGATCAAGCAAAGCCTAAAGACTAAGGGCTCATTCCACAAAACAAATAAAAATAAGGCGGAAATCTCAAATCATGAAAAACAAAGAAAATAAAGGGAAAAATAGGGAGAACAACAAGGTAGAAGGTGAAGAAAATGCGAGAAAACTGTGGTGGACCCCCAAGTTAACAAACACTTGGAATTTGGGCCCGAGTGTCTAAAGTCCAAAGCACCTGTGTTATTACAAATTAGTAGTGCAGAAATATGGGTCTTTCTCTTACAATAATAAAATCTAAATCTAAGCTACTACTATTACTGTCTTCTCTCTCTTGCCGGCTTGGTCAGAATAGCCGGCTCCTCGTCCCAAGGCTGCGTAGAACCACCTAGGCGATCTTCCTGTATCGCAATCCCTCATAAGAAGTCAAAAAGAGAAGATATCAGACAGTTCAAAATTGATAATAAAATAAAAGGAAATAAATGAAGAAACGGCTAAGCATTATAAACAAAACAAAAACTACACTACAAATCGATTCTCCTTGTCTATGATCCCATTTGTTGAACGCGAGAACTGGGGCCACTAATAATGGTCTAACAAAATCATACTCGCTGTCGTTGAGGCAACTACTCAATACTCGTGATCAAACAACAATTAACCCACACAATGAATAAACAATTAATCAGATTGGGATAAAATTTATTATACCCTACTAAAGATGTATAGTAAAAAATATATGGGGGTCGAACACATGAATCAAATGTGTAGAGCAAATGAGATAGAAAATCAACACACGAATTTGTCTTTCAAACACTTAACAAATTCATGATTTTTATGGGTTTTAATTTTTATAATTTATAATTTATATTTTTAATTGTTTTTAATTTTTAATTTATATTTTCTTTTTATATTTTCTAATTTTAATTTTCTTTTTCTTTCAAATAAATAATTTAGGAATATATAAGGATATATATATAATATAAGGCAATACAATTACAAATACTATTACAAATAATCAACATACAGGAAATAATTTTTTTTGGATTTTAAATATTTCTCTACTATTGTTTTATGATTTATGGGGAATTTTCGCTAATGTTTATGTATCTTAAAGTAAAAAATATACTAAAATATGGATTAAATAAATAGGCTGAATTCTTTTGGAAATTAAAAATAGTAAAAAGTATCCAAAAATTTCCAAATTAATTTTAATATATAATAAATAATATAAAGAACATTATAAAATAGAAATGAATATTTTTGAAGTTTTTGGGATTTTTTTATATTTTAATAAAGGATTTTGGAACTTTTTAATTTTTATGAGTTTTCATTTTTCTATTTTTAGGGATTTTTGGTCTGGAGTTAGAAAATACAGTAATAAAAAAACATTTTTTGGAATTTTTGAAAATGTTATATATATATATATATTTGTGTTTTATAAGTCTAATAGGACCAAAAATGTACTCATTTAATTTTTAGAAAATAAAAATCTAAAATTGAAATAAAAACATGGCATGAATCTAGATGCTAGAAGGCACTTAATCCTATTTTTTGGGTTTTTTTGTGCACGGATGTTATTTTTGATAAATAGAAATGAACTGGTAGGACCATAATTGTAATTAAAAGAACTTGAGGTTCTTTCTGCAAATACCTAAAAGTTTTATACTAATAATTAAAGTTCTTGGACTAAAATGAAATACAAATACCCACGAGGGTATACATGCAAAATTGCCACCTCACATGGGATCACACGTGAGGTGATGTGGACTGGAATCAAAAGCAAATATAATAAAAGGTTGGGGTCACTTGCAATTTGTACACAACTTTTGAACGACAACTGAATGTTTAAATACTAAATAATAACATACAAAAAGTTGTTTAAATACTAAATAATAACATACAAAAAGTAGGGGGTTAAAAGTGCAAAATACCCCAAACGTGCGCTATCCAACAGCTTGAGGACACTTCACATGCCACGCATCACGCAATAGGAGATGGATAACGGTTCGCAAACGTATGACCCAGATTAGACCTCAAGTGAAGATCGAGCGGCTGAGGCTAAGGGCATCGTACGACCACTGCTGTGCTGGAGTGAGGGATTAGATTGGACAACCACAAGATGCTCACGAAGAACAATGGAGGAACTTCGCTGCTGCAAGCTTCGATCTGGACAAACTCCTCTGATCTTCACTCCCTAAGATCGAGAGATGATCCGAAATGATCTTGGGAAGGATCCACATCTTCTAGTTCGATTAAAATGGATCCAAGACCTTCGGATTGGGCAGGCGATGTGCTAAATCTAGAAGCTTCTTTTCAAGATCGACATGCCCTGCGAAGATGGCTTTCTATCTATTTCCTGTTGGGAACAAGTCATCGACAAAAAGGCAGAGCTCAATGAGCTCCTGGAGGTGAACTGGTGGGGAAATTGGTTGATGCATGGGTCTCCGGCGATGCGACGGTGGAAGAGAAATAGTTCAATCCTTGCAGGATCGAGGTGGATGGAGATGTAAATGGCATTCCGAAATGTAAGGGGGAAGAAGGTGATGGTGAAAGGTGAAGCGAAGCGGGTCAGTACTGGTCGGAACAAGGCGGCGGAGCTCGAGCTCCGCCAAATGATGGAATTGGAAATACAAAAAGATAAATGAAAAGACGCAAAATGAACACTAAAATTACTCTAATGCAACCCTAAGGAACAGATAGGCTAAAGAAATAGGAGCTTACCGATGAGGAACCTCCTGAAGGTGAACTTCCATCAGCAATGATGATGAGGCTTGGATCGCTTCGATTCGACACCCAATCCAACACCTAATAGGTCGATTAGATGCCTACTGTCACCGGGAACAAGGATCAAGACTCGGACTTAGGGTTTAAGGGTGGAAGTAGGATCAAGAATCCATGGAGGCTCGAGATGAAACTATATAGGAGGCGACCTTTGACCAAGAAGATCTCTCAAATCTATGGACCAAAGCACAAGAAATCAAGTGCGCATGTAAGTTCAAGGAACGAGGATAAAAAATCATGAAGATGTCGAGCTCAAATAATGCAAGGATCAAGTGATGTGTGGCCAAGAAATTGAGGGGGTCAGATACTCGACACAGATGACCTTGGGGGGGCGAGGAGTTAACCAATGTCAACTCAGACTCGTACCCCATTGGTCCACGTGGGTGCACTAGTGGACAAAATAGGCTACAAAAATCAAATAATTAAAAATAAAATATTAAATGATTTTATTAAGTTTTTTAAGACATAAGAAATATTTATTATTTTATGTAGTATTTTAATATGATTTTTTATTTATTTTTACAAGCTTATCTATTACAAGTACGTTTTATAAATGTATTTATAGGTATATTGACCTATGCTATGAATACTTTAATTTATTTTGTATTTTTGATATTATTATTTTATTTTCTTAATTTAAATATTTATAACTTATTTTTATATACATAAATATATTTTTTTATATTTTTTTGATGTATTTTGTATACTTAAATTAATAGGAGTATATAATATATAGGTATAAGTATAGACATTTCCTCTATTTATATATATATATTATTTTTGTATTTTATCTGTGATTTTATTATATATAAATATGTACATATATTATAAATAATATTTACAAAATTATAAAAATATATAATTGTAAAAATAATAAAGACTAAATAAGATGAATATTTTATTCATGTATACTATATAGTAGGGGTTCAAAACCTAACTTTCGCATCTTAACTCCAAATTGAATGAAACCACCTTCATTATATAACTTATTAAAAATTATATACAATTAAAAGTGATTTTATACATTTTGAGTTCGCATGGAGAAGATATGGGTTTGAGAAGTTTGGGTTTTGGCTTTTTATTTTGAGTATAAAAGTACACTGCATATTATTTTTGTGTAAACTCAATTTTGTATTTTCTACATACTATTATCTATAACTTTTATGTACAAAGTTTCTTTATTTGAGGTATAAATAGTATAAAATAAAATAGGTTTATTGACAAATAAATACATGGGAATTTATTGGATTTTTGGCTCCTATCTCCCCCTACTTTATTCCTTGGCGACTCAGTCATCAAGATGCCCAGGTCTTGGGATCTAGGGTCATAAAATACCTTTGGTATTTTATTCTTTTCTTTTCTTTTCTTTATTCTTTTTTTGGCTTAAAACAATGTATTTTATACAGTATCTTATACAATAATTAATGAATGTTAATTTGTGCAAAATAATGCTATTTACATGAATTTAGTTAGAGTTTAAAGGCCAAAATGAAATAATAAAGGTGATGAAATGGAGATTCATCACATGGTCTGGTCAGAACAATCCTCTCAATCGCATACTCTCGCAGCCATGAACTGATATAACCATGCATGTGATATTTTCAGCTCTTCCTAGGGAAATCACTGAACTATCAAGGAGTCTGCTCCTCTAGTAACTCATCCCTGTGGAGACAGACATTTCCTTCTAAGGTCAGGTACTGCCAATTTTTACAATCGAAAGTGGGAGAAGCTTAGAAGAATGGGAAAAGAAGTGGAATGGATCAGTGTAGTCTCATTCCCTAAGCTAGGCCGGTGTAACTGAGTCTTCACCAAGTAGCAAGCTTTTTCTGAAAGCTCAATATTTTTGTGGAATTTTTTTGTGTAAGCTTATTCTTTGGATTTTTCTTTAACTTTGCATTGCTCTAATTCTTGTTTGTGCTCCGATGGATATCACCAGTAGACTATACCTCATCCGAAACATTATCTTAATACAGTCTCCAGTCTTTAGATATCATGACAACCAGAAGAAGTGGATTAGAGTACTAGTTTTGACAATCTCCAAGAATGGTTCCTGAGCCACCTTTGACGAAGCAGCCTAGCATCATCCCAACTTAGACTTCAAGATCTTTCAATAATCCATCTGGGTTGAGCTAAGTGTTAAGTGCTAGGTTTCTAGTCAAGACACTATCTCAAGAGTCGTACAGATGATATGATGGTTTCTAGTTAGACATGTTGAATCGACTCATGAACATAGTCTCATGGAACATAAAGAGTTAAGCCAAGGTGACCTGAAGTATCTCAATTCCAGTCCTTAATGGGTTCCTCTGAAATTAAATGTATCAAGGTCTAGACCAAGCTCCTATCTTCAGATTTTATTTTAGACTTGTTCGATTGTCTTGATTATTTCAAAAAAATGCAAAATGCTATGTACAATGCAAGAAAATCTTTTTATGAACTAACTTTTTTATTTTGATTTTTTTGGGTTTTTTTTATTTTTTTCAAATTTTATGCAATTTGGAAAACATTTTCAAAATTTTATGAGTTTTGAATTTTGTAAAATTTTAGGGTTTTTTTCAAATAATGGTTAGTGAAAGAATTATGTGCATATATTTACACGAGAGTGTATCAATATTTACAAGAATTGGTTTGAGAATTTACACTGGGCATTTACAGAAAATAGATTAGTTGTTATTTATAGATTTTTATATATTGATTATATATATAGGCTTGTGTTCGTGTTATTATTCCTCATAATCATGTATATGGTTCTTAAAAATAATTTGAAAATATTTTAAAAAATATCTTGGAAAATTTATGCAAATAATTTTTACAAATAATTTTACAAATATTTACAAAAATTGAAAATCATTTTGTAAAGATTTTTCAAATTGTATGTATAGATTTTTGCAAAGTATTTTTACAACCATTTTCCAAATCATTTGCAAATTGAATTTCAAAAAATTTATTCAAATAAATGAACAAATTTTTACAAATATTTGAAAAATATTTTTACAAAGGTTTGAAAATAATTCACAAAAAGTTTCCCAAGTGATTTTCAAAAGATTTTCAAAACAATTTACATCCATTTTTTCAATTTGCAAGACATTTTTAAACCAACTTATTACTCATATTTGCAAAGAATGTTCGAAAATTTTCATACATATTCATGATGTATTCTTTATAGTTGATTAATTGTATAGTATATTAGCCATATTACTAAAAATACGAAAGTACGAGTTATGGCTAAAGTATATAAATCGTATATACAACCCCCCTTACTTAGCTTGAGCTATGCACTCATAGGTCAAAGAGAAAAAGGAAGACACAACTTGTGCTAAGTATGGGAAAACCTATACTACGAGAAAATAAAGAATGAGAAATCGGCCATCCATCCTATATTTAAGATCAAGTAATCCTAAGCATAGCAGACTATATACTAAATGAGTATGATAGAGGATCAGAATTTATGAAATCAATGTACTCGGTTTGGTCCCCCACACTTAGGGTAAAATATCCCTGAGTATATGCAAGCGAGCGAAAAAATAATGAATAACCCGATGACACTCACCCCTATACTTAGGATGAAGTGTATCCTAAGTGTAGCACAGATGAATGGGGTGTATGCAACACGAAAGAAAGACTTGGAAAAATAGAAATATAAAGAAGAAAAGAAGAAAAAAAGAAAACTAATCAATGATATTTTTGGGGGCATTGTCCGGCTCCACTGAAGCTGTTGAAACGATGATTTCTTCATCCAAACTTACTTGTAAAGAGTCGACAACGACCATGAATGTGACATGCTCTAAGTATGGCTTCATCAACTGACTATTGACAATGAAAGGTTATGCGTCAACTGACAATTCTGATATGAATACACTTCCATTGTCATGCATAATTCTTACTCTTTACGACCCCGTCCATCTGCTCTTTAATTTTATTGCTAAGATCTTCAATTTTACGTCAAACAACCACGCTTTCTGTCCAGGTTCAAAGGTCTTTCTTGTGATGTGTGTTTATCGTGCTAGTGTTTGACCTTCTCTTTGTACATCAAGCTGTTCTTATACGTGTAATCTTTGAATTCCAGGAGTCTGTTCAGATCTAATTTTCTCTACTGACCACCTTTATGTGAGTCGAGGTAGCAGATATTCACTGCCCAAAGTGATTTAGGAATTAATTCCACATGTAGGTGGCATGGCTCTCCATATAAAAGATGATAGGGTGACATGCCCAAGGGAGATTTGTAGGTTGTTCAATATGCCCAGAGAACTGAATCTAGGAGTTGTGTCTTGTTCTTTCTATATGACCGCACAAATTTCTACAGAATAGTCTTAATTTCTCTACTGGACAATTCAGCCAGACCATTTGATTACAGATGATAAGTAGATGAGACTCAATGATCAATGCCGTACTCCTTTGTTAATTTGTTAACCTCTTTATCGATGAAGTGTCTGCCTCCATCTGAAATCAAAATCTTTAGAATCATGAACTGTGAGATGATGTTATCTTTCAGGAATTTGCAGACTGTTCTGTTGTCTACAACTCGAGCTGGAATGGCTTCCACCCATCGACTCACATAATCTACAACAAGCATGATGTATTCAAAGACTTGTCTGTTAGGAAATGGGCCCATGAAATCTATGCCCCATGCATTGAACACATCAGATATCTAGATGAATTTGAGGGGCATGTTGTCTTTACCACCAAGGGTTTTCCCCATTTTCTGACAGTCGGTACATGCTTTCACATATTCATTCACATCCTTAAAGAGTGTGGGCCATCAAAGGTCACAATAGAGTATCTTCACGGTCGTTATGCTTCCAGAATGGTGTCCACCAGATTCGAGCTTATTGCAATGCTCGAGGACACTTGTGTACTCTTCCTGAGGCATACACCGATGCTATATACAATATGCTCTTTCCTTGAACAAGTATGGATCTTTCCATGGTAAAAATGGATGACAGACAAGAACTTTTCTTTCTTGATCTTCGTCCAATCTTGTGGAACCACCCCAAAGATGAGGTAGTTCAAAATATCAGCATATCAAGGGAGAGATCCTATGCTAAGGATGGATTCATCAGGATAGGAGTCTGTAATCGATGCATTGCTTAGCTGAGTATCTTGATATTCAATTCTTGATAGATGATCTGCCACCACATTCAGAACTCCGGTCTTATCTCTAATTTTCAAGTCAAATTCCTAGAGGAGAAGGATCCGTCTGAGTAGATGTGATTTAGCATTCTCTTCTGCTGTAAGTACTAGAGAGCAGAGTGGTCAGTGAAAACAATAACTTTGATCCAAGAAGGTAGGATCTGAACTTCTCTAAAGCAAATACTACCACCAGCAGCTCTTTCTCTGTAACTATGTGATTTCTTTGTGCTTCATCGAGCGTCTTGCTAGCATACTGAATGGCATAGGGCATCTTATCCCTTCTTTGTCCTAACATAACCCCAACTCCGAAGTCTAATGCATTCGTCATGATCTCGAATGGAAGAGACCAATCGGGTGGCGGTGGGACTGGAGCCTGAGTGACCAATTCTTTCAACTAATAAACTGATTGGTGAGAATGATATACAATGAACTCAATCTCCTTACAAAGAAGCTCGGTTAGAGGTCGGGAAGCTTGTTAAAGTCCTTGATGAATCAACGATAGAAGCTAACATGCCCTAAGAATGACCTTACATTCTTTCACATTTTGAGGTGGCTTGAGTTTAGCAATTACATCTACCTTCGCCAGATCAACCTCCATGCCACGCTTGCAGATGGCATGGCCCAGCACAATACCTTCTGTAACCATGAAGTGGCTCTTTTTTCATGATAGAACAATATTAATTTCACGGCATTTCTGTAGTACTCTAATCGATGCATAAGGCATGAATCAAAACTGTCACCGTAGACGGAGAAATCATCTATCAAGACTTCAAGAAACCTCCGAATCATGTCGGCAAAGACAGTAAGCAAGAATCTCTGGAATGTGGCTGGTGCGTTGCACAGTCCAAAGGGCATTCTCCTGAAAGCATAGGTGCTGAACGGGCAGGTGAAAGTTGTCTTCTCTTGGCCTTCAAGGGCGATCGCCACTTGGTTGTACCAAGAGTACCCATCTAAGAAATAGAAGAATTCTTTCCCTGCGAGTCATTCAAGAACTTGATCAATGAATGGCATAGGGAAATGGTCCTTCATTGTCGTTGAATTCATGTGGTGGTAGTTAACTCACTCCTACCAAGATGTCGGTACTCGGGTAGAGATCTCCACTCCTTGGTAATTTTTCACCACGGTGAGCCTTGGTTTCTTGAGAGTTATATGTAGTGGGATCAACCATTTAGAATAGGAGTTGGGGTAAATGAATCATACTTCACACTACTTCGTTATTTCTTTCATCACTACGTATCACAAGTTAGGGTTCAATCTTCTTTGGAATTATCGGGATGGCTTGCAGTCAGCTTCAAGATAGATGTGGTGTGAACACAGATTTGGATTTATCCCTCAAAGATATGAGACTTTCCAACCAAGTGCCTTGCGGTTCTTTTCGAGAACCTCAAGATTCTTGATCCGGGGTTAGCCTGGTGTTGATGATGACCAGATACATGCGTTCTTCACTCGCAAGGAAAGCGTACTTCAGACCTGCTGGGAGCGGTTTGAGTTCTAGTAATTATTGAGCTTGCTCCGTGGTCACTTCAGACATTGTACTGGTAGATGACTAATTTGCTAATTTCAATAAGATGATGTCCGCCTCTGTCACTCCTGGCTCTAATATGAATTTGCTAAACATATCGGTAATGAATATTTTGTGTTCGTATTAACATGATTCTTCTTCGAACATGCTGATCAATGACTCAGATTTTGACTCCCAATCCATAAGTAAGAATGGAATGACTGTGCTATCCAGGTCCTCCTTTGAAGAGAGGATTTACTGTGTGATAATGTCATTTAGAGAAATTGAAGGATCTTTGATATCCACAATGTCATAGTCTTCTGTAGCAGATTCATTCTCCCCTCTGTTAGATGAGGCTTTTGGTTTACTGACCATATCCACAGTAACTTTGTTCGTGCACGAGCGGAAGGTGATCTTCCCAGAACCGTAGTCGACAACTGACTTAGCTATATAAAGGAACTATTGAACTAGAATAATGGGAGTCTGGAGTTTCGATGCAGGTGAGTCCATGTCTAAGACTACAAAGTCAACATGAAATTTCATGTCCCGCACAGTTACGATAACGTCCTCCAACATTCCTTTGGGCCGCTTAACAGATCGGTCTGCAAATTGCAAGATCATTCTTGTAGTCTTAAGTGGTCCAAGCCCAAATTCTTGCAATAGTGAGAAGGGCATGAGGTTTACTAAAGACCTATATCAAGCAGAGTTCGCTCAAAAATTTGGTCAAAAATCTGGCATCTAATGTTGGGTGCTCCCTTGTCTTTCTTTTTCAAAGGGATGTCATCGATTGCATTTACTGTGGCCACGGTTTGGATGCGCTTCTCTCCTTTGTTGCGTCTGTTCTTGCGGCTCTGACGCTTAGAAATACATGCGTGTTTCAATCCTTTCTTCACAAAGGTCATGTATTCCATGGCTTTCATCAATGGAATTTTCAAAACAAGTTTTTCAATGATTTCAACAATGCCAGGATCGAACAATGCATTTTTAAATTTTACGATTTTGGTATGTTTTATAGCTCCAGGAAAAGAAATATTCACAAAAGAAAATTCAACGTTCTTAATTACATAATTATTTACATCTGATTTGCCAAAAGAGGGGCCATTGTGCAAAATAGGAAAAAAATATATATGCATGAGCTCCAGCTTCTTCAGGCAGTGCTGGAAGTGCTGTTGTTGTGGGCTACTCCAAGACTGATCCTTCTAGACTTTGGCTCTTCTTTTATTTTTGTAAATTTTATTTTTGCTGATTTTTTTGTATATTTTTATCTTGATGGTGGTGATGAATGATTGGTTTTGCTCCTCCATCATCTTTTTCCACACCCGACTCCATTGCTAGACTGACTGATGCAGAAGATGACTCTCCAGTGTCTTCTGATGGATACAAAGTCCTGCTGCTCCTAAGAGTCATTGCATGAGACAAAACATAATTTGAAATATCTGGCACACCTGCTCTTTGAGCTTCAAATTGTTGAGGTTCGCCTCAACCTATGCTGGAATAGGTGCTTTGGTGGGGGTGAGTTCGTTAAGCTTATAAGATATCTCTGCTAGGCCCTTGACAAGTTGGACCAAGCAATCGAGCGCTGGGTTCACATAAGCAGCCTCAGATGATTCAACTTGCTGACCACACTGAGAATGGTACTGCGGAGGCTGGGAACTCTGAGAATTGTGGTGAGGAGGAGGAAGTTTTTGTTGATGAATTTGCGGAGGAGGAGGATATTGACTATGAGAAGCACCTACGTATGGTACGACTAGTATTGGCGACAAGCGGCTGCGGTACTGTTGATTTTGCCTCTAGTTGTTCCTGTATTGTGGAGGTTGCTGCTACAGAGGCTGGTTCGACTGGACAAACCTCCCACCCTGATGCTGGTGATATAACCGAATGACAGATGATTAGCCTTGTTGTCCTCCACCCAGACGGGACAATTGGGCATCGTTATTCCAGATGACGTTCACCCCTTGAATGACTGGTATGGTGGGAAGAATGGATCTGTATATGATGTGAGATGGAGCTCTAGTTGGTATATGACACTCTGCTGAGACAACAACAACAACTGGTCAGGTTCCTGCTCATAATATACGTGATGGACCTGAGGCTGACCAACATTCAACTGAGGCTACTGTGGAGATGATGGTTCCTTCTGCTCAACGGGAGTGGTGGCTGCCAGACTCACTGACTACACGTCATTGATTGTGCTCACAAGCAACTCCAGCTGCTTTAAATCTGATCCAACTTTTCCAAGTGTTAGGTCCTCTATTCGATCATGGATAACTTCTCTAAGTCATGTGATTGATTTTCAATTATATCAAGCTTGGATAGGTGGCTCCCTATGACACTGAGGTTATAGATCTCGTCCCTGTTTACTTCACTAGATGCCGTCACGTTGACGGGCTTGTGGTGGATCTGCGACTATCTCTAATATGCTCGGGATGAGGATAGAGCGGCCTCTCCTTCGGCCAACTCTTCAAAGATTTGCTAGACAACGTCCTCATTCTTGTTGAAATGAGAGCCACCACATGCGGCATCTACAAGCCTCTAGATTTCAGGAGTGGGGCCCCCGAAGAAGTGTTGGACTAGGCTGGTCCGAAGAATGTCATGATGGGTTCACCTCTGCAAATCTCCAAACCTCTCATAGGCTTCATATAAGGACTCGTGTGGTCCGTGGGAGAAGTTACTGATCCGGGCTCGCATCTGATTGAGACAACCCAATGGATAGTACCTCTGGAGGACTGCAGACTTCAATTCCTCCCAGATCGTCATGACGTTCTCCAAATGGTTGATCTAATAAAGAACCTTGTCCTGAAGGCTGAAGGGGAACACGATCATCTTGACTATACCCAACGGGATTTGGGATAGTAAGTGGTGCAACATATGCGAGAGAACTGCTGAAGATGGATGTAGGCTCTTCATTTGTATTCCCGTGGAATGAGGGAAGAAAAGCCATAAACTACAGCTTTAGTTCGAAATGTCTGTGGACTACAT
Organism: Ottelia alismoides; assembly: GCA_037367405.1. Taxonomy (NCBI): domain Eukaryota; kingdom Viridiplantae; phylum Streptophyta; class Magnoliopsida; order Alismatales; family Hydrocharitaceae; genus Ottelia; species Ottelia alismoides. Next base: position 407,450 of record JAZKJV010001449.1, on the reverse strand, counting down.
GGATCTATATCCACTCTTCACTTATAGGTCAATATTTACATGTATAGTTATATGTGTAAATACATGTATTTTTCCTCTTTTACTTTTATGTAGTATTTGATATTTTATTTTTATACACATAATTTATATATTTATAACTTATTTAAATACATATTTAGACATTTTATGGTATTTTTCTAATGCTATTTGTTTACTTAAATAATTGAGTGTATGTATTATATAAGTATATATAAGTACAATTCATCTATATATTAAAGTACCTTATTTATTTTAATGGATTTTTGATGATTTTATTTTATTTTATTATTTACATGTATTTTGAATAATATTTATAATTATATAAAAATATAAGAAATTTAAAAATAGCAAGAATAAATATAATGCATATTTTATACAAGTATACTACACAATCAGGACCCAAAAGCCAGCTTTTGCATCTTAACTCTAAATTGAATGAAACCATCGTTATTAAATAAATAATTTTATTTTATAAAAAATAAAGGTGAATTTTGATAAATTTTGAGTTTGTATGGAGAAGTTACAAGGCTGCAAATTTTTCTTTGCGGCTTTTTATTTTGTGTGTCTTGGCCCTACTATGCATTTTTTAATGAAATAAATTTTGTATTTTTCTTTGTATTTTTATGTACAATATTCATGTTCAAAATTTATTGATCTGAGGTGTAAAAATAGAAAAAAAAATAAAATAAGTCCCAAAAGGCCTATTATTGTCAAATGAAATTGGGATTTTTGAGTGTTTTTTCTGCACAATTGCCCACCCTATCTCCCTCTACTTTATTCCTTGTTGACCACGTCATCATAATGACTGGGTCTCGGGGGTCTAGGACCACTCAGTGTCATTGACATTTCATTCTTTTTCTTTCTTTCCTTTATTCTTTTATTTTGGAATTACATGTAGTTATTTGTGCAACATTATATACAAATATTTTATGTGAATTATTGACTTCTATTTTTCACAAAATAATGATATATACATGTATTTAATTAGGGATTTAAGGTTAAAATGAAAGAATAAATGTGATGAAATGGAGATTCACCAGAGAAGCAAAGAGGAGACAATCGAGCTTGTTGGAGTCCCGCCTTCGCCGCCGCACACGGAGGAAGAGGATAAGGACCTTCGATGTACATATACCTTTGGATCTCCCAAATTAGATGAGATTCAACTACCAACAAAGAGCCACATCGCTATCTTGAAGCGACGTTTCGTGACCTGCAATTCTTGTACCCAAATCAGACCTGAAGCACGGGGTAGCGATGCGTTTGACCGAGCCTAGCGCCACCAGAACATGTCCAGTCACGCGCCCGGTGTACATGAGGGTGGAAAATTTGCAATGCCACCCCTCTGGGTTCTTCAAATTACAGATAAGCCCATCCTCATGGAAAATTTATACTTATACCCACATAACTTTTTATAATCACAATCTAGTCCTTTTTGGACTTATTTTTAATTAAATGAATTGTGTTTTTGTTGCATTTACGCCACTGTGATGTTTATTGAATAACTTATGAACCATTTATCCAATTTCAATAAAACTTGAAAGCTTATTTTATGCTCTTTCTTGTCGTGCATTTAATTTACTTATTTAAGACATTACTCGTACATTAAATTTCAGAGAGCATTTGTTGTTTATTCAGTCTTATATTCACCTTAAAAATCAATGTAATTTTTGTTGAAGGCTTTGTAGATCACTTCGATTTATTTATTAATTTATTAATTAATTTCACAAGTTATTAAATAATCAGGAGCATCATTGTTGTGGTAGTGTGTTGTGCATTCATTTTGTCCTGCATTGCGTCATGATTTTTCATGTAATTTAATTTACATCAAAAGGATTTTAAAAAATTACACGCATCTTGGGTGTCGTATTGTGCTTGACCTAGAAAGCCTACAAATCACCCGAGTAGATGATTGATTCTTCAATTAGATTAAATAATTATTCGCGTACTTATGTTCGACCCTGGACTTACCCAGGTATAAATTTAAGACAAGTTCTCTTCATAGAGACCTTTGATTTGGTTTCGTTGATTGCTTCTTGACCCATGCTACAATGAGTGCATTTTGTATTAGCCATGTAGCGATTCATCATGCATGAACTTTAATTATTTAGTGTCCGTTAGAGTAAATATGTAAATGATACACAATGGAATACACAACAAATACAAGCACAAAAACAATCACACGATAAGCTCTTTATTTAATTAAATTGACTAGGAAATTAATGTATCTAAGATTCTTATTTGATTTTAAAGCTAATGAAAAATTTCATTGTATATATTAAACATATTAGCAGTAAGAAACATGCCTGAAATTTATTATATTCAGAACATAAATTATACCATGTTAAAGAAATTTTTACCAGCTTTAAAATAGTACCAATTTCATAAAATTTGGATCTATAGATTGCAAGATCTAATCATTATAATACAGAGGCATAATTGCAACAAAACATGAATTTAAAAATAAAAAATATCATCACAAAAAGGCCCAACAAGGACTAAAATGAAAATACAAGGAATTGACGACCTTATCTTATAAAATAACCCCACACGAGGGTATATCTCTCATATATGAAAGCTGACAGGTCGAAACTGCAAAAAATCTAGGCATGTACGTGAGGTGTATGCAATGCTCAGGCTCATGCGACACTTGGAGGCTCGGGCCATGTAAGGCTCTCCTGCGCTTCGGCTCTTGGCTCAAATGATCCAGGGCTATATGTCCATGATGGAGACTCGGGGCTGATCAGGGATGTTCAATCACAACAATCGAATGATGCCTCTAGACCAGAGGTATTCCCTTTCCTCCTCAAGCAGCAGAGCTCGAGCGGATCTCCGACTACTCCTCTCCTCCTCCTCCGTCTTTGTTACGACTCACTGACAGTCTGGGTAGCACGATGAGTTCCTAGTGAAGGAGGGGTGAGGTCTTCGATGATGCGAAGAAGGTCAGAGTAGCAAGTCAATGAAGTCTCATCGGAGATGGTGGCTAAGATCAGAGCTCCTTCAAATTTCCAATCAATCAAGAGATTATTGGTGTCTGCATAGCTAGGGACTCTAGCCGATTCAAGTGAAATACATATGGGATGAAATGGGGGATCAAACAAAGGGAGAGGAACATAGCCCTAATGAGTTCATCTCCTTCGCGAGGAGATGAAACTGATCGATTGGGGAGAGGTTCTAGAGGAAGAAGATAATAGAAGTGGTCCGCGAAGATAGCTGTAGTGAGGCGATGGTGTGGAGGTGATTAGGTGTGTGTGAAGGTGAGTGTGCAAGTGGAATAAATTCAGAGAAATTAGAAGGGGAGCAAGACTGAGATGTTACCTGGAGAAGAATAATAACAAATGTCAGTGATTGGGCATGAGATGGGGCTCTATCAGACTCCTGGGTCGTCGCTTGATAAGGGCAGCTAACCTTGAAGCTCGAGCGGGGCTGGTCAACACCGCAACACAACTTGAATGGTCGTGGATCTCACTGAAGGTGAGATCTCCTTTACTCTCAAAATCATATCCTTACTGTAACTAGGGTGGATACCTCACACAAGGAGTGGATACATGTGAAAGGGGAGGCGGTGTAGTTTTGTTCAACTCCACGCAGTTGGAAACGTATGGATTAAATTGCTCTTCAGTAGTTGTGTTGATGTGGGAGGCACTCATGGAGGAGTTGACGTAGAAGAAGGATGTTTAATCTTGCTCTTGGTAACGGAAGAAGAAGGAATGGACACATGGAGTAATGGACAAAAATCGGTGAAGATGGCTGCTTAACAACCGACCGAGTGAGGTGCGAAGGAGCACAAGTTAGGGGATAAGACAAGAGCTGTTGGATTGAGATCCGATAGTCCCAAATTATGCATGATAGGAAAGAGGGTAAATGTTTGATCCATTGATCAGACACTCCAAATAGCGGTCGGACTAGGAGGATCAAGACCATCTGATCAAATGATCAGACGAACCAAATCAAAAGGCAAGAGTGAATAAAGAGCTGGCCAGGTGGTCGGCTCTGATTGGACCATGTGGCTCAATCAGAAAATAAAGAAATGAAACGAATCTTGTAAAACTAAAATAGACTATCAAATGAATTCAAATAAAAAGGTATTCAACATGAAACTCGTATATTTTTTGAGATCTACAATTTTCATGTAGAACTCAAAGTAAAATTACATAATATATACATAATATTATTTTTAGTAGTATTTTTAAGGAATTGAAAACACTTATTTTATTTTGTTATTTTGGTATTTTTATATAAAGAATAATACATAATATATTATATACAATATTATTGTAATTTTTATTAGATTTCTAATAACATAAATGGAACCTTGATACACATACTATGTTTATTTATGAACAAAAAGTAACCCTAATTAATTACAAGATATTAAATGTTAAATATAGTTAATTAATTATTAAATAAATTAATAAGTTTAAGATAGAGAGATAAATAATAGAAATAAAGATGATGAATCTGGAATTCATCAGCGACCATCTTTATAATAACAAGTATATCTGAATATATTATAGTTTGTCTTTAACTCTTACACATATATTTTTTTGATAAGGAATGGGATGGATCTCCTGTAGAGACCCATCCAAAGAATATATTTATGTAAAAATTACATACAAAATTACATACTCTAACTCTCATGAAGAACCGTAGCATGCTCAAGCACATTTTTTGTATAAAATCTCTCCTCTCTAAAGATTACCCTATTTCTCCCCAGCCAGATGGTCCGCAAAAGCGCACAAACTCTACATCTCCCATCAACTGATCCCCTCCAACTTGAAATAATGGATTCACATAAAGACTCATAATTATCCCAGCATACACCTGGCGGCTCTGCTTTCTCCCAAGCCTCTCTAGACTTTGCACACCTGAAGATGAGATGGTCAATATCCTCTGCCGCCACCCCACATCTTGCGCTTTCCTCACTAGCAAGGAAAAAACGAGCCCATTTAACACCCATCATAAGTCTCCCTCTCCTCATCGGCCACATAAAGATCTTTACACTCATAGGTAGCTTCCACCCCCAAATTTCATCACAATCTGGAGCAGTGTCAATATACAGAAATGTACCCGACCAGAAATGACCTTGTAAGCCTTTCTTACCGAGAAACACCATCACTCCCGCACCAAGAGTCTCTACCCTCTATGGGCCCCTCCTTTCTAGCCAACCTACCCGACAAGGAGATGAAGTCATCTAGTCTCTGATCTGATAGATCTGCTACGAATTCAGGCGACCAAGAACTGCCTGAGTATGTACCTACCACAATCCCATGCTTTCTCAAAGCCAACACGAAGAGACTGGGATACAAATCACAAAAGCTCCTTCCTCTGTCCGATCATCCCTCCGGAAGCTGAAATCCCTACCATTACCTAGTAATGGCTGCATCTATCTTGAAATGTCGGGCAACAATGCTCAAATGACCCACCAAAAGGTAGTAGGCGAGGAAACTACGCCTGCTTTAGCGTAAAGTTTAGGGGAAAGCAGGTAAATAGATCTCAACAAACGCGAGGGTGGATTTGAACCGTCACCCCAAATCCTCATCACCCATTTTGACAACAAAACCTTATTCATTTCTTCAATTCGTAGCACACTCATACCCCCTCCTTGGTCAGCATTGTCACCGTCCCCCAACTCTTACACATATATACGACATGTAAAATATGATACTACAACAATAAGGTCGTCATACATGAGCTTCTCCATAATAGTCACTCATTTTGGACTTGTGAGTAGCATGTAGTTAGAGTGGCATGGTCATGCATGCTTGTTGGGAAGCAGATCCGCTACTGTTATAACAGAGGCTGTAACGCAGGGGTGTCGCTCGATAAGGATCGGGATGCACATCTATCATAGTTGAGAACACGTGAGCACACCCAATCCTCATCAAGCGACTCCTCCCTACTACAAAACATGCTGTAACAACAAATGATCCGCTCCCGCTTCTTGATTCACATTGTGATTATGCGATTCTTCCTACCCATTTCACGGTAAAAAATGGACATGTGTCTATCTGAGCAACTTTCAAATCTTCTATTTGCTCAGTAATTGATAATAATCTTGTAATATACTTTATTGTTTATTACTTTTGGGTTGCAATATTTTTCATATATTGTTGTTTATTACTTCTCTTAGACACATATTGCTCATAATTCTTTATTTGTGTAGTTGTACCTAATCATTATTTTATTGTGTATATTGTTACATGCCAACAAATTTAGGCATAATAACATGCTGATACCTATAAATTTGTTGCTAATATTTTTTATTTAATTAGATATTATTGCAATACATATGCCTCCATGATTGTACTTGTAATTGAATTACCCCTCCATGGCATAATCTTTACATATTTATGCTGTGGACATATTTTCATTTACTCTTTACTTTGTATGAAGGTGTACAAGCAGAGCATGAAGAGACTCTTTTAGGGTCCTTGGAGGGCATAATCATCATCAAAATAGAGGTGGCTATTCTTTAGTTATGTGCTTTTCTTTTGCAGTTTATAGTTGATTTTTTTTTCATTCTTGTAGTGCATGTGTTATTGCTTTTCATAAACACTCTTTTCAGTATTTATTTTGATATATCTTATATTTATCATGTAATTGTAAGTATTTTCATTTTTTTATCAGGAATGCAAATTAGCATGTTTTATTTTTTTTGGTTGCATGCTCTTTATTGGAGGACTAGATCTTGGTTGACTACGACAAGCGCTCCAGATGTAGCATTTGAACAAGATCCAGATGTAGCATTTGAACAAGATCTAGATCGGTCTGGTCATGATCATACTTTTTCATGTGGATGTTGATACACATATCAACAACAAAGCCTTTTCCCACATTAAGTAGGGAATGTTGATACACATAGACAATGTAATATACGTATGTGGAGTGGTGATCTTGTGAAATGGGGATTCTATGAGATGGTGAGATGGGTAATCTCAACCATTTTACCATCATTAATGGCATGAAACTTTGGAGAATTTAGATCACTATATATCATCGTGATGTCATTCCAAATTCAATTTAATTCGAGACTTCTATCCCCTCCATCAGTGCTGTCAAATTTTAATGATCTCATAATTGTTGAAATAAACCCCTCCAGATGGACATGTTAGGATTTTTTTTACACAAAATTTGAAACACATGTTCCATTCATTATTCTATCTAAATCCCCAAGGTTTCACGCCGTTAATGATGGTAAAGTGGGTGGTATCCATTTCATCATCTTATAGAATACCCATCTCATGGGATCGCCACTCTACGTATGCGTATGTGTTCTAGTTAACATATGTGTTCTAGTTAATATGACGTAAATCTAACACGCAGAACAGAAAATGACTTTCTTTCACATGGTCTTATATGCTATACAATTGATAATTATGCATATGTTTCTAATAAATTGATTATATACAACATCCTTCATAGTATTGAAGTGTTTCTTGTTACTTCAAACATTTTAATTAGCAAATTATCAAAGATATCAATTTATCCAAAAACATGAAGCACTTTGTAGCAAAAAAAACAAGATTTGAATCGACTCTTACCAATGTTGTCGACCATGATTCCCATTCACAATTGAGTACCTTAATTGGTGTTCAATACCTTCGAATGCAATAATTGTCTTTTCCTTGTATATAAACTTCGAAGCATATAGGCATTTATATTAGTAGGTTTGTTGAAGGTGAGTAAAATGGAAGTGAGAGGGCCTAAGACTAGTTAGATATGCCAAGTAGATTATGATATTAGATTCATAGACGACATACAAGCATTATTAGGTGTGCTTGTCACATGTAATTTGAACAATCTCCACTCTTTTTTCCCGATTCTTGCATAAAGAAATAAAAGCAAATAAAATAATTAAGTTGCTCAATAAGTGTAACAAGTTTAACCTTCTGAAATCAAGAAACTTTTTCATTTTTTTAAAATTAATACCATGGTACTAATACCTTCCAATCCTCAAGTTGACATCTTATTAACCACCACTGTCCCATCTTCAGTTAGATTCTCAGTTAAGAAAGATTCATTCTAAGAGGGATGGTCCCCACAAATTAAGAGTTCCATGAAATAAAAAAACTCCTTTTTTTACTGGACTCATAATAGATCATCGTATGATTTGGGATTTCGCATGATTCTTTTTAGCTTATTCGAACTTCTTAACCTTGAGATTGGCCATTGACGTTCTTATCGGACAAATATGCAGTGGTCTAGTAGCATTACATTCTAGTTGCGGGTGTGTATACATTGATGTTCTTGTTTTAGATAGTTCCAACATCTCGGAACTTGAAATCGACCATTGATAAGATACATCCATCATGACTTGACAACTTGAGCCTCAATCAAAGATGCTACACCAACACATCAACTAACATGAGAAAAATAGTTGTCAAGATCAGTTTTCCTCAATAACAAATTAAGTGCATCTTATAAGAAAAGAAATTATAGACCGTGGCTCATGTACATAATAGAATGCAGCTGTTTTGAACGATTAAATTGTGCGATTCGCTGGTCTTGTTTGCCATGCAGCCATCTGACAAGCCATGGCAATACGACTTCGCAAGAATTTTCCGTTCAAGGTGTGCATGGTTAGAAGAAGTAACACAATCCTGAACAGTCTTGAAAACTCAGAAGCAGCTCTGGAGGTGTTAAGCCCTACTAAGTTGTGTCTGTTGAATCTTTCTAAACCAATATTATTAAGAACACATACATTTAACAGTCACCTATAGTTCTTAATCTCTATACCTTTAACAATCCTAATAAAAAACTTGCAATCTTCCAGTCATATCTAATGATTGTTGCAAATGTAGCTTAACTTTGAAGTTATGTAAGATCTGCATTTTTTTTTGTAAATCCCGCAACAGACTAGGATCAAATCACATAAGAAAGGAAGGTAAGTACCAATGTGCGCTATTACAATCAAAATGGGGACTGAGGTTACTCAAAATTATTCTCGAATAAAATGAGAATGTCTTACATAATCGCAGTACATAAATGACAGTCTTAATTTCATATACGAAATACACCTCGAATACACGCGCCCCGAATACTACATGATGCATCTCTAAACCCAAGACACATGAGAGACTGCAGCTTCAAATCAGAGGAATTAAAGACTCTCCAATGTATAATATAGACGCTCTCAGCATTCGGCCTCCGATGATTAGAATGCAAATAATGCAGGGATATAAATCATAACCACTTGCCAAAAACAAGCGGGAATCGGGTGCACGGTTATTTTATGATGGAAAAAAGGTTTATCAGCACCTCATATCAATACCATAGTTGAGCAGGGATTTAATGTGCGGAATCTCTTTTGGCATTGAGGCAGTGAGCACCTGTTAAGAGATTAACAAAAGATGGGAGCATTAAAAACAAACCAATACTGCTCTAGTAATCAGGCAATGTCGTACTGCAATAGACAGAAGACTACTGATTCGGAATCACCTCATATCCAGTGTCAGTAATAAGGACCTCATCCTCGATCCTTATTCCGATTCCCTGGAAACTGCATGCCAAATCATCCCAATTAGTAAAATCATAATTAAAATCAGGTTGTCCGAACTGATACCTATACGTACCAATCTTGTGCACAGAAAGACTGCGGGATGTAGATGCCAGGCTCAATAGTGATCACCTGCGACGAGTGCAGAACATTGAACAATTCTATTAAAATCATCCAGTCATTAGTCCACCACCAGGTAATTCCCGAGGACCAGAAGATTTTCTGTAGCTTTAATCTTATTGCAGCAACACTAGGAACATAATATATAAATTCCTCCAGCTTCCTATTATTAAAAATCCCCAAAACCGCAATCAAGATATTTCCCACATTAAGTGGCAATGCAATACATGGATTCTTTAATCCCATTGCAGTCGGTTTGTGTGATTACACATATTCAAGCCAACATAAGTTATATCATGCTTGTCAGCTTCCTTCAAGCACTTTTTGAGTCTTGCCCGAACTATTTTCAAGCCTGGATTTATGGGCGTCAACAGCATGGGATCAATTAAATTGATGAACAGTCAATGCGTTTAAGGCTTGTCGGCTCAGCTAATGGGCTTTATGAACCTGTACTCGAGCTAAAACTACAGCTCCACCAATTTCATTAACCAGGACAGAGCTAAAGCTTACTCAGCCCGATCACTTATAATGTAAAATATGAGTAAATAATCATATTGTGCCAACTATTACTCATATCACGTGCTTAAGATGCTTGGTCAATGCGCTGTCCCGCTTATTCCAGGTGGACGGTTCAATCATGTCTTCCAATAATGTTCATTAGGTTGTTTTTGCTCTATGCCCTTCAATTATAAAAGAATGTTTGATCAAAGCATATATGTAATTAATTTACTTCACAAATTTGACTTGGTAATGCCCAAAGCATATATGCCCAAAAATTTCATATAATTACAAGTTTTAAAATGACAACTACAAGAAGATGTAGCCATAAAAAATTACATATACCAGACATTATCTTTACGTGCTCAATCACATTATTCATATAAGGTCTTTCCTGGTAAAACACCACACCATTTCTGATCAACCACAAGGCCAACAACAATGCAACTACCAATGATCAATCTTCGTCAGAGCCACATCGGTCCGAGCCTCACACCATTTCTGATCAACCACAAGGCCAACAACAATGCAACTACCAATGATCAATCTTCGTCGGAGCCACATCGGTCAGAGCCTAGTGAAGTCCAAAAGTCGGAAGCACAAAAATAATAAATGGTTCACATCTTCAATCTCAGTTCAACATCGTACACAAGAAGCTCTAGCACACCGAATAGCCTAGCATGGCAAGCGCCCATCATCACTCTCCTACGTCTCAAAAGCCACTACAACTTTAACTACAGTTCGTATCATCCAACTTCATATCCTCCTGCAATAAAACACAACCCTTCCGATCAAAAATTGCTTTTCCATAGAGGACTCTTTATACTTTCTTGATTGTAAATCTACCATCATCCACATTCAATGATCGTGACCAACAGAAGGGCACTCATAACCAACCAGAGAATCCATCGTAAACATGGAGTCCTCCGGTCTGTCGTCTGAGAGTTCAGATAAAAAAAGAGGAATGTCAACTCGACCCTCCCAAGCCCTTGCAGCCCACACCTCCCGATCCAATAGCAACATAAACAACAAAGGGAAATGATCACACAGAGCCCCATCCTATGGTCATTACACCAGAAACTGAAGCCACAGCCATCCCCCAAAATAGGGAGAGGGGAGGTGAGACTTGTCTTATGACATATGGCCTCTACATTTTGGTTGTTGTCTGTGCTATGTCCATAGACTATCAATTTGGTTGTTGTCTAGGCTATAGTCATGTACTCTAATTCTACACTAGATTGAGCAACAACATTCTATTCCTTACTACATCATGTAACACAATTACATCCCATAAATATGCTGTTGGAGTATGTAACAGTGTGGTAATTGGATATCTCCAAGATATCCAATTACCACCTACTCACGTTTAGTCCTACATCGACTATTTGTCGGACTTCGATCTCTCTGTGGGGCTATATAAGGAGCCCCACACCCCATGTAATCATTGAGAAACATTAATAGAAGATCCGACCCTTTGAGGTCTTCTCCCGTGGTTTCATCCCACTCCTTAGGGAGTAGCGTTCCACATAAATCCTGAACATTCCATGTTATATTTCTTTTTGTTCTGATTCGGATGATCGATTTTGCTCCTGCATTTATATTTCAACATGGTATCAGAGCAAGTTGGTTTTGAGATTCTTGCTAGAGATTCAATTTTTATTTTGGGTTATTTATATGATCTCAAAGTTCGTAAGTGATCGAGTGTTGGGTTTCCTTCGGTGAAACCCTAGATGAAAGAACGGTTGCAGCAGCAGCAACCCCGTGGGAGGGCCCTTGTTGTCGAAGATTTGCCCCCAGGCAAAAGATCCTTCTCCAGGCCCTTCTCCAGACGGTACTGCACTTAACCTTCGGGCCGCATCCTGTATGATCATGCCCCGAAGATCTTGACGCGGCTCCCCTCATCTCTCAACATGCATACCCTCTGGGCACATCACGCCTCTACAGCCATCATGCGGCGATAGCGGTCCTGTCACACCATCGAACTCAAGGCGCTAGCGGTCCTGCTCCCAGGCGGATATAGCAGTGCCCTCCTGCGGATGCACCTCCACTCAAGGCAACGCCAAAGGAACCTCTCAAGAAAGGAAAAAAGGCGGGCTGGGGAAGATCCATCTCACAACAGTGTTGAATCGAGAAAATTAGGGTTTTAATTATTAAGAAATATGTGCAGTGTCGTTGAACAATTTATTCAATTCTCAAGCAAAAATAAATAGAGAAAATGTAGCAAGAGAACTTTGCTATTTAATTTACCAGTACAACTAACATGATCGAACTCACGGAGGCTACAAATATTTCGAGGGTTATTCGATTAATTGAAAAATCAATGAAAAGAATCCAGGAATTTCTATGTGCACTATGCCTGGTTTTTGTGTTTTTGAATTTTGTATTTTTTATGGAATTTAAATTTTTACATTTTTTATTTACTTTTCTGATTTTATATATTTTTTATTTTTAATTTTGCAAAAGATTTTTTTAATATTCTTCAAAATAATGAATATTTAAAGAAAAATAACACCCACACACACACACTCAACCACACTTTTTGTATTTTTTCAAATATATCTAAAATCATCAGAAACAACAACAACAAAGCCTTTTCCCACAATTAAGTAGGGTCGGCTATATGGATTCTTCGCCTCCATTCAGATCTATCATAGGTCAATCCCGGGCTTATATCCACAAAACAAAGATCCCTTCGTATGGTCTCATTCCAACACTTCTTGGGCCATCCCCGCCCTCTCTTAGCCGGATCAACACCCCAACACTCGCATCTCCTAACTGATGCATTAGTTGATTTTCTTTGCAAATGACCAAACCATCTAAAGCGGTTTTCTCGCATCTTATCCTCGATCGGAGCAACACCAACTTTCTTTCTGATTGCATCATTCCGAATCCGATCTTTACGCGTGTGTCCACACATCCATCTTAGCATTTTCATTTCTGCTACAGCCATTCTCTGCACATGTCTATGGTTCACAGGCCAACATTCAGATCCATAGAGCATAGCAGGTCTCACGGCTGCTTTGTAAAACTTTCCTTTAATTTTAAAGGAATTTTCTTATCACAGAGAATAGCAGAGCCTCCTCTCCACTTTAGCCAACCTGCATTTATTCTATTAGTAACATCTCCATCAATTTCCCCATCATGTTGCAAAATAGATCCCATATATCTAAAAGAATCTCTCTTCCGAATGTTATCAACACCAATCTTCACCTCAATTCCTTCACCATTGCTTCCATCAAAGATGCACTCCATATACTCTGTCTTAGCCCTACTTATACGAGATCCTTTACTCTCCAACTCATGTCTCCACAAAATTAAACTAAAATTATTTTTGGGTTTTTGATAAATTTTTAATGTTTTTGTTATTTTTTTACAGATTTTTAACAATTTTAAAGCCTTTAAATAAATCAAAAATGACAAATGAAGCAATCAGAACACAAAATAGATGTTTTTGGATTTTTAAAATAACAAAGAAGGTCAAAAATAGATGAAATATATACAGTATGAAAGATATTTTTTTATTTTTCCAGAGAAATGATTTATGATTTTTTTGGATTTAAAAGTGATTTTTTAAAAATATTTTATGCTTTTGAGAGTTTTACGATTTTTATGGTTTATACGAGGAATAAAAATGCCAAAATTATATAGAAATAAAAATAAATAAAAAGAAACAAACATGACCTTTTTTAGATTTTTTTCATGCAATTTCCATATTTTTCTATTGATTTTCAAATGCAAACAGAGACTTTTGGAACTGTTTTTTAATTTTTAAAAATAACAAAATAAGGAAAATGCAAAATGCAAATTATGGATGCAAGATGGATGCAACAAGAAGCTAGATAAATTTTTGTTGAATTTTTAAAGGAGTTTTGATTTTTTTTATTTAATTTTTCTATGGAAAATAAATGCAGACTCACAGAGACCTAATTGAAATTATTTAATGTTTTAATACTAAACAATAACAACAGAAATAAATACGAGGCATTTTGTGTAAATTTGCCAAGAATCGTGTGCCAAGGCACGTACGCCTCGCTGGACTGGACTTAAATGTAAATAAAATAGTTCCGGGTCCAAATAATAACTCAGAACTGCAGACCATTTATTGCAAATAACCCAAAACGCACGTGCCAATCACGCGCTACAATTCAAGCAGGACTTAAATGCAATTAAAATAAAGATGAAGTGTGACAATGCAATTGTTCAAGTTATTACAAGCGAACACCTATCCACACATGGACTTATTTGAAAATGAAATAAAGGCCGGGTTAAAGGCACAAATGTACCCTGTAAATACGTGGCGCCTTGGACGGCTCTGATGCGCTACGACTTGGATCTAATGGCGGACAATTGCCCGCGCGTGAAGGGCTTCGATCAGATCTGGAAGATGGATCTCGCGGCTCAGATTTGGGGCAATATGGACAGCAAGGATTACAAATGGGGCGAATGTTCTTGATTGTGCGACGCTGGGGATCCCTGGAAGAATGGGAAGGGAGTCTTCCCCAGCGAGCTTGACTTGGCTGGATCTCCCTCGTCTTAACTCCGCTCCACGTCAAATCAGACTCAGATCAAAGCTCCTTGGATCCTGCGTCTAGTGTGCATCTTGGATCGACATGAAACCACCAGATAGTCGATCTGGAAGGTGATAAACTGTGCTGCTCCAGTCTTGATTTCTGCTCTTTACGCTATCTCCGGAGCTCCTTTAACCTACAAATGACTACTTATCCTCGGAGAAAGCTCCAGCCAAAGGATTAGGTCAGATGTTCCGGAGATGATGAATGGGCGAGGACTTCCGGCAAAGGTGATCGGAGAGGAAGTCAATCCTCAGATCTTGAAGGATCTGAGGGTGGTCAGAAGGTGGAAGAGCTGGAGAAAATTATGGTGAATGTGCTGGCGTGGTCGGAGGTGGATGAGCGTGACCCAATGCTAGATGCATAGGGACATAATAGATCGATATGAACATCAAGAGTTGTCCCGTAATAAAACCAGTTGTTGCTGATATCTCCTTCTCGGTTCCTTCTTCCATAACCCGAGCTCGGAGAAGGAAGAGATAAGAGGATCCTATGGAGAATATGGTCAGAAATCCCGCTAAATAGTGATTCAACATGGATTCTACATCTTGGAACCAAGCCAATTTTGGGGCAACTTTGTGATAATGGAACCAACCGGCACAATGGGAGAAGAAATTTGTCGCAATTTTTTATATCTTGAATTTTATTTCTTTTGACAGATCTAAGCTAAAACTGACTGGAAAGGGCGAAATTAAAGTTGCAAAAAGAAATCTAAGCGATCTACATTACTATAAAAGTATTTACCACAAGGAATAATCCTAAAATCCCCTCTGTTTTCTGGATTTGGAAAAGTGCAATCCCAAAATCCCCTCTATTTTCTGGATTTGGAAAAGTGTTGATTTTCAAGAACGGGAATCTTATGATATGTTGGGAATTTCTTATAATAATCATCCGCGCCTTAAACGTATCTTGATGTTTGAAAGTTGGATAGGTTGACCTTTACGTAAAGACTATATTACTCCCAATTTCTATGAAATACAAGATACTTATTGAATGATAAGAAATTTATCTTTACTTATATGACACAACTCCAGATTTTAAGTTAAGGTATATTTTTATCTTTCGCTCTAGTTGAAACAGAGTAACTAAACTTGAATTCCTATTATGAGTGGGCCAATAAAGGGCTTCATTACTATTTTTCTAAAAAAATCGAATTTGTTGAATAAATAGTTGTAATCATATAATCATATATAATTAATAAAGAAGATAGGGGACATAATTTACATGGATATAGTAAGTCTCGCTTGGAATGCTTTAATGGTAGTCTTTATATTTTCCCTTTCACTCGTAGTATGGGGAAGGAGTGGACTTTAAAGGCACTACTAATTGAGTAATCGAATTGAATTAATTGTTTAATTGATCGTTTTGCAAAGTATTTTAAAATCAAATTATGAATTATTATGATAGTTGTATTTCGAAACTCAAGTCAATGGGATACCGATGATAGGATTTTTTTCCAATTCCAACTGAGTACGGTGAAGGCGGAGGATGGAATAGCCTCGATCTGCGATTGGTGGCAGTGTGGCGGAACGTGCGGCGAAGGGCTCCGGCAACGTGGTTGGATCGTGAACCTAGGCACCAAACTCACAATCCAGATCGGGGATCTACTCCTCTGTCACATGAGCACCAACCCTATCACTCGATCATGGGTAATTTTGGGCTAAAGTCGGATCAAATCCGAGGCGGAGGAAAGGATGCATATTTATGGAACGAACTCCGGCGGATTTTGAATTTCAAAATGGGCGCAGATCAAGGAATGGTTGGTGGAATGGTTAGGCTGGTGTGAGCGAAAATAATGGAGAAGGAAGCGGGAGCAATTAGTGAGTGACACACGAGAGAAAAATGGGAGGAGCGATGGGATGCAGGTTGAGCAGAATTTAGGTGAGGATAACCAGTTGACCCGGGTCAACAGAACCAGGCTGGCCAACGAGAGGGCGCGAAGAGTAAGACAAAATAAGAATAACAAAAAAATCCAATAAATTGTTAAACAATTCAATTAAAAATCGAAAATGAATTTATTTAAGAATGTTAAGAATAAATCAAAGTTAATTTTAGTGATTTTTAATTAATTAAATAATATATTTACAGGGGTCAAAATAAATACGAGGTGTTAACTGTAGGCAGGGATCGCCATATCGCGATATATCGTCGATATATCAGCGATATATCGGTATCGACAGGTCACCGATATATCGCCGATATGGACGATATCGGATATCGACAGGAGAAAATGCCTTGGTGGATACCGGGTTTCGGCGATATGCGTCGATATATCGCCGATATATCGGCGATATATCGGTATCGACATTGTATCGAAACGATATCGATACCGATATTTCCTTCCTTGACTGTAGGTATGTATACCTGTATATACAAGATCTTGATTTTCAATCAAGGTTACAAAAATCGGTAGTCGGTACTCGGTCGGTTGGGTCACTGACTAAGGATTAATCGGTAATCGGGCGACTAATCGGATTTAGTCGGGCTTTAATCGACTTTGAAAATTTTAATTATTTTAAATAAATATAAATATATATCATTTTTATATTTATATTCTTATATATTTACATAGATTTGTACATTTTTTATAATATCATAACGAAAGAAAAGAAGTAATTGAATTCAAATAAAATCATTAAGCGTATTAGAGTAAGTTTGCTTTAAAAGAAGTACAAAAAATAAAAAATATGATATCTCTAAGCAAAAATCGATCGACTAGCCGACTTAGTCGGAGTTAGTTAATACTCGATCGGGCACCCCACTAACCAGTCAGACCTACTAGTCAGGCAAGTCGGGGGACCTTTACAACAATGTTTTTAATTAATTATTTATGCAAAAATATACATAATTTAGTATTTTATTTATTTACAATATTTTACAAAGTTTTTAATGGTATTTTTATTTGATTTTTAGGAATTAATTTATTAGGTTAATTAAATAAATATAAGTACAATATATACACGGTGATACATATATAATATATACATGATTTTATTTTTGTTGATTTTTGATTTTATGATTTTTATTTGTATTTTATATAAGTCAAATACAATATTCACAATTAATAAAAAAATACAATATTCACAAATATGCACAAGAAAATAAAAAAAAATATAGTATATAATATACATAGGTATAATGTACAATAGTATCCCAATTGGCCACATTTCACACCTTAACTCTGATTTTTATGAAATCACCTCCACTTTAAAGGTTATTTAATTTGGAGTATAATGAAAGTGAGTTTGATGAATTGGAGTTTTGGTAGAGCATATATTGATCTTACAAATTTGTACTTTGTGTCTTGTGGAGAGTGTTGTAATTTACACCATATATACAATTTTTTATAGTAATTATTTATTATTTACAAAAGAATTTTATTCACAAACTTCAAGAAGAATTAATTTTTATTTACAAAGAATTTGATGATGAATAAATTAATGAAAGAATGTGTGTTATAGATAATAATGTACATATTATGAATATATAGAGATGACAATGAATTTTCTCGATTTTAGGCCTTATCTCCCCCTACTTTATTCCTTGTGGATCAGGTCAAGTCTTGACCTTCTCTTGAGGTCTGATTCAGCCTGTATCTATTATATATATACAGTCTTTTATTTTCTTTATTTTTAATTTATTTATTTTAGGTTAAAATAGTGATAAATATACAATAATTATACAAGAATTAGAGTTAGTAAAAGAATGAATTTAGTGATATTTACATGTGTTTTATAAGGGATTTTAAGGTAAAATAAATGAATAAAGATGATGAAATGCATATTCATCAAGTTGCCACCGCCTCCCTCACGTGGTGCTGCAATCCTCTAGATCTCAATGTGGCAACGTCGAAGAATCCTTAGCGGCAGCACCCGTGCTCTAGCTGCCGCTCCTTCCCATCTCCACAGGAGGAGGCGGCTACATCGAGTGGCTCCAAGCGGAGCCCCACTCTTCATGCGAGCCCACTCCAATCAACTCTGATCTTCTTACGACCGCATCTTGCTCCAGGCAGGGATCCTTCCGCAAGCAGAGGTGGCGACGTCCCCGTTTTCACGCCTAGGCGATGGCGATGGGTTCCTAAGGGAACCCTAAAGTACAGCTCAGTACCCCTTTCCACTTAAATGGGGGGGGCAAAGTGGTGTTATTACTTCCGGAAAAAATGGGCCAAGGATTTTTTTGCCCAACTAGGCTATTATTGCTTTATATAAAAAAAGGAGAGATTTTGAGAGGAAAAAGCTATCGTACAAAAACAATCGTATGGGCAAAAAAGAGGGGGGGTTAGCCGTAAAAAGAGACTAAAAATTGATGATTTGTGCAAAAAAAGAGCACAAAAATTTAGCATGTTTTATGTTGATTCTCCCAACTTGATCATCCATGATCTTTTCTCTATCAAGTATGGGAGAAATGGAGAATCAGAGATGGAACATATTCTTCAGGACTTTTACTGCCCGTCCATGATGAACAGACCAGCACTCCATACTGCTATTGCTATTTGTTGGAGTATATGGTGTATGTGTCATGTGTAGGTGGGTAATTGGATCCCTCCAGGGTCCAATTACCACACCACTGAGTTTAGTCCCACATCAACCAGTGGTCCCGGAGGGTCTGTAGAGGCTATATAAGAAGCTCCATACCTCATGTATCAGATGAGAAATTCAATAGACACATCGACCGTTTGAGGTGTTAGCCGTGGTTTCATCCGCACCTTAGGGAGTAGGGTTCCACTTAAAAATCCCGATGTTCCTTCAATGTTTATTTCTATTTCTCTGATATTAGCTTTCGCATTCGTAGTTTCTAACACGGTATCAGAGCGGGTTCGATTCTCGAGGATTTTATGTTCATTCATTATATTATTCGAGATTCGATTGTCAGTTGTACTTAAAGATGATTATTATTGTTTATTTAAGTTCTGTCCAAGTTCTAGGGTTTCTATGAAACCCTAATTCCTGTCGAGCAGTCATCATGCCATCATATCAGACCATCGTGATCTCCAGGTGCAGGGGCCCTCCACCTCGTCGACGACCCCTCCAGGTGCCGCCTACCTCAGCTTCCAGCATCATCGGAAGCCCTTCCAGGCGACGCCATTCAGCCACATCAAAAGGGCCCCACTCAAGGCACACCTCTGTGCTGCGATCCATCTCGTGCTAGCCCAACTCCTCCTTCGCGCAAGGCGGCAATGCAACATCCCCAGATGGAGGTGGCGCGACTCTAGATCGAAGCCCATGCGACACTGCCCCTCATACTCCTTCGATACCGCCTCATCTTGCGCAAATGCGACTCCCAGAGCAACTCACACAGCTTGCGTCACCTCCTTCGCCAGCAAATCCCCAGGCGGCGGATCCCCCTACGTTGTACACCCATGGGCGACGTACCCTCCAGCGCCTCTCTCCTTCGCTCCTCCTGTGGCATCAACAAATAGGGAAACCACCTCCTTCTCGTACCCTCATCTTCTCAGCGGCACCGCTGAAAGCAGCTCTAGGCAGAGAACCTTCTTCGTGGTGCCGATCTCCATGCTCCTCCCAGCATCATTATCGCCCTTGTGTTCTTGCTCTAGGCGGAGCTCCATGGTGAAGCTCGGATCTCCACCCAGCCCCATCTTGGGGGGTGGGTGGGATCCCACGATGGGAACCCTAATGTCTTCACGTTGAGAGAAGGGGCCCAATTCTGTCTTTTTTAAAAGAGATTGTGGACGAGGGCCCAGTTGTGGTTAGATTAAAAACAGAGGAGGAGAAATGTGCTGCATTAAAAAAAGAGTGGGTTGCAGCATCAATTAACGAAAAGAAAAGAAAAAAGAGGGCGCCCAAATTGAGTTGTATATTTTTTTAAAAGGGAGGGACTGCTACAGTTTTAGCCTTATTTGGATCGTGTTCTTCAAAAAAAGGTGTGCACAAAAAAACTGTATACGGAAAAATTTGCAAAAAAAGAAAAGCCGAAAAAAGAACGGCTTATTTGAAAAAAAAGGAAGAGATGACTATTCAAAAAAATATAGCCGGGAAAAAATAAAAAATGATGGAGCCTTCCCCACTATAAGTAGGGTCGGCTACATGGATTCTTGCTCAAATCCATTTTGAAAGATTCGACTATTTTTTACGTCGGTTGTCGACTACCTAATGCAACCCCAACAAGGGGGGATTTAAACCCTGGTCTTTTAGGTCTTAGACATACTGAGTGCACTACCACCAGACCATTTAAGATGGGAAAAATGATTTAAAAAAAATGAAAAGAAAAGCCGAGAAAAAATGTGACGGCTTATTGGATTTTTGTCCTCCCCATCACCAGGTTTTCTCCCAACTTTGTTGATGTCATTGTGTTCCGACAAGTATGGGAGAAAGGGGGAGTATTGTGTAAAGTTGCAGGTCTATTTCAGATTCAGATTTTCCATGCCATATTTTCCAGACTCTACAACTGTTCAGACTCGATGATCAAATTCCGAGTCTTCAGTCAGATGTGCACATGTTTGTCATTTTTGTGTGGTCTCCATCTTTGTTTTTGGTCTCAGAGTTTTCATGTGATCCATAGGGACTCCAGAGTAGAGATCCCATTCCCTATGCCATGTGCGCTAGGGTTTTCATGCGATTTCATAGGGACTCCAGAGTAGAGATCCCATTCTTTGAGCCAGTATGGGAGAGACCAACTTCTCCGACCAGGAGACTTTCAGACTCCATTCTCCAACGACCGTCAACTCCGACGAGGATGTCTCCACGGCCTTTTCAGTTCAGCCCTTTCAGAGATGGAGCAGTTGTCCATATGATTCAGTCTTCTACATGGGGTGGGCCAGAGTTCTCTAAGTGGAGACTCATTTCCAATTGCAGTGACTCTGACAGGCGCAGTATTGAGCACTCGTTCTCCGACGAGGAGATCCAATTTGACTCACACTGCAACCATGTGTTCCTCCTCACCTGCACGACATGAGAGGAGCTCGGAGGTGTTGCTACTTGATAGGGCCTCCCGACTGGGGCTTGGAGGAGAGGTGGTGAGGTGCCTGGAGGAAGAGCTCTTCCTGGAGATGTGTTGGTTGTCACTTGGAGCGCCGCCATGGAGGAGCTGCGACCTTTGCCGCATGGAGAGGAATCGACGCATATCCAAGTGACCTTGCATTGCCTGCGAGAGAGAACGGGATCGTGGCTCCGCCGAAGGAGTTTCGAGCTCCGCCTGGAGGGGAGCTGTTCGGCCTGAGGGCTTGGTTGTCGCCGGTGGCGTCGAGATAGGGCTCTGCCTGGGGCTTCGAGCTCTGCCTGGGTAGCACCACCTAAAGTAAGGGCATCGCATGGGCCTTTTCTTGCGAATGAGGGGGTGCATGAGTGTCGCCACACGGGGATGGCTGCCTCGGTGTCGCCGTCATTCATGATGGAGAAGGAACAAAGCAAGGAGCCACCTCCTCATCTTCGATAGGTGGTGCATGTTAGCAATGTAAGCCCGAGGCGAACCATTCCTGCAATAAATGTTATTGTAATAAATGATTTATCAATAAAAGTTATTGATTATGTTTCACTCACTTTCTGAAATTGATTGAATGAATGCACTATAAGGTTCCTCTGTACAATATGGGTTATGTACCATGGCCAACTTGATAATCATACAACTATTGATTCATTGATTGAATCATAGAGGCTGATGCTTCGATGAATATCTAAAGAGTTAGATAGAGGACTCATCAAGCATCATCAATAATTGACAAGTGATGATCTCCAGCCTAAGAAGGAGATGGCAATCCTTTCTCATTATGCTGATATCTGATCGACCTCTTGATGCAGGTCCTCTGCATGTGAATAGTGATTCGGAGGTATCAGATTAGTTGAGTCAATGGGTTGACTTAACGAGATCGAGATAACCAAAGACCTATGATGAATACTGTCACATCACAGGAAAACATCCTCTGACCAGAGACATATGTATTGCTATATGTCTGAGTGTGTACATTTGGCAGACCAATAGGTTGATGACCTAACCAAGGTCTATACACCGGCGAGCTGGTGTGCATGTAAGGGCATGTGAGTAATACGATCTCTCAAAGGGATCATACAAGTTCACTTGTGAACCGGGAGACATGAGCTCACTCATGAGGTATTGGGACTTATCAAATTCCATGCATGCTCGCCATGCTTTAGAAGCATGACATGAATTTGAAGGTAAGATGTATGCTTTGTGAAAGCATATGATCTGTACCATATCCCAAGGACCAAGATTGAGAAACTTAGTGATCAGACCATGAAGATGACAGTGTAAAAAAAAATGATCTATATCTTCGAGATGATCATGAGTCTTCCAGTATGCAGGATGTACAGGTATTGGGAATACCTGAGGGTGATTTGATGATAAACGATTGTATAACCATGACGCTTCCATTCCGAGGGAGTGATGAAACAGGTCTGGATTTTAGTGACTCCTCTCAGTAGAGAAGTGACCTAATCTTAGTCCATGTACAGGACATTGATCTGAATGAGATTCAGATGCAATGAGAAGATTAGGTTTACGGTCTTGATTTAATCAAGCATCTATGAGAGGTCCATGGGATCTGGATTTGAGACGTGATCTCAATATCCAAGTCACTATATGTGGAACAATACAATCGCCATGTCCTTATCTCCAAGTATCTGAGGAGAAATAGCATTGTTCTGGAATGGTTCAAGAATAATTCCATAAGATCTAAGCATTGAGAAATTGATAATTAAATGTGATTTAATTATCATGATGTATGAGGAATTATCCAATATAATTAAATGTGATTCAATTATTATGGATAAGAATAATGTGGATAGTAATATCTAATTTTTCATAATATATTATAAATGTGATTTATAATGTATTAGAGAGAGCTAATTATAATTTATATTTGTTGATTAATTATTAATGTGTATTGGATACACATTGTCTAATTAATTGAAAATGTAAATTATATTTTGTTTTCGGTTGTGAATGTGATTTACAAATTTCCAATGTCAAGGTTGCAATGTTCCCAAAATTAATTGTGAATTATTTTTTGGTGAATAAATCCCAACAAAAGTTGTTGGAAATAAATAATGGAGAAATTCAAGGAGGCATGCAATCTCATGGAAATCCATGAGACTGCCCCCACATGGAAGGTGGTGGGCGGCACCCAATTCCTATATGGAATGGGTGGCCGTCCCCCCTTGAATGTACATAGGGGTGTCTATCGAGTTCAACGAGCCGAGTTGGCCTCAACTCGGACTCGAACTCGATAAAAAACCTAAGCTCGAACTCGGGCTCGATAAGGATCGAGCCCTGGATCACCAACTCGAACTCGAACTCGTCGAGTTCGAGTTGACTCACGAGCCTCTTATCGAGCCACGAGTTTCTGAGCTGGCTCACGAGCCTCAAAATGAGCTGGCTCACGAGCCTCTTATCGAGTCGTGAGTTTCTGAGCTGGCTCATGAGCCTCCAAATGAGCAGGCTCATGAACCTCTTAATGAGTCATTGTTCCATTTTATACATTAAATTATGCAAATGACATTTATAATTTTGATTTTTTATACTCTTTTGTATAGCTTTTTGGGCAAGAAAAATGTTAACCTCTAGTTTAATCAAACTCAATGTGGAAGTTTTGGTATATATGTTTTTAATTTTTTATTAAGAGAGAAAACGAGTTATCGAGTCGAGTTTCCGAGTTGAACAATGCCCAACTCGAACTCGTCTCGATAAGCTAACGAGCCATAAAACCCAACTCGAGCTCGGGCTCGTTAAGGTTTCGAGTCCAGCTCACGAGCCCTTAACGAGCCGAGCCCGAGTTGAGCTCATCGAGTTCGAGCTTTCCTGACAGCCCTAAATGTACATGGAGATGTAATCTCCATGTATATTCTCTCCTTATTTGTTGGTGTAATTTAGGATTGATTTATATTTGATTTTGTCAAATATATTTTAATCTAAAGTTGTTGGTTTCTACCAACAACAATCTTGACCATTGGATTGACATAAATCAATCTCATCCATTGATTTTATATGTCCCATGTATTGAGATCCATGGATCCCAAAACCCTATAAATAGAGAGGCATACTTGCTCTCTTGTACATGCTATTGGTAGCACATCTCTCTCTCTCTTTTCTCCTCACTCGCCAACCCTCTCTCTCTTGGTGACCGACCACCAAACCCTAAGGGAGGATCTTCGTCGTCGCCTACGCCACTGCACCACCGCTTCGACGCTCTGCGGTTCTCTGTCTTCTTGGAGTGCTACGCTCACGAAGGAGACGTTCACTCTCGTACGACGAGATCAGGAGATCACCGCGCTTGGATCAACTTGTTGGATTGCGAGGACAACGCGATTCATCTCCGTGCTCGCAAGCTGTTTCTCCGACGATAGGACTTGAGACAGGAAGTCTCTTTTCGTAGAGACTCGATCAACCACGCTTCAAGAGGTATTGTATTATACTTATTGTGCTTATAGATGAAACGATTCGAGAATCGTTCTTGGATCATGTGGTTTCACCGCATGAAAATTTTTAAATTCCACTACACCGAGCAACTAGTACGACTAGTCGTTCTCCGTCGTATCCGATACGACGCTCACGCTTCCGTGATGCGCTTGAGGATTTTTCCCATATCCTTCAGTGCAGCAGCACCACCTCCTCTTTTTCTTCTGGAACTCGAGCAAGGGGATGCGAGCCTGTAGGAGATAAAGAAGCAACAATTTTCTAGGGTTCCACAAATACTGGTCGACAATCTGGAACCCTAAATTTTCCGGAACTTTGAACGATCTTCAGAACTTTGATAACAATGTTGGCGTCGATGCAGAATTAGGATTTCAAGAGAAACCCTAGAACTTGATCTTGAACATAACTCAAACACGAATAATAATAATCTTCAATCAAGAATCGCACATGTTTTGATAATCCAATCTTGAACAGAACATGAAAATAAATCTTCAAGAATAAATCCACGAGAATCGAATCTGCTCTAATACCATGTTAGAAATATGAAATGCGAAAGCGAATCAAAGCAAGAACAAGATAAAAGAATACTTGATTTTACATGAAATCCTACTCCCTAAGGAGCGGGATAAAACCACGGGAGAACGCCTCAAAGGGCTGATTGTTGCATTGAAGTTTCTCTCATCTGATACAATGGGTCTAGGGCTTCTTATATAGCCCACACTGAATCTCCACATCCCACAGACGGTAGATGGGGGACTAAACCACTGGATGTCGTAAATGGATCCCGGATGAGTCCATTTACCCATCTACACAAGTGACGTATATACTCCAACAAAAACAATGGAAGAAGCAGAGACGTGTGCCTTTTCCTTTTGAGATCCAGTTGAGATTGCCATAGTGATCATGAATATTACCAAACACCAACAATAGAGTACGGTTAAGACCATAACATTAAAATGCTCACTGATAATAAGTGAATGAGAGTACTAGTATACATTGAAACAAGAAGAAATTCCTTAGACGAAGGGTTGCATACTTGGGAATGAAGGATGATTTATGTGATCTTGGCCACTTGGAAATTAATGCTCAATCGTCAAAGTGTGATCACTTGATGTTGGCATAAGAAAAAGAAGCAGTTGATTGCGACAAATGTTGCACATGCTTGTTATTTCAACTATAACAAGCAAAATTTGGGGGGTGTCAAAAAAGATACTCCAAAATATCGGGCAATACATGCGATATTGAGGGTATGCCATTACTATTGACTGGTTAGAGGCTTTAATACTTCAAGAGTCATTACTAACTTTGCAAGGAGAATACTTTCTCCTTCTATCTTGTTTCTCCATTGCTTCCTTTTACTTCTGTCTTCACTCTCTTTCTCTGTTTTCTGCTTTTATCTTAATCATCTTGCACCTTTCTTGACTTGAATTGGATTGGATGATTCTAGTTTGATCTTTCACCAAGTCTTGGAATTTTTTCTTGATTTGTTGCGTATTATTCATTATTGTCAATTCAACATCATATTTCTTCATGAAAAAAAACATTTCAACAATATAAGTAAAGATTAACTAACTTTTAGTAAATTGTAATGTGTTAAATACAGTAATTTTTAAACTTGTAGAAAGTGTACGTTATTACCTGTGACTTCCCTAAAACTATAAATTTAATGGATTAGGTTTGGTGCTTGTTTTCATATACCTGTCTACTTTACATCTATCCATTTCTTAATGAAGTATTTAATGAGTCAAGTAGCATGAATAGTTAGAATTCATAATTCTAAGAAACGTGTTAATGTAATGACGTGTGATACGGTAAAGGTGACTGGCATCACATATTCACTTCCCTTAAATCCCAACCACAAGATGATAGTAAAATTACACTATCTTCACAGTTAGGATATGGTAAAAACTTCATGCTCTTGCAATTAATTAACTTTCACAAGTTTAAACATTTCATGCCGACGACAAGTTCTCGGCATGCCCTTTTTCGACCTTGGTGAAATGGCATCGACATCGACTCTTAAAGCTTTCTTGCAGTCCACCAAACATTCTCTGTAAAAGGCCCGACTTTGGTTTACTGTCAGTGGCTCCATATACAATAGTTCTTATTTGACATCGTCATCTCCTCACAGCTTGTTCCTCTATGCAACCAAGCATGCCCTAAAGTATCCACCTCTGTTTTAAGACATGCCAGTATAGTATCGGCAATTCCAAGAATTTTCCAGTGAAATCGAACAAAATATCTCCCCTAATGTTCCAAGGGTTTATTAAGCAATACAACATTTGTTCTTAAATGGTACACAAATAAGCTCTTGATCCCAACAAGCACCTAGATGATGCAGTATAAAAGGTAATGCCAAGCCCGTTATATTTTTTAGAGACTACATAAACATAATATGAAAGACCCAAAATTCATAACTATTCTATTATGACGATAAAATATTACTTGGTTGACCTTGCTTTTTACAAATTGATGGCGTGATGAGGTTGTCCATAATTTGCCTCAGGAGACCAAACCAGCGCTTATTTTTCAAAGAGAAAAAGTTCACAACAAGGGCAAAACAGAGTTCTGAGTTAACAAAAGTTACTTCAACACTCTAAGCTATATAAAATAGAAATATTATCACATTATTTTATTCACAAAGAAGGATGAGAAGAAACTTTCATGTCGAATCCAGTTCTGCAGTAATGATAGAAGTGAGAAACAACCATCAGCTATAACCATATCCAAAAAGAGAAAAAAATCAATTACTGAAATCTTTATCCGAGTCTCAAATGCACCACAAAGGCACAAACTCCATAAAAATGCAGATCAGAATAAATAATAACTGGCTATATAATATAAAATTTCAAACAGACAGCTAATTTTGATATCAAAAAATCCAGTTAATTGATCTAGCGGTTAAGCATGTGTAATTTCATCTTAAAGGAGTTTTTGAATCCTAGCAATAACAACCCCTTTGATCAAAAAGGGTCCAAACCAAGAACCTAAGCAACATCCTAAAGCGCATCAGAGGATTACCACTCCTGGTCGTAACTGACGAGTGGTGTTTATTGCAGAAGAGTCATGAATATCCATCCCTAAATAATGGCCTGGTTAATCAGATAAATAAAATTAAGCCCTGAAATAAATTTTTACGGAACAAAAGATACATCACCAAGTAAAATAGGAATCCATGGTGTGAACAAGCAAGGAACTTAAACAAGTCACAAAGAAGTTACAGAGGAATATTTTTTGCTCATTATTCAAGGATCCTGAATTCACGTAAAGTCATTCATATAAAACAGTTTTAGATGTTGAAAAATAATGATGCTTAGTTGTTCGAGTTAATTTTCTACTCAATCATTCGAGATTATTTTCTAAGGCATGTAAACATTGTACAGATACAGTTTGAATACCAACCTATTGAAGTTGGATTTAGCTGATGATAAGTATTGATTTTCCTTTCATCTTTTAGTATCCCAAGCTCTTTCAACCCTTTAACAAGCAACTTAATCTGCAAAAAGCTACATAGAATCATAAGAATATGAATTTTAACTTCTTTCCATCTAAAATGAGTACAGCCAACAACTGCAATCAACAAATATTTTTTTGAAAGAGATGCAATCAACATATATAAGCAATGTTTTATCACAAAAATGCAAAATACCTTTGGAAAAGAACATCTATCCCGCGTAAATCACATAAATGGGAAAAGCTTATACCTCCGGAAAACTGATGTCTCAAATAAACTACATATTCACGAAGTTATCCAAATTCAATAAGTATGATCCTCTTCTCCCTAGCTTGAGAGTGAGATCAGGCTACTAGCTGGTCAGCAATTGCTTGCCCGTGATCTGACTTTCGAGTGGTCTATCATTAACGAGGCTGGTATCGAGGAAATATGAGATGATGTAACACATCCATGAAACCAGAATCAAGTAGACAGGTGCTAGAAAAGCCTCGGTCAAGCCCCTGACTATATATGACCCAGCTCGACTGCCCCACTTTCAAGTGTTCTCTCTTTTCTGCATGGAACATAGGAGCCAGCTGCCTAATGTCTCCTCTCATCAATATATAAATGGGCGCCACCTTTCCAAACAGGATGATGATAACATGAGAAACTTAATGGTTCTTGTGTTGATAGAGAGTATACATTCCGATTGACTGGCGCCTCTATTCAACATCAAGCAAAAGTTCTAAGCTAGGCTCAACTTGTAAGGACCTAAAACCCTAAAATCAAGATTGGAACCCTCTACTGTAACCCAACTAAAGATCAACTAAAGATTTTCTGGCAAAGGATGTCTAATTTAACAGAAAAACTTTGAGCTGAACAATGGAGCATCAGGAAAAAGCAGCAGAGATCCAGACCTGTTTCAAAAGCAAAGATAAGATGCTGCCCCGGTGAAATCACTAAACAATAGAAACATGCAAATATCTACCCATGCTGGGTTGGAAAAACTGCCCAAAAATATCACTTCAACTAAATATGGGAATAAAGACAGACCTTCACTGCTACTGTCTCTTTGCTGCTTGGATCCTAAATCTTTTTTAGGCCAAGAATATCTACGAGTTTAGGAACATATGAACCAATTGCAAGGGATAGCCTTACATTGTGTGAGAGAAGCAGAAATCCTGAAACTGTTTCAACAGAAAATATAAGATGATGTCCCAATATGGAATCACTAAACAATAAAATGCATAAGTTTTTTGTTCAAGTAGGAAGTGAATGTTTATTGTAAGCTTAAAGCAGGGCTCAAAACTTGAGAGGTGTTCATTCTGGAAGGTTGGAGAAGGGGAGGCATTGTGTGGTTGGAGTACCAAGAGAAACGGCGATTCTTCTTTAATTTTCATCTTTATTGTTGAGATTTATCATGTGAAAACTGATTGGTTGAATACTATTGGAGAGCATTGCTGATGTGGTTGATCTCCCTCATGCCTTCTGATTGGCAGAGAGCTGTTGGGTTGGATTGCTGAGGTGTCTGATCTACCTCCTGCATCGCGATTGGTCGAGAGCTGTTGGGTAGGATTGCTGAGATGCTTAATCCACCTCCTGTATTCTGATTCGCTGAGAGATGGTGGTGGGGATTGCTGAATACTTGGTATTCTTTTGTTATACTATAAAAAGAGACCTGTGGCACCACATATTGTACCCATCATCATTCAAACAATGGTAGAGAGAATGGTGTGAGCAAGTGGAGTAGGCACATTATCGAACCACTATAAATTCTCATCTTGTGTGATTGTGCGTGCTTTCTTCTTAGATTGTGGTTCTAGTCGTGTGGTGCTTGATCAGATCCGTTCCCAACAACTGGTATCAGAGCAAGGTTTGGAGATCAACCTCTACATAGATGGCGGAAGAATCGAATGTCAAGATCGAGAAGATCAATGGATCGAACTTCGCGTTCTGGAAGATGCAGATTGAAGATGTTTTATATCAGAAGGATCTCTATATTCCGATCGAAGGGAAGAAGCTCAAAGCCATAAAGGATGAGGAGTGGAAGGTCCTAGACCGAAAGGCTGTAGGAACGATAAGGCTCGGCATTGCTCCATCGGTGGCTTCAAATATCAAAGGAGACGACAACGGCGAATCTTTTCAAAGCTCTTGAAAAGATGTACGAGAAGTCATCTGCATCAAATAAGATGTATTTCATGAAGAAGTTTTTCAATTTAAATATGAGCGAGAACTTCGTAGTAGCTTCATACTTGAATGATCTGAACACTATCATCAACCAGTTGGAGTCTGTGAAGATCGTGTTTGATGACGATGAGGTAAAGGCCCTTATACCCTTTTCTAGTTTACCTGATAGTTGGAATGCATTAGATGTAGCAGTTAGCAACTCCTCTGGTTCTGCGAAGTTTAAGTTGGAGGATGTTGCTAGTCTTCTTCATGGAGAAGAGGAACGACGGAAGATGTCTGGAGAAGAACACCCGTCAGATTCTGCCTTGAATATAGATGGAAGAAGCAGGAAGAGCTACAGGAACCAAAAGCAATCTGGGGAAAGTCAGCAAGAAGAAGATCCAAATCCAGAGATCCGAAGTCTGTGGTCTGCTGGAATTGCAATCAGAAGGTATATTACAAGATAGAATGCAAGGCCCTAAGAAAGTAGAAAGGAGAAAATGACAGAGGTAAGAATACTGTAAATCTTACTGATGATGAGGATAGTGATGCCTTAATATGTGTTGCAGAAACTCGAAGTGAGTCCTGGATTGTGGACTCGGGTGCATCATTTCATACTACTCCACAAAAGGATATCCTCCAAAATTATGTGAAAGGTGATTTGGAAAGTTGTATCTAGGAGATGTTGAATGATGCAATATAATTGGAAGGGAGACATTGACATATCCCAACCCAATGATGGCTTCTTGAGGTTGAAAAATGTTACACATGTACCGAATCTAACAAGGAATCTCATATCTGTTGCACAGCTATCAGAAAGTGGTGTGGTGACATCATTCGATTCATATTCGTGGAAGATGTCTAAAGGATCATTGATCCTTTCTTGAGGTAAGAAAGAAGGAACCATGTATATTGCATCAGGTTCATATGACATGATAAATATTGTGTCATCCGCATGTGATGCTAACACTTGACATAGACGATTTGATCACATGAGCGAAAATGGAACGAAGATCATGCAAAAGAAGGGAAAGTTGATAGCATTGCAGACTGTTGATCTAGACTTTTGTGAAGATTGTATCTTGAGAAAGCGGAAGAAAGTCAATTTCACAAATACTGCAAGAGTACGAAAGACTGAAAGACTGGAGTTGGTTCATACAAACGTATGAGGACCATCTTAGGTACCATCCCTTAACGAATCTCACTATTTTATTACTTTCATTGATGATGCAACTAGAAAATCGCGGATTTATTTTATCAAACATAAATCCAATGTATTTGAGACCTTCAAAATGTGGAAGGCCTTAGTTGAGACTGAGACATGTTTAAAGTTGAAATGTCTCAAGTCAAACAATGGGGATATACTGCAATGAAGAGTTTGAATCCTACCGTGCCAAGAACGGGATCAGGAGATTGAAAACGATCCCAAGAAAGCCCAGACAGAATGGTGTTGCTGAACGCATGAATATGACTCTTTTAGAGTGTGCGAGAAGCAAGAGGTTACATGCAGGTCTTCCAAAGCGACATTGGGCTGATGCAGTGAATACAACATAATATTTAATAAATCGAGGTCCATCTGCAACTGCATTAGATGGGGATCTTCCAAAAGAAACATGGACAGGAAAGGAGGTAACACTTTCTCATTTACGTGTCTTTGGATGCATAGCTTATATTCACATTGAGCAGGAGAGCTTAACCCCAAAGCAATAAAATGTACCTTTGTTGTCTATGGTACAGATAACTACGGATATAAATTGTGGGATTTGGAGAACAAGAAGATAGTCAGAAGTATTGATGTCACATTTAATGAGTCTTCCTTATAAAATGATGAATTGATAAAAGGAAAAACAACTGAAGAACTATACTTTGTAGAGTTTGATGAAACTCCTGAATAAAGCACACCACAACCAAGTGATGAAAAAGTACAACCCATCTCATTGTGTTGAGATATTTGTATCTCTTATTATCTATTTCTCATTTCTATTTTCTTTATGTACCTCTCATGGAATTAACCCAGGGCTTTTCTCCTATATAAGAGAGCCCTAGGGTCTCTTCTAATGCATGCAATTCTTTTCTTTCAACATGATATCGGAGTAACGGTCCTACACTGGGGTACCCATATCCCACCAAAACCCTAACCCTACCCGCCCGGCCTCATCCCTCTCCTCGCCATCGCCGCCAATAGTGTCGGCTTTCCAGCCAGCCACCGCAGCCGCCTGGTCGGAGAGCCCGCCCTTCGCCTAGCCGTGGGCCTCCATCCCATCGCGGGGCTGCACCAGGCCCTTCGCCCGACCATCCGCCCAGCCGCGAGCCTCTGTCCAACCGGAAGTCTGCGCCGGGCCCTTTGCCCGACCCTCCTCCCGCCGCCTG
Source organism: Ottelia alismoides (assembly GCA_037367405.1). Lineage (NCBI taxonomy): Eukaryota > Viridiplantae > Streptophyta > Magnoliopsida > Alismatales > Hydrocharitaceae > Ottelia > Ottelia alismoides. The sequence continues at coordinate 374,395 of JAZKJV010001449.1, read as the reverse complement.
AACTTCCGCTGCTGCAGGCCGCGCAACCCACTGCATGTGGCTGCTCGCTGCCGCCCTTCTAGGACGAGGGTTGCCTCTCGACCGACATAGGGTTGCTATTCGACTATTGTTGAAGCTGCATATAGCCTGATTTTGACCAGAGATTGTGATTTTGGATACATAAATCACGTCTTCCGGCCCTAGATTCAACAAGGATTGAAGAGAATGGTTGTATGAGTCTATACATATAACCACTCATGCATATGATTGTGTAGACTCGCTCAGAATAGTCTACTAGCCGATCTTGTTCCAGATTTTTTTCCTCGGCATTCTATTCATCCAAAGAACAAGGGTGACATTTTCTCATCTTTCGATGCCTTCAAGGGCCCGTCTCCCATCGTGCAGATGGATGGGACCAACTACGAGTTGTGGTTCATGCAGTTTCACATCATTATGCAATGCCATAATAAGGAGCACATTCTGACAGAATCAGAGCCGACGGACAAGACTGTGGCTAATACTTCTTGGAAGCAAGATGATGCATATGTCAGATTTGGCTCTTCGGGACATTCACCATGGATATTACCAACGATATCATCAATCAACCCATAACAATGGCTATGTGGGACATCTTAGCAGACACATATAGGCAGGTAAAGAACGAGAGCAAGATTCTACAATTGTAGTATGATATTTTTTCGATCAAGCAGAATGGTCGACCTCTTCATGCCCACTTCTCACATCTTAGAGGCATGTTAGAGTGCCTGCATAGCTTTATGCCCACTCCTACCAACATTGAGCAACAAAAGGCATATCAGAATGCCACTATGACGAGAGTCTTTCTGCCATCTCTTGACTCTGAGTACGATGCAGCACGTACTCTACTACTTACTGGAGAGACGATACCTCCAATGGAAGAAGTCTACAAGAGGCTGAGCAGGATCACTACTCCATCTACTACTATGACTCAGACTCCCTCGGTTATGGCCGCTTCTCGTGGCAGAGGGGGTACATCTCAATTTCGCGGGCGCGGACAACATGATCGAGGAGGAGGACGTCAGCGTGGCCCATGTTCATATTGCCAGCGTTCTAGTCATTCTGAGGAGACATGTTATCATAAGCATGGGTATCATGCGTCTGCCCGTGTTGCTGAGCAGAAAGAGCCTACTTCTGCTCCTGCCCATGATGCGCATTTTGATGATATTGTTTCCAGATCGAGAGAGATGATGACTACTCCTACCACTTCAGCTACAAGTTCTTCAGATGTTGTAGCTGCTGCCAGAGCATCTACGAGTTCGTCAGGTATTTCTTATGTACTTACCAGTTGTAGCGGTTCTGATTTGACTGATTGGATCATGGACTCTGGAGCATCTCATCATATGTGTGGCGATCGGGCACAGTTCAGTTCTTATAGGTCTATCCTTCCTGGTAGATCAATGGTGATTACTAAAGGGGTTCATCTACACATTGTTGGTCAGGGGGAGATTATTGTAGCACCCTCAATGCGTCTGCAGAATGTCTTACATGCTCCAACATTTCAGATGAATCTTTTGTCTATTAGCCAAATTACAAAATATTTACATTCTCGTGCCATATTTGATCCTTTTTCTCTTGTGTTTAAGGACATACTCACGGGAGGGTGATTGGATGTGGTCGTGAGCAGAAAGGACTTTACAGACTTGTTCAACCTTCGTGTGCTGGTGCTGCTACCATTCCTTCAGGATCTGTTTCTCCTTTCACGTGGCATCTTCATTTTGGACACCTTCCTCTGCAGAAGCTGTGTCATGTTCTACCTCATATCTCTACTCGTGCTACCTTGGAATATGAGGCTTGTCAGCTTGGGACGCACCATCGTTCTTCTTTTCCGAGTCGTAAGAATCGCCATAGTAGTCAGTCGTTTGAGTTGTTTCATTTTGATATCTAGGGTCCTAATCGTGTTCCCGATCATCAAGGACATCGGTTCTATATGGTTGTTGTGGATGACTTTTCCAGATTATCCTGGGTGTTCTTGTTAAAACATAAGTCTGAAGTGGGTCCTGTCATTAAATCATTTCTTATTGAAGTTAAGAATATCTTTATACTAATGTGAAGTTTATTCGTACTGAACGTGCCTTGGAGTTTTTCACTTTACAGCCTTTTGATTTTCTCAGACCTCTTGGTATTGTTTATCAGACCTCTTGTGCTTATACTTCACAGCAGAATGGTGTTGCTGAACGCAAACACCATCATCTTCTGGTTCTGGATGTCACGAGGACTCTTTTGATTCAGACTCGTAATCCTCATTCGTTTTGGGGTGATGTTCTCACTTCTTGATACTTAGTGAAGCACATGCCTTCCACTATCCTTGGAGAAAAGGTTCCTTTCTTGATTGTGTTTCCCGAGAAGGACCTATTCTCCCATGGTCTTTGGGTCTGTAGCATTTGTCCACAATTTCACTCCTGGTCATGACAAGCTCTCTCCTGGAGTTGTCAAATGTGTCGTTATTGGTTATTCTCGTACCCAGAAAGGGTATAGATATTTTGATCCTGTAGGAAGAAAGTATTATGTTAGTGCTGATGTCATATTTTTTGAGTCTATTATGTATTTCTCTCCTACAAGTGACAGGTTGTCTAACACTGATTCTGGCAAGGATGTTTTTGTTCCTCCACCTCTGTTATCTCCACCATCTACACTCCATGTTGAGTCTCAATCATCTCCACCACCTCCACCTCCTCCACCACCTCCACCTCCGTCTACACTGACACAATTCCTATCACGATTTTACATTCGCAGGTCTTCTACTTACCCCTCTGCTCATGCACCTTCCCCATCATCCAACACGCCTCAGGTATGTCATGACACATTGTTTCCACTAATGGCACTGGAGATTTGAGCGTTCCACATGATACTGCACAGGAGGAGTTGATACCAGAGGACAGAGAGGTTGATGACCTATATGTACCTATTGCCTTGAGGAAGCCGCGTCGTAACTGTGCCACTTATCCTCTAGCTGCGCATGTTTCATTGGACCATCCCTCAGAGGAGTACGGGAGGTTTGTTGTGAGTCTCTCTGCTGCTACTATCCCACGAACATATCAAGAGGCCCCACAAGATTGTAGGTGGCGACTAGCGATAGAGGAGAATATGACCGCTTTGCAGTCTCGTGGCACCTGGAGCGTTGTTTTTGCTCCTTCAGGTGCCTTTGTTGTGGAGTACAAATGGATCTTTACGGTGAAGCAACAGGCAGATGGCAGTGTGGATCGCTACAAGGCAATGCTTGCATGTGGGTTCACCCAAACTTATGGGGTGAACTATCAGGATACATTCTCTCCAGTAGTCAGACATTCGACACTGCGCATTCTTTTATCAGTTGTTGTTTCACGGGACTGGTCTCTTTACCAACTAGATGTGAAGAATGCATTTCTATATGGCTATCTACAGGAGAAGGTATATATGCAACAATCACCCGGTTTTACTTCTGAGAGGGAGTCTCAAATGGTGTGTAGGCTCCATAAGGTGATTTACGACCTGAAGCAGAGTCCAAGAGCTAAGTACTATAAGCTATCAGAGTTGATAGAGCAACAGGGGTTTGCGCGGTCCACTACGGATCACTCACTTTGTGTTCAGAGGACACAAAGAGGTATTGTGGCTATTCTTGTTGTTGACGCATATGAGTACTTGTACCTCTTCTCTATTTTATTTTTCCAGTTGTCTACTTTATGTAATTTACTCATAGGCTACTCTCCTATATAAGAGAGCCTAGGGTTTATGGAATAAACTAGTTATTCATTTTTCCCAACATGGTATCAGAGCGACGGTCCTAGACCGGAGTTCTCGAAACCCTAACCCTAACCCTACCCCCACCCGCCAGCCTCTTCCTCGTCGATCGGCGCCGCTCCTCTCCGATCGACGCCGCCTCTCTCTCTCGGGCTGCACGCACTGCGCCACCTTCTTCGCACGTTGGCTTCTCCCCTTGCCTGCGTGCGGTAGCGCGCACACTAGCGTACGGTGCCGTGCATCGCCAGCGCATTGCCAGCGCCATCGCCATCGCCAGCGCACAGCGGTAGCGCTCCCCTCTTGCGCACCAGCAGTATCGCCCAGCGCATCGTGCGCACCAGCGCACCTTGCGCACCAGCGCACCTTGCGCCCTTGCCTCTTCTCCCGTGCGCACATAGCGCACTAGCGCATATCCCAGGGGCTCGGTGCACATCTGAACAAGATCCCGTGGCACACTAGCGTGCATCTCAGCGCGCTAAACAGTGCGTATATCGCGCATACTCATCCAGCGCACCAGTAGGTCGTACGGGGGCACGTGTAAGGCCCTAAAGCGAGCACCTTCATCTACATGGGTTTAGTTGCGTGAGGTCTACACGTGCAACTAAACCCGTCTATGTCAGTGTAGACAAATCACAGATTGGTTTGTCAGACGTTCCAGTCTTCAGTATCCAGTATGTCAGAAAGCAAGGCAGATATCCCATCAATCGGCGCATTCCGTGGTCCAGCGCCTATTGTAAAGATGGATGGTACTAACTATGAACTGTGGGCAATGCAGTTCATGAGCATGATGAAGTCTACGGGTAAGAAGCACATTCTTACCGAAACAGAGCCTGCTGAGAAGACTGGAACCAATGCCTCCTGGGAGGCTGATGACGCATACGCCAAGGTTTGGCTATCTGGCACGTTGGCAATTGAGATTGCCAACGACATCCTCCATCAACCCACAGCGAAGGATATGTGGGACATTCTGGCAGCTACATATTCCCAGGCGAAGAACGAGACAAAGATTCTGCAACTCCAGCATGATATCTTCATCATCAAGCAGAATGGTCGCCCCCTACATTCCCTCTATACATCACTAAGAGGGATGTTCGAGAAGCTCTATAGCTTCATGCCCCTGACAGCCACGCCAGAACAGCAGAAGACATATAGGAACGCGACTATGGTAGGGGGTGTTCTAGCTGCACTTGATCCAGAGTATGAGGCGGCACGATCTCAGATTTTGGCAGACTCGACTATTCCTCCCATGGAGGAAGCTTTTCATAGATTGAGTCGGATCACAGTTCCCTCAACAGCTATGAGTCAGAATTCCTCAGCCATGGCAGCAAACAGAGGTCGCGGATTTCATCACCAGGCCGTGGACGTGGACCTCGTGGAAGGGGTGGCCGCACTAGGCCAACATGCACATATTGTCACCGAGTTGGACACAATGAAGATACCTGCTACTCGAAGCACGGATTTCCTGCATCTGCACGAGCTACTGAGCAGATAGAGCCCCCATCTGCTGCTACTTTGGATCAACGGTTCGACGATCTTGTTGCCCGTCTGAGGGCATTATTCCACCATCTGGACCAGCACCGACTGCAGAGAGTCATTCTGATGTCGCTGCTTCTGCCTCTGCGTCTACCAGTACTTCAGATAGTATACTTGCACTGAACAGTAGTAGATCCGATACTTTACCATGGATTATGGACTCGGGCGCTACACATCACATATGTGGCGACCAGAGTTTGCTTTCAGGATATACTCAGATTCCTCCAGGTCGGACAGTTGTGATTGCCAATGGCACTCATTCCCCCATCACTGGACAGGGGGAGGTTAGATTGACATCTTCCATGCAGCTCAAGAACGTGCTACATGCACCGGATTTTTCAATGAATCTATTGTCAATTAGTCAGATTACGAAGGATCTACATTGTCGGGCAATTTTTGATCCATCTTCTTTGATTTTTGAGGACATCCATACGGGCAACGTGATTGGTCGTGGCTATGAGCAAGGAGGCCTCTACCGCCTGAATCAGACTCCTTTTGCTGGAACCTCATCCTCTCCTTCAGGACAAGCATCAACCTTATTATGGCATCTGTGTTTTGGTCATTTACCGCTTCAGAAGTTGCGTCAAGTTCTACCCTATGGTCTTTCTCACACACCTATTCAGTGTGAGGCGTGTCAGTTGGGAAAGCATCACAGGTCGTCCTTTCCCAGTCGTCCAGGTCGGAGTAGTAACTCCAAGTTTGAGTTGTTTCATGTCGATGTCTGAGGTCCAAGTCGTGTTCCTGATCATCAGGGACACAGGTTTTATATTGTATTTGTGGATGATTTCTCTAGAGTGTCATGGGTGTTTCTGATGAAGAATAAATCTGAAGCAGGAAATATTATTATCCATTTTCTGAATGAAATACAAAATGTTTTCTCCACATCTGTCAAGCTTGTGAGAAGTGATAATGCTTTAGAGTTGTGTACCAACATTCTGGCCAAAAACTACTCCTCAAAAGGGATTATTCACCAAACATCTTGTGCTCATACATCTCAACAGAATGGGATTGCTGAAAGAAAACACTGTCACCTTCTTGATGTCACAAGATCACTTCTTATACAGAGTCATGTTCCCTACTCCTACTGGGGTGATGCAGTTCTCACTGCATGTTACCTAATCAACCGTATGCCTTCGTCTGTCTTGAATGAACAGATTCCATTTTCACTCATTCATCCTAACAAGGATCTGTTCACTCTTACTCCTCGTGGTTTTGGGTCAGTTGCGTTCGTCCATCAGTTGTCGCCCGGTACTGACAAGCTCTCTCCTAGGGCTGTCAAATGTGTCTTTGTTGGGTACTCCAGAACTCAAAAGGGATACAAGTGTTTTGATCCTGTGCGTCGGCGGTATATGATCAGTGCAGATGTTACATTTTTTGAATCTGTTATGTATTTTTCAGCATCAGGAGACAAGCAGCTACCATCTATACCCCCTGATGCCATATACATGACACCACCACCTCAGATGCCGACACCACCACCACCGCCACCACCACCACCGCCACCACCACCTCCACCGCCACCGCCACCACCACCGCCACCGCTGGTCTCACCACTACCATTCCATTACACTCGCAGGCTTCCTCCAGCTCATGGTCCTGACCCGTCAACTAGCTCGCCTATGGTATGTAATGAAAATATTAATGTTGATGGATCTGACGACATTTCTGAGCAGGATATAGTGCAGGAGCCAGATGAGAATACAGATGATTTGGAAGTTCCAATTGCTCTACGGAAGTCGAAGAGAAGTTGTGCCAAATATCCATTATCAGCAGCCGTGTCTTTTGAGAGGCTATCTGGAGACTTCAGGTCGTTTGCTATGGCACTTTCAGCTACAGACATTCCACGGAATCATCATGATGCTCTGCAGGATGCTAGATGGCGGCTAGCAATGGAAGAAGAAATGGCGGCACTTCAGTCCAGAGGAACTTGGAGCTTGGTTCCTATACCTCCAGATGTGCAACCAGTGAGCTGCAAGTGGGTGTTTACAGTGAAGCACGATGCAGATGGCTCCATTGACAGGTACAAGGTGCGCCTTGTTGCACGTGGCTTCACACAGACATACGGGGTGGATTACCTTGACACATTCTCGCCTATGGCACGTCATTCCACTCTGCGGATCTTGTTATCAGTTGCAGTTGCTAGAGATTGGCCGCTTCATCAGCTGGACGTGAAGAATGCATTCCTATATGGCGAATTGCAGGAGGAAGTCTATATGCAACAGCTACCTAGGTTTGCTGTTGAGGGAGAGTGTTCCAAGGTATGCAGGTTACATAAGGCCATCTATGGCCTTAAGCAGAGCCCCAGAGCATAGTTTCAGAAGCTCTCAGATCTTTTTGAGAAACAAGGATATAAACGTTCCAATGATGATCATTCCTTGTTTGTACAGAAGACTGCTAGAGGTATCATTGTAATCATGGTTTATGTTGATGATATCTTGGTTACAGGAGATGATGAGCAGGGCATTAAGCAGGCAAAAGAAAGGCTGGGAACCGAATTTGTCACCAAGGACTTGGGAGTCCTTAGATATTTTCTGGGGCTGGAGTTTGCTAGAAATCCATATGGATTAGTAATGTCGCAGAGGAAATATGTTACAGACCTATTGAGTGAGACAGGTATGCTAGGGTGTCGACCTGCTACGACACCAATGGATCCCAGCATGAAGCTCTATGATGATGACACAGAAGAGGTGGACAGGAGAAGGTACAGAGAACTGGTAGGCAAACTATTGTATGTCACGATCACTAGACCTGATATATCATTTGCAGTGAGTCGTGTGAGCCAGTTCATGGAGCAACCATGTCAGGTCCATATGGATGCAATACACATGATTCTGAGATATCTAAAATCATCTCCAGGTGCAGGCTTGCTATTTAAGAAGGGAAAGGAGATCTCTATCACAGCATGTGCTGATGCAGACTATGCAGGATGCCCCAAGGACAGGAAGTCCACCTCAGGATTTGCAGTTTATGTTGGAGATGCCCTAGTCTCGTGGAGGAGCAAGAAACAGACAGTAGTAGCTAGATCCAGTGCTGAATCCGAATACAGGGCTATGGCCCAGGCTAGCACAGAAATGATGTGGGTGAAATCTTTACTTACAGATCTATGTCTTGATATACCGCTTTCTATGATGTTGGAATGTGACAATCAGGCTGCCTTGTTCATTGCAAACAACCCAGCCTTTCATGAGAGGACCAAGCATATTGAGGTTGACTGTCACTACATACGTGACATGATTCAGAAGGGGTTCATTGCTACATCTCACGTCACATCAGAGAATCAGACTGCTGATATATTCACCAAGGCATTACTTCGAGGTCCATTCCAGAAGTGTGCGTCCAAGCTGAGCATGATTGATATCTATGCTCCATCTTGAGGGGGAGTGTTGACGCATATGAGTACTTGTACCTCTTCTCTATTTTATTTTTCCAGTTGTCTACTTTATGTAATTTACCCATAGGCTACTCTCCTATATAAGAGAGCCTAGGGTTTATGGAATAAACAAGTTATTCATTTTTCCCAACACTTGTCTATGTTGATGATATTACTGTCACGGGTGATGATGAGCAGGGCATTCAGGCTGTCAAGGAGTTCCTAGGTTAACAGTTTGTGACTAAGGACTTTGGCAATCTCTGATACTTCCTTAGATTGGAGTTCGCCAGGAACCAAAGTGGTCTTGTGATGACCCAGAGGAAGTTTGTGACGGATCTTCTTCTAAAGACATATATGACATGGTGCAAGCCTGCTACTATCCCTATGGATCCAAGTATGAGATTATATTATGATGACACTGAGGAGGTAGATAAGAGGAGATATAGAGAGCTTGTTGGGAAGCTCCTATATGCTACCATCACCAAGCCAGACATATCCTTTGTTGTGAGCAAAGTTAGCCAGTTTATGGAGCAGTCCAGAGAGATTTATATGGATGTAATCTATATGATTTTGAGATAGGACTTCGCCTGGTATCGGTCTTATATTTAGTAGAGGTACATCTCTTGAGGTGACCTCTTGTACAGATGCGGATTATGTAGGATGCCCTAAAGACAAGAAGTCTACTTCCGGCTTTGCTATTTTTGTTGAGAGCTCTCTTGTATCATGGAAAAGCAAAAAGTAAATAGTGGTTGTGAGATCTAGTGCAGAATCTGAGTACAGGGCTATAGCACAGGAGAGCACAGAGATGATGTGGGTTAGATCGGTCTTGATTGACCCTACTGTTGAGGTTCCTCTTCCCATGAAGCTTTTATGTGACAATCAAACAACTCTATTTATTGCCAATAATCCTGCATTTCATGAACGAACCAAGCATATTGAGCTGAATTGCCATTATACCAGAGACACGATACAGAAGGGTTTCATATCCACCTCTCATGTTCCTATTGCAGATCAGACGGCTGATATTTTCACCAAGACCATTACTAGAGGTCTATTTCAAAGGTGTTGTTCCAAGCTGAGCATGATAGACATATATGCTCCATCTTAAGGGGGAGTGTTGAGATATTTGTATCTCTTATTATCTATTTCTCATTCTATTTTTTATGTACCTCTCATGTAATTAACCTAAGGCTTTTCTAGAGCCCTAGGGTCTCTTCTAATGCATGCAATTCTTTCCTTTCAACACATAGAATAATCCGCAAACTTCGATGCTACGGAAATCTTCCAGAATCAATAAACCCACTACAAGGTATTCACCTTCCTTGAATTATTTATTACTGGCTGATAATGGAGAGCTTGAATGCCTTGATGAGGCTATACAAGGTGAGACAAGGAATCCATGGGAGTTAGCCATGGATGAGGAGACGAGCTTTCTCTCAAGAAACAAAACGTGGGATTTAGTCCTACTACCGACGCGAAAGAAGGCTCTGCACAACAAGTGGGTGTACAGGGTGAAGGAGGAAGCTAATGGTTCCATTAAATACAAGGCTCGACTAGTGGAAAAGGGATTTCAACAGAAAGCAGGAGTTGATTTCACAGATATCTTTGCACATGTTGTAAAGGTCTCAACCATAAGAGCAATATTAAGCATTGTTGCAGCTGAAAACGTACATTTGGAGCAGTTGGATGTTAAGACAACATTTCTCCATGGAGATCTTGAGGAGGACATCTACATGCAACAACCAGAGGGCTATGTAGCTACCGGAAAAGAAGACATGGTATGCAAGCTCAGGAAAATCTTTATGGCTTGAAGCATGCACCGAGACAATAATACAAAAGGTTTGATGATTTCATGACAAATACATGATTCCACAAACGGCATGCTGACCATTGTTGCTACTTCAAGAATCTTGGTAAGTCTTACATCATTTTATTATTGTACGTAAATGACATGCTTGTTGCATGCTCCTGGAAGGAAAAAATAACAAATCTGAAGGCAATTTTGTCTAAGGAGTTTGAAATGAAGGATCTAGATCCTGCAAAGAAAATCCTACGAATGCAGATTAGTAGAGACATGAAGAAAAAGAAGCTGAGATTGTCTCAATCGGATTACATCGAGAAGATACTTGAGAGATTTAATATGAAAAAGCAAAATCTACTCTAACAATTTTAGGGAGACACTTTAAACTTTCAAAGGAGAAAGAACCTGATACGAAGGAGGAGCATGAGTACATGTCAAAAGTACCCTACCAGTCTGTTGTTGGTAGTTTGATGTTTGCAGTGGTATGCACAAGACCAGACATTTCCCGCGCAGTGGGAGTTGTGAGCAGATGCATTGCGAATCCTGACAAGGAATAGTTGGGAAGTCTGTGAAGTGGATTCTACGCTATTTGAGAGATACATCTAACATAGCATTGTATTATGGAAACAATGACATTTCCGTTTGAGGTTGAGGACTCGATTTTGTAGGAGATATTGATGGTAAGAAAAGCACAACATGGTGTTTCTATATCCTAGGAAGTGGAGTTGTTAGTTGGATCTCTAGACTTCAAAAGATAGTGACCATCTCGACCACAGAAGCAGAATATGTGGCAACAACAAAAGCTTACAAAGAAATGACATGGATGAAGGGTCTGATGAAAGAACTGAATAAAGAATGTGAAGGTTGTCAATTATTCAGCGACAGTCAAAGTGCAATTCATCTTGTAAAGAACTATGTCTTTCACTCGATGACTAAGCATATTGATGTGAAGTACCACTACATTCGGACACTGCTAGAATATGGCAAATTTAAGTTGAAGAAGATCCACACATTAGATAATCATGCTGATATGTTCACAAAGTTTGTAATGGTGGAGAAGCTGAAGACATATTCAACTTCTATTGGTCTTCAAGTATAGAATACAAAGGAAAGCTCACAACAGGAGTATTGAAGATGTGCCGTGTACTAAAAGTCAGCCTTCAAGTGGAAGATTGTTGAGATTTATCACGTGAAGACTGATTGGCGGAATACTAGTGGAGAGCATTTGTTGATGTAGCTTATAACCCTCCTACCTTCTGATTGGTTGAGAGTTATTGGGTTGGATTGTTGAGGTGTCTGATCCACCTCCTGCATCCTGACTGGCCGAGAGCTGTTGGGTTGGATTGTTGAGATGCTTAATCCAACTCCTGCATTCTGATTGGCTGAGAGCTGGTGGTGGGGATTGCTGAATACATGGTATTCTTTTATTATAGTATAAAAGGAGCCCTGTGACACTACATATTGTACCCATCACCATTCAAACAATAGTAGAGAGTCTGGTGTGAGCAAGTGGAGTAGGAACATTGCCAAACCACTATAAATCCCCATCTTATGCAATTGTGTGTGGTTTCTTCTTCGATTGTGATTCTAGTTGTGTGGTGCTTGATCGGATCCGTCCCTAACATTTATACGGTCATGTCTCAGACCTTTAACTTGACAGCTTTGTGGGAGGATGTGCTCTACTTGTTATTGCTTATTTTTACCGACCGAGGCATTCTGGTGTAGACCTAACTATCATGTTGTTCTATAGGGGGGGAGGTGATTGAGAGGAATGCATGTAGATGCAGGGTCAGACTGTATTAATATGCCAGACGATCCGACATTTTCACAAACTACAACTTAACATCCTCTGAGTGATATTCATTGCAACAATATCCTAATCTATTGTTAAATATATGAAAAACATAACTAGGAGTGTGCGTGCACGCCTGTTTTCACTTTCTTTTAACTTTCAAGGAATATCACCTTGACAATAGTTGTTTGAGGTATATAGAGTTTTGCTGCTACACAAGGGTTTAGCCTGAATTTTTGTTTCATCGTAGACCAAAACTTTACGTCCTTCATACAATGTGAGGTTATCCCTTGCAATTGGTTCATATGTTTCTAAACTCAGAGATATGTCTAGCATAAAAAATATTTAGGATTCGAGCTGCAAAGTGTGATTTTTCTGGGAAGTTTTTCCAAGATTTTCCATAGTTAGCTAGCAAGAGAGAGCACAAACAACACTATGCAACGGCGAACGAATAAAGAGCGATGCGCGAAGCAGCCCTTGTATCAAATGCAACTTCAGTCTCCCATCTAAGCAGCTCAACCAGGCCATCTCTACTTCAGCAGACCAACCACCTCAGATCGCACGTTAAGTCAGACATCCCGCCATTTTTGTGCATTGCAGATCTGTATATGTTATTTTTTCTTGCCTTAGGGTCAAAGGCTAATATATAGTAGAGTCTATCAATACCAAAACTCACTCTTCTCAAAGAGATTCATGAATCACCCTAGGCATCGAAGAAGCATGTGGTGGACCGGAAGCTTGGAAAGGAACAAATCCCTTCCACCAATAAATAGAAGTGACTAAGGCTAAAGCAAAAGGTCGAGAACCCAGAAAAAAAGGATTGAAATAAGAATGGACCAAAAAGATATGCCTTTAGCCGGTGGACTGATGTAATGTCATTAATAAAGGATAATCTTGTTTGGTTGGGTCAATTTTTGCAAACGTCTATCATTTTATGAGACCATTTAACAAATAATCAACGGCTTTTCCTGAAAAACAGCCAGACGTTTAAGTGCCACATGGGTTTATTGGATATCCCTGGAGTTAGCCAACCCTCAACAACTTATCCTTCATAAATTCAAATCCTAAACCAAAAAGGGGGTTGGTTCCCCATCCAGAACCATATACATTTCATAATACCATGTTTATAAACAGAAGAAGAAACCCCGACATGGGCAAAGCACTACTATTACGAAGGCTCCACAACCAAATTACATGTATTTTAAAAACCTATTGTTATCCTAGCATTATCTATCTCTGCTCAATATATTTGGGGTGGACATCACCACGGGTGTTTCCTCATTTTTCATTCAAATAGTAATAATCTCTGCAATTAACTAAATCACTAGGGAACCATCGCTTTGTTGTTTTAGCCCAGCAATCACTCCTTCCTTGACAATGTCAACCCACAACAATCATCAAGTCACACCCACCTACCAGGAGGTGGAATGAATTAAGACAATAAAAGCATGGGCACATCAAAGCAAACTAGCAGAAACAGGGATATCAACTATGCCAGTTATCGCATATGGTAAAGAACACTAATGATAATGACCAAATTATTCATGCAGGCAAACGGAGCAATAATCCACACAGAAGTCTTAAAAGACTCGGCATATGAGAAGATAAAAGACACAACTACAGACAGATGCCGCTCAACACAAAGTCCAATTATCCACCAACTCCAGTGTAACGTTCACCTCAAGATGATCATCTCGAATAAGGAAGCAATGGATCAGGCATCTCGAAACCACAAGACACAAAGAGAAAGAACAAGATGAACCCAGCCATACACTATTCCCAAAGGATTAGAGTTTCCTTTGAAATACATAAAAATATGCACAAGTAACAAAAGTCGGTACAGTATTGGCAGTAAAAGGACAATATACGACCCTCACAACAATTGCAGAGATGCATCAATCACTGCAGTGAATGAGAACACGAAACCTCAATAAAATGGGACCAGCATATTTTAGCAAACTATGCTCATTATTGGTAACAATAACTCATGTGCCTAAAATGAATAGGGGAAGCATATCGGAATCGTGTATATATGGTTCATCCTTTGATGGTGCATACTTTGCCTGATGCAGTAGAAACTCTTCAAATTTCATATGTCATTTCATTAAAAAAATCTGGATCTTAGGATCTATAGCGCTAGCGGATTTACTAAATGAACTGTTACAAAAGTTCAAAAGGCTTATTTCATGCCACTACCTATATACAGAGATCTCTTCTACAGGAATCTCTAGTTTAAAGACAAACTCATACTAGAAAGATCTTTTTTGAAAGGGATAACGTAAATACCCAAGATGACATACACCAAAAAAATATATTATTCACAAAAAATAATTACATCTACCAGAACTCCTTAGCATGAGCCACTGCAATCTCAACAAAGTAACTTCTATGGCCAAAAACAACAGCATTTTTTGCTAATCATAAGTTCCACAGAAAGGCAAATGGTTTTGTGCAGTCTCAAAGCGATAAAAAAGATGCAATACTAATTCAAAAGATGCTACTTCATAATAAAAAAGATACAAATGAATTTTAAAATCAAAAGCTGACAAACAGAACTGAATGCTAGTCATACCGAATGGCTATGTATTTCTTGGATGCCTATACCAGGCCTACAAAGTTCAATGCATTCCTTGTTGGTCCCCAGGATAAGTTCATATATATCCTCCTGAGATGCAAAAGGAAATCTGAAATCTATATGAAGTCCTAGACAATCACATTGCTGGAAATTCATGATGGATGTCCAAAACGTGACAAACAGACCAGGCCGGGATATTTAGAAACTGGGATAAAAAAACAATAAGAATAACCCAGCGGAATATCAGAGTGAATTTGTTGCATATAATCGAGTACATATGCTTGGCATAACAGTGTTTTAAAAAGAAAAAAGACTGCTACTTGATAAGAGAACGGCACGGGCCAATAAGCTTGAATAAGCAGTACAATCATGGAACACATTTCTTCATTGTATTTTTCATATATTAAAACCAATAGTTTGGGGACTAGACTGACAATAAATGAATCAATTTTTTGTACCTTTCAAGAAAGAAGTGTTATTGGACCAAAACCCTAGAACTCCAAGAGCAAATTGGTTGCATACTCATTTTTTTAAACGAAAAATGGTGTGGGTCTGAGATGGGGCACACCCAAAGTGCTTTATTAATGCACTTTCCCAACGGGTTGGAGACCAATTTTCCAAAAGAGCCTTGACATGATTGATTATATTTTTCATTAAAAAAGGCGTTACTCCCTGATGACATAAAACACTTGAGTTCATGATTCTGAATGAAAGAATACATAAGGTCTCAGATTCTTTTTTTTTCAAATAATAACTCAAATTAACTGAATTTCAGAGAGGAGTTTACACAAATACCCTACAAAAACCATAATTACACTTTAGCACGTGTATACTTTATATTTATGTATGCCCTTGTAATCTAGCCGTCTTACAAAATAGCCTGGTTTAACTTCAATTGATCTCGTCAATTTATTCAAACAAAAACCATTAGAAATCCCAAATTTACTCTTTGTGTATCAAATTTATGAACGGTGCATCTTCCTCCTTTTTCCTCTTTTCTCTGAAACCAAGTGTGAATAAAAATAGAGAACCCAATGGAATAAATTTATTCATGAGGTAAGCTTTCTTATATAATATGAAATCCTAGGGCTCAATAGATGGCAACTACATAATTAGTCCTTGTTGGAAAAAAAATTAAAGAGTAATATTTCATGGGAACCCTATGCTCTCTTATATAGATGAGAGAGGCCTATGAGTAAATTACATAAGATGGACATAAATACAAAACTGTACGAAAATCGTACAGAAATATAAAATATCTCTACGCTTCCCTTCAAGATGGAGCATAGATGTCAATCATGCTCAGCCTGGATAAACATTTCTGGAATGGTCCTCTGAGCAAAGTCATTGTGAAGATGCCTGCAGTTTGATCTCCTGAACTGGCATGAGAGGTAGAAATCAAGCCCTTCTGAATCATGTCCCTTGTGTAATGGCAATCCACTTCATATGCTTTGTTCTTTCATGAAATGCAGGATTGTTTGCAATGAATAGGACAACTTAGTTATCACATTGTAACGGCATAGGAAGAGGCACATCTATATGCAAGTCCGCGAGAACTGCTCAAACCTACATCATCTCTGTGCTTGCTTGTGTTGTAGCCCTGTATTCAAATTCAGCACTTGACCTAACAACAACAGTTTGTTACTTTTCCAAGAAACAAGAGAACTGCCAACGAACACAACGAATTTCGAAGTAGACTTCCTATCCTTAGGACACCCTGCGTAGTCCGCATCAACACATGTAGAAACAGAAAGAGTTGCTCCTTTCCTGAATAGTAGTCATGCACCTGGAGAAGACTTTAGGTATCTCAATATCATATACATAGCATCCATGTGTACCTGTCGGGGCTGCTCCATGAACTGACTCACCCGACTTACTGCAAAAGAGATATCAGGTCTAGTGATAGTAACATAGAGAAGCTTTCCCACCAGCTCTGTGTATCTCCTCATGTCAATCCCATCTATATCATCATCATATAACCAAATGTTAGGATCCATAGGAGTAGTAGATAGTCGATACCCAATCATACCTGTCTCAGCAAGTACGTCGGTAACATACTTCCTTTGGGTCATCACAAGACCATGCGCATTCCTAGCAAACTCTAACCCTCAGAAATACCTTAGAGTGTCAAGATCCTTATTGGCAAACTGACGACCCAGAAATTCCTTTGCCTTCTTTATCCCTTGCACATCATCTCCTATCACAAGTATATCATCAACACATACCATGATAAAACATGTACCTCTGAGTGTTCTCTGCACGAACAGTGAATGATCTGCATTTGACCACTTAAACCCCTGCTTTTCAATCAGATTCGAGAGTTTCTGAAACCATGCCCTCAGACTCTGCTTAAGGCCATATATCGTTGTTGGGAAAAGATAAAAGTTATTTATTCCTGGGAATCTTTCTTAGATATAGGAGAGAACAATGGGTAAATTACATAAGACAGATGTAAGTAAAGATAAATAAAGAATCAGTATATCAAATACAAATATATCTTTACACTCCCCTTCAAGATGGAGTATAGATGTCAATCAGGCTTAGCTTGGATAAACATTTCTGAAAAGATCCTCTGAGAAAAGCTTCGGTAAAGATGTCCGCTGGTTGATCTCCTGAACTGACATGAGAGGCAGAGATAAAACCATTCTGGATCATGTCCCATGTAAAGTGATAGTCCAGCTCAATATGTTTAGTTCTTTCACAAAATACAGGGTTGTTAGCAATGAATATAGCGTCCTGGTTATCACACTGTAACGGCATAGGAAGAGGAACGTTTACATGTAAATCTGCGAGTACTGCTCAAACCCACAACATCTCTGTGCTCGCTTGTGCCATAGCCCTATTTTCAGATTAAGCACTTAACCTAGCAACCACAGTTTGCTTTTTACTCTTTTCCAAGAAACTCTAGAGCCGCCAACAAATACATCAAAGCCCGAAGTGGACTTTTTGTCTTTGGGACATCCCGTATAGTCTGCATCTGTACATGTTGAAATAGTAATATTTGCTCCTTTCCTGAATAACAATCCTACAACTGGAGATGACTTTAGGTATCTCAGTATCATATATACAACATCCATGTGTACTTGTCGGGGTTGCTCCATGAACTGACTCACTCGACTAACTGCAAAGGAGATATCAGGTCAAGTGATAATAACATAGAGAAGTTTTCCCACCAATTCGCTATATCTTCTCCTCTTTACCTCATTTGTATCATCATCATATAGTCTCATATTGGGCCCTATAGGAGTAGTGGCAGGCCTACACCCAATCATGCAAGTCTCAACAAGCATGTTTGTGATGTACCTCCTTTGGATCATCACAAGACATTGCCGATTCATGGCAAACTCTAACCCCAAGAAATACCTTAGGATTCCAAGATCTTTGGTGACAAACGACTTCCCAAAAACTCCTTTGCCTGTTATATCCCATGCACATCATTTCCTGTAACAAGTATGTCATAAACATAGACCATGATAATGAATGTACCTGTAGATGTTCTCTGTGTAAACAATGAATGGTCAACATTTGACCTTTTAAACCCATGCTTTTCAATTAAATACGAGAGCTTCTGAAACCATGCCCTCGAGCTCTGCTTCAGGCCATATATTGCCTTGTGAAGTCTTTACACCTGCTGACACTCCCCATCAACACCAAACCCTGGAGGCAGTGATAAATCCCAGTTTTATCAACTTAATTTAATATATTTATCTCTCTTGCTTACGTTAATCACAAGATTCATTGACTTAATAAACAATAATTATTAATTTGTGTGTTGTATATAACTGACACTAATTACATTATATTATTATAACCATATTATCGTTTATTATTTTATGTATTTATTTCTTATTAAAAAACAAATAAAAATTAAATTAATATTGTAAATTAATAAATTAACATAAAACAAAATAAAATACAAAAAAATAATCAAAAGAAAAATCAAGAAAAAAAGTTCTATATTGTTTTTATTGGTATTTACTTTTTTTAAACAATGTACAAATGACCTCTGATCTCTTTGACTTCTATATGAAAGTTGTAGATCTCATCGAGTCTACAACTTTCATGTTTATGATTTTTCTTGATTCTCATCGTAATTAATTCTTTTGGATTTATATTCGATTTTCAGATTTATCCTAATTCTTATTGGACCACATGGTGCTTCCACAACCGCCCACATGGCCCCGCCTCTTCAGTCTCTTCCGTCCTATTTCTAACCGTTGGATCATCAGATCCAACGGTTGTTGTACGTCATCTTCAACCTCTGCCCATTCTCCCAAAAGTCGCAACCCTTCGTTTCACTCCAATTTCTCACAATTTCTCGACAACCTCTGTCAATTTCTCACTTAACCTCCATCGCCCTACGCTTCTCCGTTCTACCCTAATCTTCGCACATTCCTTAGAATCTTCCAACTTCCCTTATTTGTGTCGGTGGTCGTGGTTGAAAGCAACACCTATCGTCGCCAACCACCAAACTTCCTCTCCCTTTAAAACATCAAAATCCACTCCTGGCAACTGCATCCGCCATTCCGCGTGATTCCCCCTAGCCTTGACCACCTCCCATTGACAGAGGGACTTCAAATCTGAGAGCAATAACGAGGTGTATCGCAGGCGAGATCCTCGGCCAAAGCATGCCGAGTTCCAGTCAGTTTCTTGGCTGATCAAGCTTCCAACCTTGTCAAGTTGTTGAAGCGAACACTGGATAGACATCAAGCTCCACTCCAGGCAATGATTGATCACCAAATCATTCGACGACATCTACATCCCATTTTCCAAGTAAGTTGTTCATCATAGTGCTATTATGTTTTCTCCTATTTTCTATGTTCGTCTCAATTCATATCTCATCGATCTTACAATCTGGAATTCATCGCCATATAATCCATAATCATGCGTCATTCCCTGTTTAAACTCCTCAGTTCATCATCTGTGTGACCACTTCGATTTAGGTTTTTGTTCTACACGAAAAAGAACCTATTAGAGGATCAATCCTTCATCATCATAAAGCCTCCATTTTCGCCTCACATTTATAGTAAACTCGTTGTTGTATGTTCCTTGGTATGTTGGATTAACGTTGCAGGGGAGTTTGGCTTCAATGATAGGAAATTGAATCATAGCTCCGATCTCCAGTTTTAACTCCGGCAGAGCTTCATTGACAGAGCTACACCAAGTGTTCCACGTCTTCTTTAGCCGTCAACCGACTTCGCGAAGCTTGCAGGAAGGTCGACAAACCTTTATTATATGCTGAGGAGCATGGAGGATCGAGGGTGACATCGCCAGAGCATCGCCCAGGTACCACTGCACGCGGAGGAGCTGAAGAACTAAGGAGAAGTGGTCGTTGTTGGATCTCTTCAATTAGGTGTGATCCAACGGTTGCAATCAAGCCACGTCAACACACCGAAGTAGTGCTTCAACCCTGAGGTCCGGAGTCAGCCTCAGTCCGAGCATCGTACGAAGCATCATAAGAGGACACGTGGCACGAGCCTCAATACCAAACCTCGCTGAGTTACGTGGACCGCGCACGTGATAGTAAAAATTGTAGCGCCGGCCCCTGATTTCTCAATATTTACAGATAAGTCCTCAACACTATAAAAATTGCATAATAGCCACTATGGGTTATTTTAATTGCTTTTTAGTCCCTATTTGTCCTTATTTGTAATAAAATTTGGAGTTTTCTTTGCAAAAATGTCCCTGGATTGATTTCAGAATAACTTTTTATCTATAAATCCAATCAAAGTAATTTTGGTCTCGTTTGAAAGCTATTTTGTTGCTCTGTCTATTGGCGTGTTGTGGTTAATTTTGATACAAAAATGACGCTTGATTTATTTCATCTTCTGAGTGCTTAATTAGATCATTGAATTTGAAATTGACATTGTTTCGAGCCATTGATCCCGACTAATTTCTTGCTTCTTGACGGATAATTATTAATTAAATTTTGATCATTACCATTAAGTTAGTAATTGATTTAATTGCTGGTTAAAAAGATATTTGAGTAACAAAGTGAAATTGAATGTCATTATTATTTTGAAAGCAAGTATTGATTAGACCTATTTTCGGACTGGATTTTGGATCTCATTGAATTTTCAATTAATTCAAGAAATTATTGTGATTAACTCCAGTTGTTCGTTGTGTTTTTTTGATTGCATAGTGAGTTTTATAAGCTATTTGTTCGTGCATTATGATTTTCATATAATTCAAGTGCATAAAAATTATGTGTTAAAAAATCGTCTCTTCTGTGACTTGTGCATTCGCTCAACTTAATTAATCTAAGAGTTACCACTTAAATTATTTGACATCTAAACTTAATCACTAAATTGATCGTGTCCCTGTGTTCGACCCTGGACTTCCCAAGATATAAATTAAAGCTGCCTTTTCATAGAGATTAATCATTCGGTTCTGTATGACACGCTAAGTGCATGTGCTACAATGGATCAATATTAATACATGCACTAAGCGATTTATCAGATGGCGCCGTTGCCGGGGATGCAACAGATTTTGTGATCATTTTTAGGGTCAAATATTTATTTAGTGATTTTTAGGTTCAATTATTTTGAGCTTGTTTTGATTGATTGTCTTGTGTTGTTTTGTGATTCCTACTTAATTAATTGTTTTAATCTCTCTTTAATTTTTCTAATAAATCTATTGTTTTGTGGAAGGCTCGTGGAGCCGACGATTCTTGAGCGACCACGGAGGGAAGAAGGTTGGAGTTACTTGCTGGAGAACCCACAAAGCAATTTATTTAATAGAGATTAATTAAATTAATTAAGTTTATTTTATCGTGTTGTAATTAATTGCCTAACTACTGTGGTTCTCGATTGATATCTCGTGTGTGTAACGAAGGCTTTTGGACTTTATTATTCATTGTGTGGTTGTGTCGAGAAAGGTTCTCGACTTGAATGACATTTTAGATCAATGCACCACACCAAATAGAAAGATCATAGGTCATTCTTACTTGATCGATTTTGTAAATTAGGACATACTACACAAATCTCATAAGATTCACAATTGTAAAAATCTTAAGAGATTCATAGACACATGTAGCTTACGTTCTACTTAGTCAAATTAATTGATTTCTTCACCGCTAATATAACTACTGCATAGGTGTGTCTTTTTCGACTTGCATCATATAGCAAGATTTATAAATTCTGTCTTGCATCCACATGGAGAGTGCTGGGAAGCGTTGTAAGTATCTCTAACGAATGCATGCATCATTGATTTCCGACTGCATTCGGTTTTCACTCTCTCCCTCTGTTTTATCAACTTAAAAAAAGGAAAATGGATTGTACGTTAGGCGATGTTTGTGGTCACTTAAATTCAAGCGATAACCAAAACTCTTAAAATCGGGACTAAATTCGTGCAAGTTGATCAAAATAAATTGAAATAAAAGCAACCTTATTTTAACGGTGCATAAAGCCCTCATTGTTTGCAGGTACTTGTCAGTGAGAGAAGGACGAACACTAGGATAGAGCCATGCCAGGATTTTCATATAAACTACTAGTTCTACAAAAATGGTTAGTCACTTCTCAGTGAGGAAATACGGTAGCCAGTAAACGGTCTGGAATTCCTTAGCAGAGTGGGAGGTTTAGAGGACATTGTATAAGCCCCATCCTCAAGTAACGGATAACCGTATTTTTACGGTCCGTACTTACACCTATACTGGCTGAGAGTGAGGGCAACTTGCCATAAGAATCGGGACAATTTGTAAAGAAACACAGGTACCCAACAGCTCATAACTCTTTCAAGATTTGTATTTATCACCAATAAAATTGACAAATAATAAGGCCATCATTTCTGACCTTAAGTGTTGAGTTGGTGAATTCAAGAGGGTTTATATTGATTGTTTTGCGTGAGTAAATCCGCACATTTAAGTGCCCAGTAGAACTAGATCTTCTTGTATCAAGCGTGCTTTAATTCCCAATCTCTTGAATTCGAAGATGGATAATTGGCCAGATATTTGCTCGTATTTTGCGAGCTTGTCATTGAACTGCCCAAATATCATATCTTTATCGATCCAATCCCCTTCTTCATCCTTAACTGGACCACCTCGGTTTGGAAACAATCCTTTTTCCGAACCGGTGTATCATAATTCCTTCCTTGGGGGTGGTAACATCTCAACCAACCCCTTTGCTTCTTTACTCACTGAGGAAGACCACTGCCTTGGTGAGATCGATTTGATTTCGTTATCATCATCTAGATCTCACTTAGACCCTTTATTTGATGAAGGTAACAGAGATTTATTAGAGATGCCTCCTAAGAACGAGAAGAAGCAAAACAGAGAGGAGGAAGAACGAGAAGACCCAATGCATGCAACGTTGGGTAGGTTGACAGAATCCAAACAAAATCAAGCACTAATGAGAACACAACTTGGTCAATTACAATTGGGTATAGATGCACCGATGGACGCAACATATAATCCTGGGCAATATCAAATGGCTAATTGGTTAAGCTCAGTTGAATCGGAAGTTGAATATGAAATAAAGCCGTAGTTTGTTAATCTGTTGCCACATTTCCATGGGGAATGCACATGAGGAACCTTATGCATTCCTTAGGGCTTTGAGTTGGTATGTACTAATTTTAGGCATCCTAGGGTTAGCCAAGACTACATTAAGCTCAAAGCCATCCCTTTCGCCTTAAAGGACAAGGCTAATTATTGGATGAAGGACCTGGGTGTAGTTGTGACTACCTTTGCGCAGTTTAAGGACCTCTTTCTAAAGAAGTTCAACCTTTTGAGTAGAACTAATTTGATGCGTTCACGCATCACGAGTTTCTCCCAACTTCCTAATGAAGCCTTCAGTAATACATGGGAGAGATTCAAGAATCTTTTACAAAAGTGTCATTCTCATAGCCTAGAGCCTACCATCCTGGCTCAGTCCGTTTATTGCGGTTTACACCCTGAGGTGCAGTGTTTGGTTAGTGCTGCTTGTGGAGGCAGCTATACGTCACAAGGTGCGGGCACAGTCTGGAATGTGTCCGAGACAATGGCCGAAATGAGTAGAGCACAGACCGTGAGCAGAACTCAGCTAGAGACCCCCAATCCATTCCTATCTAGCGGGGAGTAAAGGCTACAATGGATCCTTTTGACATGGGTCTCATAACAGACAAACTCACAGTAGTTGAGAGGATCGATAGGCGTATGGATGAGTTGGACAACAACTTATCCAAATTACCTAAGCAGATGACAGAACTTTCTGAGAAGGTATCCAAAATGAGGGTACCTGCCGTGACTGCATCTGCTGCTCCAGTTTATCGTATTCATCATATTCAGGAGCAGCAGATGTCAGGGCCACCCCAACCATAGGTAGAGGATCAGACTTTAATCTATTCTTGTCAGCAACAGCCACCGTCTGTGGAGACAGTCATTGAGGAGCCTTCCCAGGTGTCGGAGGAAAATGGTATTTGGTACACACATGACCCTGCTAAACAGGGGGGTTATGGGGACCCTTTCACATATCAACGTCCTCAGACTTTCTACAACACATCATTTACTTCTATACCTCTTCCAGCACCACAGAGCTCTGAAGTTGTTCCTTACCAAGCGTAAAGACATCAACAACATCAGTACGGGCGTCAAAAGACGTACCAATCGGGCCAGCAGGGCCCACAAGTTCAGCAGAATACCCAACAGCAACAACATTCTTATGGCCATCAGGGCCATTCTTCACGTTCATCTTTCCCTTCGTCTTCTTCACAGCCACGACATGCATCTTCAGGTCCTGTCGATTTTCAGCACCAGATTTTAGAGGAATTGCGTTCTTACAAGAACGAAGTAAAGATTTAAGGTTGACCTAAACTGTCTATCCCGTTTACATGATGAATGCACCGCCCCTACTTCATCCATTCACGCCTAGGTTCAGGCATCCCAATAGCCCGAACAGATCTCAGTAACATCAACAATTACATCAGGTATACTCTCACCAATCTGGGCACGAGATCTTTTCGTTTGACTGTGTTAATCATATGTCCCTCATGAGCAGACGGATCGTGGTCGTACCTGATCGAGATAGGGACATGGAGAGGACCGACTCTGAGGCTCAACCTGAGGAGACTTCAGAAGATGATAAAGCCAGGCATCTTCAAAAACAATACCATAGAGCGGACTCTTCCAAGAGGAAATCAAGGAGGAGAATAAGAGCAGAGCAGAGCACCACGCATCAGATTCAGAGTCTATGGAGGACCTTGTACCTTCAGATGAGGAGAATGCACATTCAACAAGCATTCCCCATCTCATAGTAGATGATTCGGTTGCTATTCCAGTTGTAAAAGATTCATGTGTAAAAAACTCAGTTTCTACTAATAATAAAAAGCATGTTTCTGTTTATGAGTATGAGTCTTCACATCATTCTTTACCTATCCTTTCCCCCGTGCTCTTAAGGCAGGAAAGTGCATCATTAATAAGATTCAGAAAGATGATGCTAAAATGGTACGATTTTGTAGAGATAATATCATGATTAAAGTGTCATTTGATGAGTATGTGGCTAGTCATCTTGCATTCCAAAAGTACTTGAAGGTGAGATGCACATCTAACATAGTTAGCAGGAAGAAACCAAACAACTACGTCAAGGCCCATGTTCTATCGGTTGCCACTATATTTTGTCTCAAGCATGGCCTCAAATTTCAGCGAAATTCGTTCAAATTTCTGTCGAATATCGATATCCTGTCGAAATCGAAATTCGACCGAAACGACCAAAATGACCGAAATATGGGGGCCCTAGTACAAGAAATGATCGAAATGACCGAAATTTAGGTCGAATTTCTATCGAAATTCTGTTTCGATCGGTCACTGAAATGGTGACCGAAACCAACATTTAAGACCTTGGTCTCAAGAACCAGAAGTTATCACAGAAGAAGAGAGATTTAGGTGACATTATGTTGTGAGTCATATTGATGACACAGCTTTTGCACGCACTCGCATAGATAATAGCTCTTCGATTAAATTATCACCCTTTGCTTTATACAAAAAACTGAAGTTAGGACCTTTACGTCGATCTAGAGTATTACTTCAGTTTGCGGATAAATCAATGAAAAGGCTAAGTGAGGTTAAGAATGTCATTATCTCGATTAAGGGACAAGACTACAAAGTGGACTTTACTGTCCTTGATATGGATATCCCCAATCATTGGAGAGATTCACAGATTATCCTTGGGCAGCCTTTCTTAGGACCGTTGGAGCTTCATTCGATTATCAGACAGGGATGATGAAGTTCCGTTCTCCTGGCAGAGAAGTGGAACTATATATGAAGCAGACGAAATGGTAGCAACCTTATTCTGAGTCTAGCACGAATTTCTCTTCCTTCTCAGAGGCAGATTGCGATGTAATTAGCACAATTGGGATTTGGGCACAGAACCCGACAGTACATAGCGAGATCCTCTCATCTGGATTCTGGAGAGGACAGTGTACACAGAGCAGCGGTTGATATGTTGCCAGAGTTCTGGAGTTATGCATCTCCCTATTCTCTTGATGACTTAGAAGTCCCTTTGGACTTGTCAGTTCCTCCTCCTTTGGAATAATCAAGGGAATTAGATGATGAGTTCGCGGCTTTGGCGAAATTATCGTGTTTCTTTGGCGATCCGACTCCCTACTCTTTAATTTAGAAGATGGGAAGCATTACAGATGATTCATCTCCACTTTGCAGCACAGATCCAGAATCAGTGGTGGTTCAGCCCGATGTACCTGATGATTCATCTTTACCGGAGTTGAAGCAACTACCTCCTACACTTAGGTATTCCTTCCTTACGGGACTAAAGAATAAGTTTCATGTCATCATTAGTTCTAGGTTGACTGCAAGAGACTAGATTGTTAGAGGTATTAGAGAAGAACCGTAAGTTAATAGGATGGACTGTGTCGGATCTCGAGGGTATAAACCCCGCACTTTGTTCACACCACATTTTTGTTGAGATGATGCTAGACCTTTCCGTGAGTTCCAAAGGAGACTTAATCCAAATCTACGGGAAGTAGTTAAGAAAGAAATAGAGAATTGGTGTGGAGCGGGCTTTATTTATCAAATCTCTGACTCTAAATAGGTGGCACCTTTTCATGTTGTCCCGAAGAAGTCGGGAATTCAGATGGTCACCAACGAGGAGGGAGTTGAGATTGTGACATGAGTACCCACGTCGCGGTGCGTCTGTGTCGATTACATGCGCATGAATACTGCGATCAAGAAAGATCACTTTCCCCTACCTAATATTGATCAAATTTTGGAGAGATTAGCGGGGAAGGAGTTCTTATGTTTTCTTGATGGGTACTCCGGCTACAATCAAGTAGTCATCGCTCATAAGGACATAAGGACCAAGAAAAGACCACTTTTACATATCCCTTTGGCACATACGCATTCAGACGCGTGCCTTTCGGGCTATGCAACGTCACAGGTACATTTCAGAGATGCGTGATTGTTGTGTTTCCCGTATTTCTAATTTCTAATTGCGATGTTTCCATTGGAATGTGCCTCTTTTTTTATGATTACGAATGTTTATTAATTTCCTTGGCCTTTTTAAATGATAAGGAACCTCAGTGTGCCCTTTTTGTTGATGTAAGTCTCTACCTTAAACCAACCTTATATAACATTCATCTTATACTCAGAGTATTTCCCGTAATTGGCTCTATCACTTTTCAAATAGTTTATTTCAATAAACTCTCCAGGGTGATCTACAATTATAGCTAAATCAAGTTTCAAGTGTTGCCCCCACGAACTGAAACATGCATGCCAGTCACATTGGCATGATCTCTAGATGGTGCCTTACGCATCTTCATGCTCTATACTAGCATCTTCATACAACAAGATTGTTTTGGTGGTGCCAACAATTCATGATCTCCAAACAGTTGGTCAGTAAAGATTAAAGTCAAGAAGCCGGCCATGGGAAAGGCATCATTTCGTAAACCAAGGTCCGATCATGTGATTTTGTGCACATCTAACTTGTTGATAGCAGTTAATCAGCTAGGCTCTCCATCAACATGCACACACACGTGCACTCAATACGTGCTAACCCAGACATTGCACATGTTCAAAATGGATAACAATGCTCTATCAGTAATAAGCATTTTGAGAAACAAAATGTTTGAATTTGGTTTGATCTCTCTGTTTAACCAAATATTTAAGCTCCTCAAGTTCATGATAAACCGTCACTGAGAATCAACATAGTACGGTTGAAGGCCTTCTAAAATTGGTTATGATCGATTAAACAACAACCCTTCAATGTCGAATATGCTATATTTTCCTGAAATGGGAGCGCCATATTTGAAGGATCTTCGCAACAATCATATGCTCATATTGAAATATATTACTCGAGAAAGCTCCTTAACGAGATCTGGCCAGATACCTATCTCCAATACGAAAAGGGAATCATAGTATCTGCTTACCAGAAACATAATATTTCACATACCTGGATGGCTTACCAAGGTACACATTTCAGTTAGCATATAAGAGATATGGGTTTATCCGTTTCCTTGATCAGATCATAGGTGAACTTGACAGAAGCTAACATATTTCTAAAAAAAATAGATAAACTGTATTCTCTGATTTTACAGTATATAAATCAATAATCTGCAGTATTGAAATTGAATTTTACTGAGCAGGGCAGTATACATTTTTCTATTGTGAAAGGATGATAAGAAAAGATGATTCGTTGTTTATTCAAGAGGTCCAGGGGTCCTTATATAGGACTAAACCCTAGATGGCTCAAAGGAGAATATTCTATAGAATATTCTCTATAGAATATTCTCTTAACAAATAGCCACATAAAATATTCTCTTAACATAAAAGCCCTCGTGGGGTTACAATATAATAAAAAGAAAGAAATCTTCTACAATCTCTAACACTCCAAGTTGGAGCATATCCATCGATCATGCCCAACTTGGAAGATATCCAAGAAAGGTGCTTCTTTGATAAGGCCTTTGTGAATATGTCCGCAAGCTGAAGATCTGTTGAGATATGTGGTGTAGAAATCTTGCCTTCTCGTACAGCATCACGAACAAAATGACAGTCGATCTCAATGTGTTTGGTCCTCTCATGGAATACAAGATTTGTAGCAATATAAGTGGCAGATTTGTTATCATAGTATAGAGGAATAAGAGTAGTGATAGCAATATTGAGTTCTTGCAAAAGAGACAGTAACCAGGTAATTTCGCATGTGGCTTGAGCCATTGCCCTATATTCTGCCTCTGCACTGGATCAGGAAACCACCGTCTGCTTCTTGCTCCTCCAACTAACAAGGTTACCTCCTACCATCATCGCATAACCCGTCGTAGAATGACGATCCTCAGGTGAGCTTGCATAATCAGCATCAGCATAAGCAGCAACCTTAGTGTATCTATTTGCCCCATAGAATAAACCACATCCAGGGGATTCCTTCAGGTAGCGAAGGATCTGAAGAACATCATGCCAGTGGTTGTAGCATGGTTTCTCCATGTGTTAGCTAGCTCTGTTCATAGCATATGATATGTCTAACCTAGTAACAGTAAGGTACAGAAGTTTGTTGTAACATCCGAATCCACACAAACCCGAACTCGATCCGATTTGAGTCCGATGAACCCAATCAAGTTGTTGGTCAATACCAAACAACCTAAAACGATCAACTGATCGTGAATCAAAAGTCGTTCGGACGAAATCGATCAAAAATCGGTCGCATCGTAATGCGTTCCCGAAAAAGCCGCAACGTGAATTCGGAAACCGTAAAGTAAACCAAGATCACCCAAAAATCCGATTCGACAAAATAAGACCAACGAAATCGACCGTTCGTCGATCGGAGGTCATTTGATATTTTTAAATCATAAAATTTAAAGACCAATCAAGACCGTATTCCGTAAATTTTGGGGATTCATCTTCGATCCGAAATATATGAATATTATACTCATTTTGATCATCATTCAGAGACGATAGAAACGAGCTATTGTGCACCAAAAACCGACACTCGAAGTGCATATACGGTCAACTTTGGTTTTCTTGATATAATAGAGCTATTGTTTAAAAAAAATATAAAAATTTAAATATAACAGACAGCAGCAGACTGTCCCTTCCCACGTCAAACTCTATTTCTCTCCACCTGGCTTTTTTCTCACCTCCACTTGCCAACATAAGAGCCACTCACTTTCATTATTAATAGCAACATTCTCCTCTTTCCTTTTCCACTTTTCTTTCCACCGATGAAGAAGTTCCAGCAAATTCCCCCAATTTTAGAAATTTCTGGAAACTGCTGCAATGTAGCAGCAGATGAAGCTGCGTCTTCTCCAAGCAGCTGCCTTTCCCTTCTGCTGCTCAGGCCAATTGGCTGGAGCTATTGCTCCTGTTATTTCCGCAACTGCTGCTGCCGATTGATTGCTGTCCAAGCTCCTGTGCTGCTCCTTCAACAGCCAATAACTATGGTCCAAAAGCCTCCATTTGAAGCCCTTGCTGCAATAAAAGCCCTCTCGCTACTCTCTTTCCCACATGGAGCCACAATGCATGCATTTGATCTCAAATTTTGAGACCAATAGAGGTACAATCTTCCCTTCCTATTGTTGTAATCCATGTTTTTACACAATTCTTTCCTATTTTCTTTTGCCGCCCTGCATATATGTAATTTCCCCTTTCAATTAGAGCCATACATGTATCTACCAAACATTTAAGACCCAGTTGAAGTCTTTTGGGTCGATCCTGTCTTCCTGTCTTATAAGAATAAATTAGGTATGACATTATAGCTTTTCCCAATAATCATGTTCTTTGCCATCTCTCCACATATACGATCGAATGGCAACTCAAGGGCACTAATTTAACTAGGATTTTATATAATGGAAGCAGTTATATGTGAATCCAGAATATCCATCACAAAGAACTAGTAGCTTAGCAATAAATAGACTGAAACATTACAAGTGCTCTATTGTTGGTCCTTGATTAAGGACCTTACGTGAAATGATATTGCAAAATTCTTGCACCTTAGTGATGTTCTTATGACTCTTGATGAGATGCAATTTGATATGAAATAATAATGCTCAATAGATCTGTCTCAATTTGAACAGGAATTTTATCATAATAAGGTTGGATTTACAATCTTTTTTTTTGTGGGGATTTTAATTTCTGTAAAGTTTCCATACAGATTCCAAATAAAATATCATTGTCTTCATGTTAATAAGAATTTTCGAGAATACCCTGACATATAATTCTTAAATTGCATCTGTTTATGTTATGACTCACCGATTTTAAATATAATAGCCAGGAGTTGTTACTCTTGAACTTAAATAAACATGTCCAATGTATAGTAGTTCCAGCACTTCAAATATCCCTGAGGCACACATTTGAGTAAGGGCAAACTTATGACTGATTACTGCACTTAGAAAGACTTGCATCATGAAAGTGCATAGAACCTGTAACACTCCTTCTGATATGGCATAGGATAGGATTAATCTTAAATCAACGATGTATTCATTTTCGATACTATTGGACTTTAACTAATATACAATTAATGAAGCATAAAAGAACTTACACTTACAGTTTATAAGTTTGAAAAGAATAAAGTTCAAGTTAAAACATTTTATACCCGACGTTTATGACCATCATAATTGCTTTAAAAACCTTCTCCGGTAAAATCCAGAAATTTCATAATATTCCGAAATTAAATTCTTAGATTATTGTACTCACTAGAATCATGTTAATACCGCTTCAAAGATATTACAAATCGAGTCGTCCTACATGACACTTGACTTTGAGATTAGGATGATTAAGTCCCACCAGGAAAAGGAAGAAAGAATGTATATAATTGGATAACACCTAATCTCATAGTTGTGGAAATGATGACTTAAAAGGATAAAGACTACCTACATACATATCCAAAGCATAGACGGTAATCTTATGATTTTAGAAATAATAACATATGACCACAAAGATCGATCATCTTCATGAATTAGTTCTTTATACTTACTCTACTAAGATCAATATTGAACTACAAATATTAATATCAATGCTCTTCTCTTAGAATCAATAAATGATTTCTCAAGATCTTTTTGAATAAGTAATACTCAAGCAATTGATCTTTATGTATAATCTATTATTTATACATATAACTAACGAAAGGATGGGGTACACAAATAAGGGAAATCAATGATGAATCAGTTATAACCATAAGATCGTTGACGAAAAAGAGCTAGATCTATTAGGTCAACCACAACAGAGATTGAGAAAGGTTGAGAAATCAAGTCAGTGGTGGTAATTCAACAATGACCGATAATTATGAATGCCAGTCATGGTGACCTTTACGCCTGACTGTGCGAGGGGGCGGTGACCCTCAGCTGGGCGGAAGATTAGGAAGCCCAGTTAGGGCAGCGGCCGCTTCGTGCGCGGGTCTAGGATCCCAGTCTTTTTCTCGGTTTTTCGCGAGCGCTCGCAGTTTTTACGCCTCTCTGGGATCCACAGGTTTTCTTTTAAAGACCAGTTCCGCTGACCCTTGTTCTTTAGGGTACCTAGGCTGGAGGACCCTTGGTTTTAGTTTTTTTGAGCTCGTTAGCCCGTACCGGTCGGGCCGGTTTTTCTTTTAGAGCGACTTTTTTAGAGAGTCTCTCTCACCCGTCTCAGTGGCGTAGTTTTGGAGTAGACCTATCCCTCTATTGGACCGCCCTTCCAATTAGAGGGCGAGACAGAAGAGCCTCTTTTGTAGGCTACTTCACCGCTTGAGTTTTATTTATTTTTCGCCAACAGACTTGGTGATGCTACATCTGAATCATCCATGTATACATCTGAATCCTCTATGGCTACCTCTAAATCAGTTACAGTTGAATCTGAAAAAGATACATTGAAATTGGATTGAGTCACAATTGAGTTGGCTAAAGTTGAATTACAGTTGAGTTAGTTTCCGTTGAACTAGTTACTTTTCTGCCAATAATTCCTGGCAAAGAGAAAAGACCATATCATGAAAATCATCCTTATCAGACTATCTATTAGGCTTGAGAAAAACAACAAGAAAATAATCAAAACCCCATATCCATCATATACTCTTACTATGATCAATCCACAAGATTCTTAAACATCTTTATAAGCATTATAGAGATAATGATTATATCAGAGTCTCATCATTCATATTCTCAAGACCAGTCAAACTTGTATTATAATTAATAGAAAGGCAATGACTTAAATATGGACCACATGATATTGGTATATAAATGATTAATGTGGGTAATTAGTGTAGGATAAGTAGACTGGGGTTTTACATACCAAACAACTTGAAAGCCTGTTTCATTGCAAGTAGCTTTAAATTTTAATTGTCAAGGCCAAATTACTTGCTTTCTTTTGGAACCACAAAATTTCCTGTTATTTTTAATTAATTAAGATTTACTCAACAACTGTTGATGTTCTTTTCTCCCTATTCCATGGATTGCAGGCAAAATACCTGCACCGTTGTATTGGGAGAGTTGAATGTCAGTTTCTGAAGCAAAACATAGCAGGTATGTATGTTATAGTTTGTTCAAGATATTTATGCTTTTATTTCTCTTCTGATAAAATTGGGATACATGTATATAATGCAATTTCTGTTGTTACATATAAACTGATATGGAAATTTATGCAATATAAGTGTGACATGTTATAGTTCTGTGGCCTGTTAGTTAACGTGAATGTCATCCGTATAAAAAAAATTCCCTAATTTCCAGTTCCCTAATGCGATTTCTAGAGAATATGATATTACGGATGATGTGTAAACGGGTTTCCCAGATCCGAGAAGGAACGGGCCTCACAGTTTGGTATCAGAGCAGTGGTACCCTGCTACATACATTCGTAGTATTATAGTTCCAATCGCATTAGGTATTGGATAGCTACAGTTCTTTGACTTGTCGCGAATCTAAAAGGGAAATATGACATTCAAAATAAATGACCACAGATGTCACCAATTGCAATTTATTTCCATATTGTATCCCAAGAAGAGAAAAAGCATAATAGAAATATCCGCGAACATCAACTATTGTAATTAAGGATATTGGTTCTTATACAGAACCATGGTATCTAGTGCCGACCTTGCTCTCTTTTTAATTGATTCTGGAACGATGAATGATCTTTGAACTTCTAACTTCAGTAGGTAGAGGTGCAGATGCCCTAGATCATCCTTGTCACATTATGGGCCGTGTGGCTAGTTGATCATCATAAGACTAATAGTCTGATAGCTACCAATGTTGATTGGTGGACATGAGACGATAGCAGACTGTCTGCTACTACAGCTCAATAAATTTGACCTAACTTTGGGTATGAATTGAATGACAGCTCATCATGCCTTGGGTAATTAATTCATGAAGACGACTGTCTTCAAGATTCCTGACTTACCCGAGTCTACCTTAAAGATACATTACATGACTCCAAAATGGAGTATATCTCAGTATTGAGAACTCAAAGACTTGTTGATTAGGGATGTGATTCATATCTAGCAATTGTCCGAGAGACGTCTGGTAGAGAGCCGATGGCTCAGGACATTACGATAGTGTCAAATTACCCTAATGTGTTCGCTAATGATTTGTCAGGTTACCACCTGATAAAGAGTTCGAGTTCGAAATTACATGACTACGAGATATACAACCAATCTCGATAACTCCGTACCGCATGACACCAACCGAGTTGAGAAAGGTAAAGGTGCAGCTACATGAGTTACTTGACTTAAATTTCGGAAGGTCGAGCACTACACCTTGGAGTGCTCCCGTTCTTTTATCAGAAAGAAGGATGGATCAATGACATTCAGCATTGATTTCATACAACTGAACAAGAAACGTGTGAAGAACCATTATCCTCTGTCATACTTTGATGACTCGTTCAATCAGCTACATGGATTTTTGGTATTTTCAAAGATCGATCTCCGATCTGGCTACCATTAGCTGAAGATTCGAGAGTTGGATATTCGGAAGACAACATTCAAAAGCATAAGTAGTATGTTAAGCTGAACAAATGTGAGTTATGGTTATCCAAAACCTCATTCCTTGGACATGTCATTTCTGGAGCAGGTATGCCAGTTGACCCTACGAACATTGAGGAAGTTATGTCTTGGGAATATTCCAAGACAGTCACTCGAATTCGAAGCTTTCCTGAACTAGATAGTTATTATAGATGCTTCGTTTGTGGCTTTCCATGAGTCATTTTGACACAGATGAGAGTTCCTTTCATTGACCTTAAAGGACATTGAAAGAAAGATTAACAAATGTGCCCATTCTTGCACTTTCTTCAAACATTCAAGATTATACAGTATATACAAATGCTTCAAATGAATGTTTAAGAGTGGTTCTGATGCAGCAAGGTTACATGATTGTTTATGCATCACGTCAATAGAGGATGCATGAGCGGAATTACTCCATCCACGACTTGGAGTTGGTAACAGTTATCCTCGTTTTTAAGATCTAGCACCACTATCCATATGAGGTGAATTTTGATATCTTCATAGATCGCAAAAGTATGAAGTACATCTATAATCAGAAAGAGCTAAATATGAGACAATATCGGTTGTTTGAACTACTGAAGGATTTTGAATACATGATCTCTTACCATACTGGTAAAGGAAACGTGGTGGCAGATGCGCTTAGCAGGAAAGCTCACACACATACGGCAAATTAGCTATATACATGAGATATACTCGTAACCTTGACTAATTGACATCCTCATAAGAGTGCGTCCTCATCTACTGTCATACCTCCGCGATTCAACATTCTTTGGGATGGCATAGTAGAAGGATATAGGACATATCCTTGAATTTTAGACAGATGCATGCGTGTCATCAAGGACAAACGTGATGATTTTGTGAGGACTAAGTCTATTTTGTGGAAAGGTTGGCTGGGTAATTGCGCCCAACAATGAGTAGTTGCGCAGAGATATTCTTGATAAGGCACACAATTCACGATTGTCTATTCTTCTTGGTAGCACAAAGATGTACCAGGATCTAGGTCTACATTCTGGCAGGACGGAATGAAGCGAGATGCAACATGTCGTGTTAGCAAGTGCGTGATCTATCAGATGGTCAAGGCAGGACATAAGAGACCACCCTGGTTGTTACAGTCTCTCCCCTTTTTCGAATAAAAGTGGAAGAACACTTCTATGGATTTTGTC
Source organism: Ottelia alismoides (assembly GCA_037367405.1). Lineage (NCBI taxonomy): Eukaryota > Viridiplantae > Streptophyta > Magnoliopsida > Alismatales > Hydrocharitaceae > Ottelia > Ottelia alismoides. The sequence goes on along the minus strand of JAZKJV010001449.1, from coordinate 338,564 downwards.
ACGGGACTAGTAAAGACAATAGGTGGTCACGATGCTATTGGGATGTTGTTGACAGATTGGCCAAGTCAGTCCATTTCATACATATCAACATGATCTACACTTCATCTAGACTGGCTAGATTACATGTGCAACAAAAAAAAATATTATCAAATTTTATGATATACCACATGAGGTAGTGTCTGATGGAGACTCGAGGTTTATATCTCACTTCTAGTACCGGCTTATGTCAACACCACAGACAGAGCTGAAGATGAGTTCTGCATACGATACTATGTGTTATTCAGATACTTGAGAATTTGCTATGTGCATGTACTCTAGAGTAGAAATGATCTTGGAAGGACCACCTGTCATTGGTAGAACTCCCGCACAACGACAATCATTATTCCAGTATTGGTATGACATCATTCGAAGCCCTATACGGGCGGAGATGTCTCGCACCTCTCAGTTGGCGTAAGGTAGGTGAACATACATTTTACTCTGTAGATCTCTTTGGGAAGGGGCTACGAGAACTGTTGATCGATCTTGTAAGGGGAAGGCTTCTGATGACTCAGAGCTGCTAGAAGAGCTATGCAGACCGTCAGAAAAGAAATTTGGAGTTTCATGTAATCCGATCCTCTTCTCTTAATCGATTCAAATAATAACTTATCAATATTTAACTTAATCCTTCATATTGATGGAATTCCTGAAAACACAAGAAGGAGATGGAGTGTTTCTATGAGTATCTCCCATAAAGGGAGTACAGAGATTTAGTGCTCATAGCAAGTTGACACCCCGATACGTTGGATTATTTGAAATTTTTAGTCGTATGTGTAAGGTGGTCTATCGAGTAACCCTTTCTCTACACCTATCAATTTAAGGAATTACAAGTACGACCTTCACCACGTCATCAGCTATGAGAACCTTGACGTGGAGTCAAATTTGATTTACAAAGAGAAGGTTAGTACAAATACTCGATAGTGTTGTAAAAAAAAAAAGCTTCGCAACAAAGAGATTCTTCTAATAAAGGTGCTATGTCACCGACATGATGTCAAAGAGGCAACATGGAAGACAAAAGTGGATATGCGGGCACGATACCCACAACTCTTTCAGGTAATTGTCAAAACAAGCCCATTTAATTATATATATTGAAAGAACACGGCTTGTTTTCCCTTTGAGGTTTTTATGGGTACAAAATTCTTTGAGGTTTTTATGGCCAGATAAGATTCAAACAAGACACAAAGTGACCTTGACCCGAGTCTCGAGGACGAGACTCCCTTTGAGGTTTTTATAATTGTAACATCCGAATCCACACAAACCCGAACTCGATCCGATTTGAGTCCGATGAACCCAATCAAGTTGTTGGTCAATACCAAACAACCTAAAACGATCAACTGATCGTGAATCAAAAGTCGTTCGGACGAAATCGATCAAAAATCGGTCGCATCGTAATGCGTTCCCGAAAAAGCCGCAACGTGAATTCGGAAACCGTAAAGTAAACCAAGATCACCTAAAAATCCGATTCGACAAAATAAGACCAACGAAATCGACCGTTCGTCGATCGGAGGTCGTTTGATATTTTTAAATCATAAAATTTAAAGACCAATCAAGACCGTATTCCGTAAATTTTGGGGATTCATCTTCGATCCGAAATATATGAATATTATACTCATTTTGATCATCATTCAGAGACGATCGAAACGAGCTATTGTGCACCAAAAACCGACACTCAAGGTGCATATACGGTCAACTTTGGTTTTCTTGATATAATAGAGCTATTGTTTAAAAAAAATATAAAAATTTAAATATAACAGACAGCAGCAGACTGTCCCTTCCCACGTCAAACTCTATTTCTCTCCACCTGGCTTTTTTCTCACCTCCACTTGCCAACATAAGAGCCGCTCACTTTCATTATTAATAGTAACATTCTCCTCTTTCGTTTTCCACTTTTCTTTCCACCGATTTTCGTTTTCCACTTTTCTTTCCACCGATGAAGAAGTTCCAGCAAATTCCCCCAATTTTAGAAATTTCTGGAAACTGCTGCAATGTAGCAGCAGATGAAGCTGCGTCTTCTCCAAGCAGCTGCCTTTCCCTTCTGCTGCTCAGGCCAATTGGCTGGAGCTATTGCTCCTGTTATTTCCGCAACTGCTGCTGCCGATTGATTGCTGTCCAAGCTCCTGTGATGCTCCTTTAACAGCCAATAACTATGGTCCAAAAGCCTCCATTTGAAGCCCTTGCTGCAATAAAAGCCCTCTCGCTACTCTCTTTCCCACATGGAGCCACAATGCATGCATTTGATCTCAAATTTTGAGACCAATAGAGGTACAATCTTCCCTTCCTATTGCTGTAATCCATGTTTTTACACAATTCTTTCCTATTTTCTTTTGCTGCCCTGCATATATGTAATTTCCCCTTTCAATTAGAGCCATGCATGTATCTACCAAACATTTAAGACCCAGTTGAAGTCTTTTGGGTCGATCCTGTCTTCCTGTCTTATAAGAATAAATTAGGTATGACATTATAGCTTTTCCCAATAATCATGTTCTTTGCCATCTCTCCACATATACGATCGAATGGCAACTCAAGGGCACTAATTTAACTAGGATTTTATATAATGGAAGCAGTTATATGTGAATCCAGAATATCCATCACAAAGAACTAGTAGCTTAGCAATAAATAGATTGAAACATTACAAGTGCTCTATTGTTGGTCCTTGAATAAGGACCTTACGTGAAATGATATTGCAAAATTCTTGCACCCTAGTGATGTTCTTATGACTCTTGATGAGATGCAATTTGATATGAAGTTATAATGCTCAATAGATCTGTCTCAATTTGAACAGGAATTTTATCATAATAAGGTTGGATTTACAATCTTTTTTTTTGTGGGGATTTTAATTTCTGTAAAGTTTCCATACAGATTCCAAATAAAATATCATTGTCTTCATGTTAATAAGAATTTTCGAGAATACCCTGACATATAATTCTTAAATTGCATCTGTTTATGTTATGATCACCGATTTTAAATATAATAGCCAGGAGTTGTTACTCTTGAACTTAAATAAACCTGTCCAATGTATAGTAGTTTCAGCACTTCAAATATCCCTGAGGCACACATTTGATTAAGGGCAAACTTATGACTGATTACTGCACTTAGAAAGACTTGCATCATGAAAGTGCATAGAACCTGTAACACTCCTTCTGATATGGCATAGGATAGGATTAATCTTAAATCAACGATGTATTCATTTTCGATACTATTGGACTTTAACTAATATACAATTAATGAATCATAAAAGAACTTACACTTACAGTTTATAAGTTTGAAAAGAATAAAGTTCAAGTTAAAACATTTTATACCCGACGTTTATGACCATCATAATTGCTTTAAAAACCTTCTCCGGTAAAATCCAGAAATTTCATAATATTCCGAAATTAAATTCTTAGATTATTGTACTCACTAGAATCATGTTAATACCGCTTCAAAGATATTACAAATCGAGTCGTCCTACATGACACTTGACTTTGAGATTAGGATGATTAAGTCCCACCAGGAAAAGGAAGAAAGAATGTATATAATTGGATAACACCTAATCTCATAGTTGTGGAAATGATGACTTAAAAGGATAAAGACTACCTACATACATATCCAAAGCATAGATGGTAATCTTATGATTTTAGAAATAATAACATATGACCACAAAGATCGATCATCTTCATGAATTAGTTCTTTATACTTACTCTACTAAGATCAATATTGAACTACAAATATTAATATCAATGCTCTTCTCTTAGAATCAATAAATGATTTCTCAAGATCTTTTTGAATAAGTAATACTCAAGCAATTGATCTTTATGTATAATCTATTATTTATACATATAACTAACGAAAGGATGGGGTACACAAATAAGGGAAATCAATGATGAATCAGTTATAACCATAAGATCGTTGACGAAAAAGAGCTAGATCTATAAAGTCAACCATAACAGAGATTGAGAAAGGTTGAGAAATCAAGTCAGTGGTGGTAATTCAACAATGACCGATAATTATGAATGCCAGTCATGGTGACCTTTACGCCTGACTGTGCGAGGGGGCGGTGACCCTCAGCTGGGCGGAAGATTAGGAAGCCCAGTTAGGGCAGCGGCCGCTTCGTGCGCGGGTCTAGGATCCCAGTCTTTTTCTCGGTTTTTCGCGAGCGCTCGCAGTTTTTACGCCTCTCTGGGATCCACAGGTTTTCTTTTAAAGACCAGTTCCGCTGACCCTTGTTCTTTAGGGTACCTAGGCTGGAGGACCCTTGGTTTTAGTTTTTTTGAGCTCGTTAGCCCGTACCGGTCGGGCCGGTTTTTCTTTTAGAGCGACTTTTCTAGAGAGTCTCTCTCACCCGTCTCAGTGGCGTAGTTTTGGAGTAGACCTATCCCTCTATTGGACCACCCTTCCAATTAGAGGGCGAGACGGAAGAGCCTCTTTTGTAGGCTACTTCACCGCTTGAGTTTTATTTATTTTTCGCCAACAGACTTGGCGATGCTACATCTGAATCATCCATGTATACATCTGAATCCTCTATGGCTACCTCTAAATCAGTTACAGTTGAATCTGAAAAAGATACATTGAAATTGGATTGAGTCACAATTGAGTTGGCTAAAGTTGAATTACAGTTGAGTTGGTTTCCGTTGAACTAGTTACTTTTCTGCCAATAATTCCTGGCAAAGAGAAAAGACCATATCATGAAAATCATCCTTATCAGACTATCTACTAGGCTTGAGAAAAACAACAAGAAAAGAATCAAAACCCCATATCCATCATATACTCTTACTATGATCAATCCACAAGATTCTTAAACATCTTTATAAGCATTATAGAGATAATGATTATATCAGAGTCTCATCATTCATATTCTCAAGACCAGTCAAACTTGTATTATAATTAATAGAAAGGCAATGACTTAAATATGGACCACATGATATTGGTATATAAATGATTAATGTGGGTAATTAGTGTAGGATGAGTAGACTGGGGTTTTACATACCAAACAACTTGAAAGCCTATTTCATTGCAAGTAGCTTTAAATTTTAATTGTCAAGGCCAAATTACTTGCTTTTTTTTGGAACCACAAAATTTCCTGTTATTTTTAATTAATTAAGATTTACTCAACAATTGTTGATGTTCTTTTCTCCCTATTCCATGGATTGCAGGCAAAATACCTGCACCGTTGTATTGGGAGAGTTGAATGTCAGTTTCTGAAGCAAAACATAGCAGGTATGTATGTTATAGTTTGTTCAAGATATTTATGCTTTTATTTCTCTTCTGATAAAATTGGGATACATGTATATAATGCAATTTCTGTTGTTACATATAAACTGATATGGAAATTTATGCAATATAAGTGTGACATGTTATAGTTCTGTGGCATGTTAGTTAACGTGAATGTCATCCGTATAAAAAAAATCCCTAATTTCCAGTTCCCTAATGCGATTTCTAGAGAATATGATATTACGGATGATGTGTAAACGGGTTTCCCAGATCCGAGAAGGAACGGGCCTCACATTTGTCAACCAGGCTTCTATATCTTGTAGTATCTTCAAAGGCAGGATCATCTGGTGTAGAATGTTTCTTTGGTTCTTCAGGTATGCTAGAGGGCTTGCACCCAAGTACACATGCCTCGGTTAGTATATCTAAGGAATACTTTCTTTGTGACATATGAAGCCCCTTCTTGGTGCCTAAGACTTCTATACCCAGAAAATAATGAAGTTGCCCCAGATACTTGGTGGCAAAAACCTTTTGCAGAAAAGTCTTTACTTCTAGCACTCCTTTATCATCGTCACATGTAACAACCATGTCATCCACATAGACAGCTAGTATGACAGTACCTGTTGAACGTTTTCTGACAAAGACAGAATGGTCAGATATAGTTCTCTGAAAGCCCGGAGTGCTAATCTCTGAACTAAATCTGTCAAACCATGCCCTCGAACTTTGCTTTAGACCACAAATTGCTTTGCGAAGTCGGCAAACATACTCCCCCTCGACTTCGTAACCTAAAGGTTGCATCATGTAAACCTCTTTCTCAAGATCACCATATAGATTTGCATTCTTGACATCCAGTTGAAAAATAGGCCGGCCTTTGTTCACGGCTACAGAGAGGATAGTGCAAATAGACCCCATCGTGGCAACAGGTGAAAAAGTCTTGAAGTAATCAACTCCATATGTTTGTGTATAGCCTTTTGCCACAAGTCTTGCTTCAGTCTATCAATAAAACCATCTGGAGAATGTTTCGTAGTAAAGACCCATCTGCAGGCAGCAGGCCTAACACCTTGGGGACATTGAACTAGATCTCATGTTTCTCTGGAATTGAGAGCATCCATTTCTTCATTCAAACCTTGTCGCCACCCGTGGTCCTGTAATGCACTGTGATAGTCTCTTGGGACAAAGATTGTCATAAGAGCATCTACATATCTTTTATCAAAACATGATAGGCTATCAATAGACGTGAAATTAGACATAGGATGAATAGTGCATTGCCTCTTTGTTCTGCGTAGGGCAATGGGAAGCTCCTGAGGATCATCCGGGGTAGTGTTGGTGGGGGGCACTTGAAGATGGCATATTTTCCTGCAACAAAGGAACAAGTAGAGGAACAGGAACAAGAGGGGACACATGTTTTCTTTTATAGACAATTGGTGGAGGAGGAAGTTCTAATAGTATGTCAGACACATCTTGATTGAAGAAGCGAGTTTGTTCGAAAAAGGTGACATTAGCTGATATATAATAGCGTTTACCACAAGGATCATAACATCTATACCCTTTCTTTGTTTGGGAATAACCCAGAAAAACGCATTTAATTGCACGTAACGATAATTTGTCTGCAGTATGAAAGTTGTGAACAAAGGCGGTGCATCCAAAAATCCGCAGAGGTAGAGGAAATGTGAGTCATTTGGATACAACAAGGCAAAGGGTGTGGGGCCATTTAGGGAGACAGGGGGAACTCTGTTGATAAGATGGACAACAGTGAGAATAGCATCTCCCCAATAGGTTTTGTGGACCTTCATTTGGGTAAGAAGAGAGCGGGCGATGTCGAGGAGATGTCGAAGTTTCCTTTTAGCTACCTCATTCTGTTGGGAGGTATATGGGCAAGAGGTTTGATGGATAGCACCCTGGAAAGCAAAGAAGGATGTCAAATTATTTTGTGTAAATTCCAATGCATTATCAGAACGAAATATTTTAACAGTAGTGGAGAAGATGTTTTGACATAGTAAAAGAAATTCTTGACAATATTGCTAACTTCTGAACGTTCCTTTAACAGGAAAACCCAAGATGATCGATTGTAGTCATCTACAAAGACAACAAAATATTTATGACCACTTAGACTTCGGACCGGACAGGGTCCCCAGATATCACAGTGAACAAGTGCAAAAGGAGTACGGTGGCGAGGCTCAGTCCGTGCAGGAAAGGAGGCTCGATGACGTTTCCCGAACTGACATGCTTCACACTCGATGGGTTTCAACATAGAAAGTTCAGGGAACATCATGGAGAGAGCTTTAGCAGAAGGGTGGCCAAGACGAAGGTGCCATAGAAAAGGATCTTCAGAGAAGGAGACCGCATCAGCAAAGTTAAAATCAGAAGGGATGTCGAGGTAATAGAGGTTGTTCCTCTCATGACCCCCACCAAAAATCTTCCTCGTCCGGATGTCCTGAAAATAACAAACCTCATCAAAAATAACACGACAGTTAAGCTGACTACATAGCTTCTCTACTAATAGAAGGCTGAGAGGAAAAGCAGGAGCACAATGAACATCTGTCAGATGCAGCTTGGAAAAAAAGTTGACAGTACCAACAGTAGTCATTGGGAAATGATCCCCATTAGCAACCCGAACAGTCTTCATAGAGGAAGACGGCTGGGAGGAGGTTAGCAAACTTCCTTCTCCAGTCAGATGGGTAGAGGCTCCAGAATCAATAATCCATGCATGCTTAGAGGCAGAGACAGAGTTTGCTACTGTACCTGAGGTAGTAGCCAGGCTAGCAGTAGGGGCAGGAGCATTACTATCAGAAGGACTAAATTCTTGCAGCAGTTGTCGTAGGCGAGCATATTCAGAAACAGTGAATGGGGTTTGTGCCTCGCTGGTTTGCTGAGTAGATGTTTCTGCAATTGCATCATACGATACTTCATCATAGGCATTGTCGGCATTAGGTTGCATCCCAAACGTTGCCCAGCAGCGATCAGAAGGGTGATTCCAGCGTCCACAGTATACACATGCTGGATACCGAGCAGAAGAATCACGACCACGTCGACGATCGCGTCCACGTCCAGAGTCACGACTGCGTCCAGATTCGCGACCACGTCTACGTCCTGAGTCACGTCCCCGTCCTCCTTGATAGTTATGATGCCCTATGTATCCTGAGGAGGTATAGTGGGCCATCGTCTCTGTAGAGCTGTGGGTAGTCGAGTGTTGAATTGTAGCCTTTAGCTCATGTAAGCGTCCTAAGATGGTCTCAAGAGTAGGTAGAGTATCAGCCATCAGAAACTGATCTTTCACAGGCTTATATTTTGGATTTAGTCCCGAGAGAAATATGTAAACCTGTCATTCAACACGTTCTCCTACTTGTTTATCACAACATGCATGCTGAAAAATAAGGAGTTCTTCAAAAAGGCTTGTAAGAAGCATGTAGTATTCAACAAGACTTGATTCTCCCTGAGTAGCAGACCAACTCCTTGTGTATATGTCTGGCAGACAAGACTTAGTCATCTTCTGAGAATATGTACGCTCAAGGTTTTCCCACATTGCCTTAGTGGTGTCTTTGTAAAGAAGATTCGCAGCAATGTTTGGATCGACACTATTCGTCATCCAAGTGATAACCTGGCAATTATCAACAAACCAAGTTTCATAGTCCTTATCGGTTTCCGCAAGTGGAACTTTTGTAAGAACGTAGCTCTTGCACTGGCCACCAACAAACACTTTGAAAGACCGAGACCATAGAATATAATTTTCGGAGCCCTTCAACTTGATAGAAGTGCCTTGTACCGGCAAAGAAGAAGTAGGGCACGTGGGCTTGATCTCGGCAGATGTCATCGTGGCGTCTTAGGTCAAGAAAAAGTGACCTAGAGAGTATATCTTTCCTCAATTTATCATCAAATATCTAAAACCTCATCAAGGAGTAAGAAGGATGAGGCAATGATCGTTTGATGGCAGAAGAGGGGGCCAGGCGGAGTCGGCCTCCTCACGTGAGTAGGGCCTGACCTTCCTAGCAGAGGCGCCTGGCGACACTGGCGGCGTAAAGGGGAGGCTCTGGGAGGCTTGGCCTGCCTAGTGGAGGCGCCTAACGGCACTGGGCGACGCAAGGCGGCACAAGGGGACCTTGGAGGGGCCTGGTGGAGGCGTCTGTTGGCGCAAGGAGGCGCGAGGCGGGCCTGGCCGGCCTGGCAGTGGTACCTGGCTGTCCCAGAGCAGCCTGGCGACGCTCAGCCCGGCCCCCTCGCATGTACAGAAGGCTTGGCAGGGCCTGGGGACTCGAGGCGGCACGGGCCTAAGGCGGCGCGGGCCTAAGGCAGGAAGTGCAGAGACCCGAGGCGGCACGTGGCTGCAAAGGGACTTGGAGGGCTGGCGGTGGCGGAGGGGAGATTAGATCAGATTACCAGCCTAGGACCGCTGCTCTGATACCATGTGAAAGGATGATAAGAAAAGATGATTCGTTGTTTATTCAAGAGGTCTAGGGGTCCTTATATAGGACTAAACCCAAGAGGTCTCAAAGGAGAATATTCTATAGAATTCTCTATAGAATATTCTCTTAGCAAATAGCCACATAGAATATTCTCTTAACATAAAAACCCTCGTAGGGTTACAATATAATATAAAGAAAGAAATCTTCTGCATGCAATCTGTAACATTTATCATTCCAACCTATTGTTTTAGATATTGATAAGATGTGTTAGTAACAAAATAGAAATGTAATATGATCTTAAAACAAGAGGAGAATGAGAAGAAGATGGATCTCAATTGTGCTAGATTGCATGCATGACAGCAAGAAGGAATCAGAGAAGAATTGTACCTATTTGGATCATTTTTTTGAAGGAAAATGGAGCTTGTAGCAGCAGCTCCAGCTATCAAGGATAGAGCATAGTAGCTGGCTTTGATTGGGACCTCACAATAGCTTCAGAGGCCCTCCAATTGCTGGAACTGGCCAACAACTTGCAGAGAAGAGGAACAAAAACAGTTGCCTCTCAATGGAAGGCTGCAGCAGAGTTTCCAAAGAGAAGGGTTGGAGCCTTCTCACGGTTGGGGAACTTTTGAGAAAAAGAAGGTAAGTGTAATAAAAAAGAAGAGAAGAAAAATTGGGATTTCGTTGGAGAAGGAAGAAGGATATTTGGGGAAAAAGTAGATGTAGGGGGAAGGAAGCTCCCTATGTCACTTTAATTGACATTATCCATGAACTTCATTAGTGACATCAGCATGTTGATGTCAGCATGTTGATGTCATAATTATAATATTTTTTAAAACCATTTTCTCTTATTATTTAAGGTGTTAAAATTGATCATATGCGCACTTCGAGTCTCAGATTTCGATGCGCAATAACTTGTTTCGACTGTCTCTGAATAAAGGTCCAAATGAGTATAATATTCATATACTTTTAATTGGATTTGAATTCCCGAATTCCTCGAGATATGATTTTGGTTCGGGGTAAAATTTTGTGATTCAAAAATATCAAACGACCTCCGATTGACGAACGGTCAATTCTGTTGGTCTTATTTCGTCGAATCGAATTTTATGATGGTCTTGGTTTGTTTCGTGGTTTCTGATTTCATGATGCGACTCTTTTGTGGCACGCATTACGATGCAATCAACTTTTGATCGATTTTGATCGAACGACTTTTGATATACAATCAATTGATTAATTTAGGGTTTATTCAATATTAATTGAATAAAATCGGCCACTCGGACTTGTAATCGGATCGGGTTTGGTTTATTTGGATCCGGATGTTACACCTTACCAACCCTTGACATATGAACACGAAAACTAGTAAATTTTCTTACATTCAACTCTCTTGAAGGTAAATATTATATGAAATCTTTTGCAAGAATATCCTTCTTACAGTTTTGACATATCTAAATAAATATGAACCAACATTGCACCTGGAATGAGGAATGTATGGAAAAACAATTGCAAGTATATTAGCAATGTTCTACCTAATGAAAGATAATAATTTAGACCTGAATGAAGAGGCCAGACTAGTACCTGAGCGGAAGTAAAACTACCACATGGTGGCCAAGTCCGCGTAAGATCACTGAGATAACCATGGAACTCGCAACCAACATCCATCAAGACAAAATTCCCATCATTTATCTAATCAATCAATAAACTGAATGAGTTTGGAATGTAGAGAAGAAGATAAAATACGCAGAGAATACTAACATCATTGTTAGAAGGGAAACAAATCAACACAAGGAAAAATCTACATGAGGAGAATAGTAACCATCTTTCATATCAAATACTCACTCCGTGCGTAAAAATAGAAAGCAAATAAATTTGCATGCTGAAACAAAACCAAAATAAAAACTAAGCATTTTCACCCATTAAGATGTGGGCAGCATCATGGACTCCAGGTCCCTCCCGCACTTATGATCCAACTAATCCAGATAATTGATGCACCCAAACCACTTGATTTGGAGGCTCCAAATTTCAGGAAGGGCTTGGTTTTGGCAATGATCATTCATGTTAAATATAACACAATACAACAACAATGACCAAGCCTTTTCTAATTTTAAGATAGGTCGGCTACACTTTGCTTCCAAATAGATCAAATTTGGGTCATAAGATCGGTCGTATCCAAAAAAGTAATATCCTTCTTAATAGTTTCCGTCCAATACTTTCAATATTCCCCAACCCTTTGGCTCTTCCTCAAGTTCCCACACTTCCAAATGGGAGCACTACAAGGCCTTCCTTGGCACATGTTTACGCCACCTTAGCTTTTAACATTTCATCTGTAGCAAACGATAATGAGGAATTGTAATCAAAGATAAAATGATAAGAATAATAAAGAACACCGAGATTTACAAGGACCCTGAATGATCATACCTCGTACTGGAGTTTACGAATGCTGAAAAATCCATGGGAAAATCACGTACTGGATGCCACATTCGTTGGTGAAAGCAGTGAGAATATTCGAAACAGAGTTCACGGATGATGGAGATGGGGCTGAACTAGGTCTCCTCGCAAGAGAACTCCAAGTAACTGGGTCACTCGAACATGGAGGGCCTCGAACTGACAGAGTCTGAAACTGAACTAGAGAATTCTACATAATACCCCCCCTTTCTTCCATACTTGTCAGAAAGATGATGCCGATCAAGATGGGAGAAGAACTGAAAAATAGAAAAACTTCTTTTCCCTCTTTTTTTATTTTTACATAAGATGACATACAAATCTTTTACATAAGCCATCCTTTTTTCGGTTTGTCTCTCTTTTTTTAATAAGAATTCCATTTTTGGATTTTTTTTCTGCTTCTTTTTTGCACTCGGTCCCCTTCTTTTTCTCACTTGGCCCTTTCCCTTTTTTTAAGACACAACCCAATTGCGACAATGAGTTCCAGCCCCATTTTGCTTCGTAGCCTTTTCTTCCTTCCCCCATTTTGTTGGGCTTCTGCATTCCTTTTGTTTTCATCAAGTAGCCCACAGGGCATGAACAAATAAAGCAAATATTGGTCATGTTTAGGTCAGCACCTATTAAATGAATGGACGATGCTATGGACCCAAATAAATGAATGGAGGGAGAAAAGAGAATAGCAGAGAAATCATGCATTTTTCCTTCGTGTAGGGTTCTTAAAACCCATCGCCGCCTTCTCATAGGTCATCTCCATTGCTCGAGAGACAGATCAGACCGACACCCTCTGGAAGTTGCCCTTGTGTCTAAGAAGGGATGAAATGAGGATGCATGCTCATGTCGCAAGATCAGGGAGGGTCCATCACCTGGAGTTATGGAAGTCTCGCTAGACCGAATAGGGTGCGGGCGCGTGCATCATGCGCTCAACATGTTTGCCTAGAGCCTCGCATCGCCTCGATAGAGGGCATGGAGAAGGAGGTGGCACCATCTAAAGAGTATACATCGCCTTTTTTCTTCAAAATAGAGGTCGAGTTTGAGATGGTTGTCGACGTCTAGGGTACGGATGGGAGAACATCTATTGTGATCTCCCCTTGCTATGATTGGTGTGGGTGATGAGGCTTCAGATGCACTACAGAAAAGCAAACCACGTGCTCCTCGAACATATTATGCTGGATATAATTCTCTGCTAAGGAGTCGCATAGACTAATTATGTTGGAAACCCTTTCTCCCATGAAATTTTGCTTGATTACCTAAGGTTTCGGTCCATGGTGCATGCGTGTAGTGCACTGGAGGGAGCAGCCATGCCCGGGAAAATCATGCAGGGAAGAAAACCACAATGGACTTGATCCCTCGCCTAGAGGCAATGCTCGTTGACAGTGACTTGAATAAGGGTTTCAGAAACCCTAGAATTTACTTGATGACGATCTGCAAAGTTAGATGACGATCTTCAGAATTGAATAAGAATGTGGAATATGTTTCAAGGTTGCCACTATAGAATTTAGGGTTTCGAAAACCCTGGAATTTTCTCAAACAAAAGTATAATGAAACATAAATTTTCAAGACTAAATCTAGGAACAAAACTCGCTCTGATACCATGTAGAAAACAATAATATGGTAGCGTAATCAGAGATAATAATGATAAGAACAATGAAGTACATCGGAATTTTTACGCAGAACCCTGCTCCATAAGGAATTGGATCAAATCACGGGAGAACCGCCTCAAAGGGTTGATGTGTATAACGACCTCTCTTTCTCTCTCACACAGAATACATGGGGTATGGGGCTTCTTATATACCCCTACCAATATAACCAAGTCCCATTAATAGACGATTTGAGACTAACATGAGTGGTTGTGGTAATTGGACCCTGGAGGGATCCAATTACCCATCTATTGAAGCATTCATTGAGAATAAAATCCTTCTTAATGCAGTAACACAGCCATAAGAGCGTCTTCATCCCAGTTACAAACATTATTTGCATGTGTATGGAATGGAACTCAAATATATAATCCACAATTTATAACCCTCCAATTCCATATTACAATCTGGAAAGAATGGAAGTAGCTTCTTCAAGCACATGACGGAGGGAGAGAAAAATCCCTAGAATCTTTATTTTCGTGTAGAGAAAGGGAACATGTATCACCCTAATGTATACATCTTTTTGATGATTCATTTCCAGCATTTTAAAAATAATCGAGAGTCTAGTAGGTAAAGAGAACATTTTCACCTCCTTGAATTCTGGCTGTTTTTAGAAGCACAAGTCCTAAAATGATTCAAGTCAATTTCCTATAATTGAATGCAATAGTGTTAATTTTAGAACAGCAACAGAAAAAAATATGTGGCCAACAAAAGCCTCTTCTATAAGCAATATATACAAAACATTGAAGATGTTGCATTGAACATTTTATAATGGGACTTGGATACGCAAGAAAAAGCAAATGTGTTCTCAAGATGTTGCATGCAGAAGTTCACAGTTCCAGCTCTTATAAATTATGGTAAATGCGTCCATTACAAAATATCGAATCAAAAACCTTACAATTTGATCATTCCGAGAGTAGTGTATAACACTCCCATTTGCTCCACCACCAACTACAGGATTAAACCTGCAATAAAAATGAACAATCATATACAACAACCTATAAACAACTTCCTTCAAATAAACAAACGCCATTTATATAACAATTAAAAAATCAAGATTTGAGGCAAAAATAATACATGTGTTTAATACAGACATGCTCTTTAGATCTACTCGCAGCATCACCTAAGATAAATATTGTTGAGAATGTTGAAGGGTAGAGTCAATTGTTGATTGGATCTTACCAAAAGATCCACATGTGGTTGAAGGAGGTGTTGTGATCAGTCTCACATCGCCTAATAAAAGAGTGTTGGGTGCAGGTGGAGCCTATAAATAAAGCCTTTTACTACAGGTTACATGGGAGTCTTCTCCTCCAAGAGAGGACGCAGGGCCGACGGAGGCTGAGGAAAGATTGAGGAAGAAACTCAAGAGATACAAGCAAAAGTGTCATAAGACCCAAGAGATGGCACTGAGGTATCGTTTACTGGAAAGGATGAGGAGGGAGCAGCGCTCGTGGCGTCCGAAGGCTCAAGGGGCTCAACGTCACCAAGGAGACCAAGATGGCGCAGACAGGGCTACTCGCGGTGATGCTTACGGGGAGAGCGCAGCTAACGGTGGACTAGAAGGTGGGGGCGGTGCGTGGGAGAAGGTCACGCATGCAAAAGCAGGGAAGCGGTGCTTTCGTTGTGCGGGGCGAGGTCATATCGCCTCTACATGTCGAGCCCCTCCTCGCTGCTTTCTCTGCGGCAAGGTAGGTCATCGCATGTTATCGTGCAGGGTTTCTCGCGCTAGTGATGGTTACAAGAATCGCCTGCACTCTGGCCATTCGGGGTCGCGTCATCGAGTTCATGGTTCGTCTGCTATCATGGACTCTCGCTCCTTTGCTCAAGTTGTGCGCGATGGCGGTGGCGGTAACTCTTCCAAAGGACCGGTGGGGGGGAATGCCTCTCACCCACCCCCACGCTCTTCTGACGTGGGTGGTGCGTCGGGGGTTTTCCACGATGTGGTGGTGCAACAGCAAGGCGGCGAGGTGGCGATCGAGGAACGCATGCATGACATGCGTGGTCCAGGGGTTGACAAGCGAAGAGGGGGCTCCTTTCAGATGCCGGCGGCTGGGGTGTCGTCAGAGGGAGCGCGTACGCAGGGTGCTTCATTGCGGGAGGAGTCGCAGGCGGTCCAGGCCGAGAGCTTGGCTGTTGTGGGTGTTCTGCAGCGACCTGGAGTGGGTCGGGAGGAGATTCGCACAGGTACCTTTCAACTCTTGGGTGACGACTTTCACGGGGATTTGTTCTTTCTCGACGACTATAGATGCTGTGTTCGTGGGTTATCCCCGGAGCAACGGGAGAGCCTTCTTCGTCTGGCCGATGATTTGCTCGTGAAGTGGTGGCGACTGCGTGTTGCGACCATTGGCTCCGAAGTTTGCATGGTCGAAGTGCGTGGAGTCCCATTCTAGTCGCGCACGGTGCATTTCCTATCCAAAGTAATTGGCAGCTGGGGTCAGGTGTTGGCTGTTCTCGACGACGGGCTTGCTCCAGGATCAGACTGGATGTGTACGCGGCTACTCATTGAATGCTCGTCGACGTTAAGCAGGTCGTTGGCAGGCAAGGTTTTGTTCGAGAAGCTATGTCTGGGGCGATGGACTTTCAAGCTCGAATTCTCTTTTCCGGAGCCGGCGGTGGCTCCGCCCTCTGCTCCGCCCTCGCCGGTCGTCCATGGTGGCGGTTCGTTTTCCGGAGCGGCCCTTGACGTTTCGCCTTCAGCCCGCCACGTGTCCATTTGCAGGGATATTTTCGAAGCGTCGCAAGTGCATAGCGCCTGTTCGGGGATGTCGCCCGGAATCCCTCGGGTCGCGCGTGCAGGAGAGGGTGTTCGTCGTTTCGTGACTTTGGATCTTATCGAGGTCGATTCGCATTCTTCTGATACATCCATTGTGTTGGCCAATCCGGTACACGTGGACTTCTCGGGGCATGGCTCGGCGCTTCCACTAATCTCTGCTTCCGGATCCGATAACTCTGACGTTTGGGCACTAGCGCGGGAGGGACCCGATCCGGTTATGCTTTCTGAGCCCTTTATGTGGACATCCGATTATCAATGCCCACAACCCATTACCTCGGTGCCTTTCTCCCCGGTGATCCATTTGGAAGATTCTATCTCTACGCCTCTCCTGACATTAAATACACTTGGAGGAATAATTTCTCCCAGTCTCGGCTCGACAGGTTCCTCGCGAATGGACGCTTGATGGAGATCTTCCCGTTGTGCTCGGTTTGCTCTCGGTCGCGATCTTTCTCTGATCATAGTCCCATTATTTGGGATTCCGGTGAATCTTATCGCCCTCGTGGCCCACTTTCGCTATGAACAGAGCTGGTTGTTGGAACCGAACTTCAGGGACATTGTGCGAAATCATTGGTCCCAGTCAACTTATGCCGGCAGTGCTGCCCGACGGTTCGATCATAAACTTTCGTCCCTCAGAAAATTATTGGCGTCCTTTAAAATTAATACTCGTCAGGCACGCTTAGTCGCTCGTAGGGAGGCTGATGACATCATTATGCGCTTGGATCGTTTAGAGAACGACAGGGAGTTATCTCCCGAGGAGTTGGCCGAACGTGTCGCGGCTGTGCAGGTGGTTTCGGCGGAGGACAGGAAAAGGGCAATCGAGTGGCGCCAGCGCTCGCGCCTGAGATGGATCAAACATGGGGACGCGAACACTGCTTTCTTTCATCGGGTTGCCAGTGCTCGAAAACGTGCTAATACAATCTCATCCCTCTCCGTCAATGGTTCTCTCATTCAGGGGGAGAAGGAATTGGGCGTGGCTCTGGGAACATATTTTAAGGGCGTTTTTGACCGTCAACCTTCGCGTTCGTGGCGGTGGTCTAGCCGTGGGGCTTTTGTCCTTGCGCCTTCGGATGCGGCGGCGATTATCCGGCCCTTTTCTTTGGATGAGCTCAAGGGGGCGGTTTGGGATCTCAACATGGACGCTGCCCCCGGTCCTGACGGTTTCCCTATCTCTTTCTATCGGGATTTTTGGGATGTGGTCGCAAATGACGTCTTGGACGTTGCACATGAATTTCGTGAGGGGAACAGAGGCTTCAACAAAATCAACAGGGCCAATATTGTTTTGATCCCTAAGTCCCCTTCGGCCAACCGTATCGAGGATTTCCGGCCTATTTCTATATCTAATGGGATCTATTTAATAATTGCTAAGGCTCTCGCCAGAAGACTTGCGCCACTCCTCGACTCGCTCATTTCACCTTCACAGGCAGAATTTTCAAGGGAGGCAAATATCTGAATGCTATGCGGTGGCCTCCGAGATCGTCGATGTTTGGCGCAAAAATAATACGAAGGGGCTGCTGTGGAAAATAGACTTTGCAAAGGCTTATGATTCTCTGGATTGGCGCTTCCTATGGTCGGTGCTTAAGCGACGGGGTTTCCCGGCGATTTGGATCTCTTGGGTTCGGCAATGTGTGACCACCGCTTCCTTCTCCATTTCTCTCAATGGGCGTCCGGTTGGGGGGACTTTCCAGCCTCGCAGGGGGGTCCGGCAAGGGTGCCCCCTTGCTCCCCTCCTCTTTGTTTTGGTGGTGGATGTCTTGCCGCGCATGATTGATGGTGTGGCCGAGGCTGGTCTTACGTGTGGATGCTCTTTGGGCCCATATCATATTCCTCTTATACAGTTTGCTGATGACACATTATGCTTTATCGAGGGTGGCCGCGCCAATGCCTCGGGTATGGCTACTACGCTACAACTATTCTGTGAAATGTCGGGCCTCCTCATCAACGGGAACAAATCCAAAGTCGTTCCGTTTGCTATGCCGCCGGAGGATGCTGTGGATTGTGCCAATTTGCTGGGCTCCTCCCCGAGCAGCCTTCCGTTGGAGTATCTTGGCTTACCCCTGACGGTGGGTCGTGCCCGGCTGAGAGATTGCCGGAAGGTGGTTGAGAAGATGGAGGCTAGGTTGGCCGGCTGGCGCGCGGCGCTTCTCTCCAGGGGGGGTCGGTTGGTTCTTCTTAAATCCATGCTCTCCTCGATCCCAATTTATTTCCTCTCCGTGCGTGGCTTGCCGAAGGGGATTCGGGTGAGATTGGAAAAATGTATGCGGGGCTTTCTTTGGGGTAAGAAGGGCGATGGGAGAAGGGGGGTCCATTTGGTGGGTTGGGAGGACGTCTCGCGCCCCAAGCGGGAGGGGGGTTTGGGTGTGAGACGGCTGGAGGTGGTGAACGAGGCTATGCTTCTCAAGTGGGCGGCGAAGGTATGGGGGCGGGAAGAGAATTTCATGTTGAAGTGCCTTAGGGAGGCGGCGGGGTTCGATCTCATCTCCGCATCGCGAGGGCGACTCGACGGTCACAATACCACTTTCTGGCGCGGTGTCTTCTCTGCATTTAACCGCAACAGATCTTTATTCAAACCTATTCTTGGCGATGGGATTTCTTTCCGCTTTTGGTCGGATGATTGGACCGGGAGGGGTGTTTTGCAGATTTTGTTTCCTCGGTTGTTCGCGCTGGTGGTCGACAAATTCGCCACCGTGGCTTCCTGCTGGTCCGATGGCTGCTGGTGCCCATTGTTCGCTGCTAATTTATCGGATCAGTGTCTGATCGACTTCACTTCCATGATGGCTTTTCTTTCGGATGCTCCCACGCCTACTGGGGGGCGTGATCACTTGGCTTGGAGGGACGGTCCTTTCTCTTCGAGGAAGGCGTACCTCGCTCTTCTTCCCCCCGCTGTGGGGTCGACGCGACCTTGCTGACTCATTGCAAGTTCATATGGGGACTCAAATTGCCGGAACGGGTTGGTATCTTTCTTTGGCTTCTTAGGCATGGTCGGCTGCTAACTAGAGACCGATGTGCTTTGATGTTTCCTAATGTCTCACAAATGTGCGGTCTCTGTGGTACGGAGGAGGAAACCAGCGGGCACCTCTTCTTCCAGTGCGACTGTGTTCGTGCTATCTGGGAGGATCTGGGTTGGCTGAATTTATCGAACATTTCTGCGTTTTGCGACAGCTTGATTAATTCCAGGGGACGATCGAGGGTGGCTTTGGTGGACCCGATTGCGCGATTGTGGAGCATATGGTTAGGAAGAAACGAGGCACTCTTTGCTCGGCAGAGGTTTTACAAGGAAAATATATGCATCTCGGCGGCACGCTTTTGTCATGATTGGACTTCCAGGTAGCGTTGTACGGGTGCGTGGGTGGTATCTCTTATCTGATACCATCTACCCTTTGTTTTTGTTTTGTTCTTCCATCTTGTAAGTACTCTTTTCTTTTCATTTTAATGCATTGGGGCGAACACCTATGAGTGACTCCCCCTTTTTTGAGCGTCAAAAAAAAAAGACCCAAGAGATGGTTTCAAGGGGTAGACGAGCGATGGTGCTGATCAGGGCGATGGCGATCACAACAGCTAATGGTGTTGATTAGGGCGATGGCGATCACAACAGGCTGCATGCATGGGAGTTTTTTTTCTAAAACAGGTGGCAGGCAAGTGTTTCTGATACGAAGGATTTGAGGTTCTTTAAAATTTAATCGAATCTCCAAGAGGAAATCTGACTAAACCCTAAAGAGTTTAAGTTTCTGTCAGGCGCTCAGCTGAGCACCTCCAGCTCTCAATCAATGCGCTTGCCTATGCTGCGCCTACACCAAATCGCCTTTCTTGATTCCATACAAGGCGCCAAGGCCTCGCCTCGCCAGAGCATCTAGGCGTGCGCCTGGCTCGCTTTTGCCAACGTCAGAGGTAGTGAATATGAAAGAAAGCTATTGGAAGAATAGGGTGAGAAACATAAATCACCCAAGTTCTCAAGTGTTGTTGCTGAAGTTGCAGTTCTGAATATTGGAAAGGTAGAGCTCGAACGTCATGATGTGATTGCTACAGTGGTTGGTGGTGTGAGTGGACGACTAGTAACATACTAAGGACATCAGTCGGAATGTAAAGGGACGTGGGGACCCGAAAAAAGAAAGCTAGCTGGATCACTTCTGAATGAATGTCATGGAGATGTGGACACGGATGGGGCTAACGAGGGTCCACGAGCTCAGAGCTGCATATGTGATTAGTAGTGTTGGAGGATCACGTGTTGCGTGAAATAGCGATGTTTTCCCCATGTACTCAGAAGATAATGGTTGACATGTGGTATTACCGGTGCTCACAGTTGGTGGTACGAGTGCACAAAATGTGATGCCATGTATATATAGGCCAATGGATGTGACATCAAGAGTGAACCTATCAAAGGAGCTTTATGTGATTAAAGATCAGTTCTTTTCAATGGCATGGTTAATAGGAGGGGACTTCAATGTGATCGTCCTTTCTTCTGACTTACCTCGTATCAGAGGCGGGTCGGACCCTGTTTATGTATACTTTGCATATTCGTCGAGATTGGATCGATGGATGGGGTCGGTGGAGTTGATGGAGACATAACCCTTGGACTACGTTCCTCTCGCCAGAGATCGAGGTCAGATCATGCTCCCATTATATGGGACTCCGGAAAGGGGTTGCTTCTTCATATTTGAAAGAGCATGTCTTTTAGAGGAGGGCTTCAGAGACTTAATTGTGGAAACAATGGAGATCGGTGGAAGCCAAAGGATATGCGACCATCGAGGCATTATCCAGGTTAGTGGCATTGTGGAAATAGTCATATGAATACAAGGAATTGAGCGAAAAATGATGTGAATGTCATAACGTGGCGCAACGCAAACAGAGATCACAAGATTGGATGCCTTAGAGATTCGCATTATCTGTCAAGTGTCAAATTGGTAGAGAGATCAAGCACCCAGGAATTTATTCAGGAGGAAGAGGCAACATAATGGAGGTAGAGATCCAAGAAGAAATGGATCAAGGAGGGTGATGCAAAACACTAGAATCATTCATATTGCGGCTAATCGTAGAAACCCTTCTTAGATCTGTAGTAATAAACGCTGTCCAGGTTGAGGGGAATCATTAGATGGGTCTGGTTTATTATTTTCACGAGACATCGCGAGGATGAGTAGTAAGATGGGAGATAGTTAGGTGTAGGAGCTTCTCCTATTTCAGAGCAGGAAGCTTCTACTGTTACGCAAAGCTTCATAAGAGATGAGATCATATATGCATTGTTGGAGTTGAACGTGGATGGCGATCCGAGACTCTAGATGTTTTTCGACGTTTATCTACCAAGAGTTCTTGGGTGAAGTAGGTAATGTCCTCGTGGGTTTAACGGAAGAGTTTGTGAAGGGAAGTGCAAGTTTTGATAGACTAAATAGAGCCATCTTGTTCTTATTGCCGAAAAAAGAGGGTTCGTACCGCTTAGAACTATGTTATCCTATGTTGGATTCCAAGGACCTCTAAATGGATATCCCTAAAACTTTCCAATATGGGCAACCCTTCTAAGATTCCTAGACTGTCGAAGGGTCGTTGCCTTGGGGTTGAATATAAACAACAACAAAACTTTTCCCCACAATTAAGTAGGGTCGGCTACATGGATTCTTTGCCTCCATTCATATCTATCTTGGGTCAATCTCGGACTTATATACAAAAAATAAGATCACTTCGTATAGTCACATTCCAACACTTCTTGGGACGTCCTCACCCTCTCTTAGCCGGCTCAACGTCCCGCATCTCCTAACTAGTGCATCAGCTGGCCTCCTTTGCAAATGATCAAACCACCCTAAGCGGTTTTCTCGCGTCTTATCCTCGATCGGAGCTACACCAACTTTCCTTCTGATTGCATCATTCCAAATCCGATCTTTACGTGTGTGTGTGTGTGTCCACACATCCACCTTAGCATTTTCATTTCTGCTATCGACACATGTCTATGGTTCATAGGCCAACATTCAGATCTATAGAGCGTAGCAGGTCTCATAGCTGCTTTGTAAACCTTCCCTTTGATTTTAAAAGAAATTTTCTTATCACAGAGAATAGTAGAGGCTCCTCTCCATTTTAGTCAGCATGCATTTATTCTATAAGTAACATCTCCATAAATTTCCCTATTATGTTGCAAAATAGATCCCAAGTATCTAAAATAATCTCTCTTCTGAATGTTATTGTCGTAAATCTTCACCTTAATTCCTTCACCATTACTTCCATAAAAAGTGCACTCCATATATTCAGTCTTAACCCTACTTATACGAAATCCTTTAGTCTCCAATGCATGTCTCTAGACCTCAAGCTTCCCATTTGCTCTATCTCTAGTCTCATCAATCAACACAATATCACCCATGAAAGGACATATCGATATCGGTATCGATAGTCGCCGACATCGAACCGAGATTGTGAATAAAATGGCATGTCGATACCGATATCGACCATATCAGCGATATATCGGTGACCTGTCGATACTGATATATCGCCGATATATCGCGATACGGCCTTCCATGATATCAGCAACAAATAACATACACCAAGGTATCTCATCCTGAATGTGACTTGTCAACTCGTCCATAATCAAAGTAAAAAGAAATGGACTTAAAGCTGGACATTGATGTAAACCAATGTTGCTGTCAAAATAGTCAGTCTTACCGGACTGGATTCTTACACGAGATAAAGTCCTATCAAACATATCCTTTATGAGGTTATTGCAAAGGACAGATACGTGTCTCTTCTCCAAAACTCTCCACAATATCTCATGTAAGACAGAATCATAAGCCTTCTCCAAATCAATAAAAATCTTATGAAGGTTCTTCCTTTTAGCTTTATAAATCTTCATTGTTCTCCTCAGCAAATGGATGGCTTCAATAGTTGAGCGACGTGGCATGAATCCGAATTGATTTTCTTCTACTTTGGAAAGATGCCTCAACCGTCTTTCGACTACATGTTCCCAAATTTTCATAGTGTGACTCATCAGCTTGATACCTATGTAATTTGAACAAATCGAATGTCTCCTTTGTTCTTATAAAGAGGCACCACGATACTTCTTCTCGATTCTTCAGGCATTTTCTTGCTTCGTCAAATAACATTAAATAAATTTGTAAGCCAAGTCAAACCACACTCACCTAAAACTCTTCATACTTCCATAGGAATGTCATCTGGTCCTACACCTTTCCCAAGTCTCATAACCTTCAAAGCCTCCTCCACTTGTTTTGTTTTGTATTCGTCTATAACATGTACGATTCAAGTAACATTCACTCCTAATTAGATCACCCAAAGTGATCTCTCTATTTCCTTCCCCAATGAAAAACTTGTGGAAATATTGCTTCGATCTAGTAACAAGCACGTGACCTCCCTCATCATTAATGCGTCTCACTTGAGAAAGGTCTTTGGTCTTTCTTTCTCTTGCTTTGGCCAACCTCGATATATCATTCTGACCCTCCTTAGAGTCGAGATTTTTGTAGAAAACTTCCTAAGCTATTGCCTTAGCTTCGCTTACAGCATCCTTTGCTTCCTTCTTCACTATTTTGTAGTTTGTGATAGGTTCCTCTATTTTATCCTTAGACATAGCTTTAAAGCATGCTCTTTTAATTTTGAGCTTCTCTTGCACCCTCCACTCCATCACCAAGCCTCCTTTTGGCCTGGAGCTCCACCCTTTGACTCGCCTAGCATCTCTTTGGCTACCCTTCAGATACAAGATGTTACCGCCTCCCACATCTCGTTTGCACTTTTGCTACAATCCCAAAATAAGTCTTCTAAAACCTTCTCCCTGAAGCTTGATTGTTTCAATTGAAGATTCCATCATTTAGTTCTAGTGATCTTGGAAACCCTCTTTTCCTTTACCAACCCTTTTATTTGCACATACATGACTAACAAGCGAGGTTGGGTTGTTAAACTCTCTCCTGAGATTACTTTGTAGTCTTTGCAACACAGCCTATCTCTTCTCCTCAATGTAAAGTAATCTATCTGTGTTCTACTCAGGCCACTCTTAAAAGTAATTAAATGCTCCTCCCTCTTCTCGGAGAGAGTGTTAGCTATGAAAAGATCATACGACATTAGAAAATCCAGAATGAATTTCCCCTCTTCATTTCTATCCCTGAAGCCAAGGCCTCCATGAACACTAGCATACCCTGAAGCATCCTTTCCCACATGTCCATTAAGATCTCCACCTAGGCAAATCATCTCTTTGTGGGATTCCTTGCAAAATCTTATCCACATCCTCCCAAAAAGCTTGTTTAATCCTTTGATCTAAACCAATTTGTGGTGCATAAACTGAGATTATATTGAGAATTTCTTTTTCAAGCGAAAATTTTAGAAAAATAATCTGATCCCCGAATTTGTGCACCTCAACCACACAATCCTTCAAATCCTTATGAACAATCACTCCAACGTCGTTTATGCCCTTATCTTTACATGAATATCAATGTTTAAAGCATGTCTTCTCAATCTCCCTTTCTTTCTCTCCAACCCATTTTGTCTCTTGGAGACATAATATATGAATCTTCCTTCTTTCCATCGTACCTACTATCTCCATAGATTTTCCAGTCAAAGTGACAATATTCCGACTACCTATCCACAACTTCCTTTGCAACCACTTCTGGACTAGCTTCTTTACTCGCATGCATCCATCAAGCGAGAACCCTTGCAAATTTCAGATTGCAACGGGCGGCGATGCAGCGGAACTAGCATATTTACTCACATGCTTTCCTCATGCGAGAACCCTTGCAAATTTTGAACTACATCCAGGCACCGATGTAGTGGCCCTTGACAATTTTTCATTGCATTCAGGCGATGCAATGTGTCGCTAATAGGAAACGCCCCCATGAAATCTAAATGATCGCTTAAATCCATGTTGAAAAGATCAGACTGTCTTGAGGCAAATTTCTAAATAGTAATTTAAAAAAATACTATTTAGGAAGTTGTCTCCGACTATTTTATGCTAGCTGTCGGCTACCAAATGCAACCCTCATCAATTTACCCATGCTTGGAATTGAATATATGACAAAACAAAATCGAAATCTTGCCACCTGATCTATTTGGCTTGGTTTATAGGGACCATTCATAGTAGAAGGACCGTTATAAGGAGAAAGGAGATCCTTGTCCACCATATACTCTATGTATAGATGGTTGATACGAGACACAAGATCTTTGGGCCTTGAGTGCAATCTTATTTCATGGCAATATCTCTAACCTCAACACAAGATCTTTGGGCCTTGAGTGCAATCTTATTTCATGGCAATATCTCTAACCTCAACAGGGTGGAGGAAGAGCATCTCATGATGAAAGGTTAGAGAAAGGGGAGAATGGAAAAGAGGTTAAAAAGAAAGAGAATGAAGAGGTTAAGAAGAACCAACTTCAATGGCCTGATGGCAAAGCAGTGTGTCTTCCACTAAAGAACGGGGCTTCAAACTCCACAAATTATCATTTCCTATGAAAAAATTAAAGTATAAAGAAGGTGTGCAGGAATGGGAATAATACAAATGCCAAATTTTCCATTAAAAGTTGACTTAAGGTCATTTCTTAAACTATGATGTGCAAACACATATTTGTAATATCTCAACCATTGAGACCTTAACAAATATTAACCACAGGATTCATTGCATAGCAGAAATACTCTGAGAAAAAAATCTTACAAATCACAAAATATAGTCGTTTGTGTGTGAGAATTAATCTATCAGTCTACATAGTTTTGAAAAACTGCAATCGCAAGGTATTAACAAGCTTACGCCATTCGTTGAGCACCTCTCATTTTGCACTCGTATTCAATGTTTGCAGCTAGTTTGTGTTCTTCAGGATGAGTCCTTGAAAATAGCATAGTTTGCAAAAGAGACTACACAAAAAAAACAATGTAAGAAATATAAATATATGGCATTGTAACTTTTTAAGCATAAAAGAGTTTAAAAAACTAAAAACATATAAGAAATTTCTCAATTTTATGTATCATCAGCTTCACCCCATCTTCGAAATGCAATAAATGGACAAAGAGGAACAAGAAATGCCCAAAGATGAAGGTAGGCAAAGCTAAATTTATGTAAGATCCCTGACTTCCATGCACATTCTCAAGCAAGAATTTTGGTAAAGCTGGAGACATATTTTTGTGGGGGACCTTTCAAATGAGGTGGGTGCTTTTCTGAAATTGTAAAGGCCACTGTAAAATTAGTAAAACCTCTGTAACAGTTTTGTAAAAGTATAAACTGCACATTGTAAAAAAATAATTTTTGTAAAATATAGCATCCAAATTAAAATTAACATTTCCATCCAATATAATAATATTTTCATAAGTTTATTTCATTATACATGTTGTGTTAATATTTACTGTTATATTTATGAAACAAGAAATTGTAAAATATATTGGGAAGATGCTTAAATTGAGTGTGGTTCACCATATATATAGTGGGACCCCGCCTCATTTGAAGTTTCTCCTATTTTTGTGTAAAATTACATAGAGTAGGACTTTAGATGTTTACTTGACATAAACAAAGAGCCCGCCCACACAGGGACCTGACACCGAACTAACAATAAATGCAACGATCGGACAACAATAAACAGAAACATGCAAACCAAGTGCCCTGAACTAATCAATCACTAATTAAGGTTATTTCCTGTTGGAATATCCTGGTGGAGTTTCAGCAAGGATTGTGGTCTCGACTATTACTGTTGTGATCAATTTTTTGAGGTCAACTGAAGTGATCAATTGCCTCACTTTGTTAGATAAGTGTTGAATGTTGTGCACGAACATTGTTTATGTGAATCACATTACATACATACGAGAAAAGGGTAGTTGTTCACAAAGTTTTCATGTAGTCGTGTTTTTTCTCCTATTCTGCATACTAGAACTATTTGAATGATTTTAGCTTGCAACACAGAGTGAGAACAGTCAAGCTGTAGGAGTCCAATGGCAGAGCCGTGAATCATAAACAAGTGCTGAGGGTACTTATTACAAGTACCAAGAATTTTTAATCCCAAAACGAGAGTAACACGGTATATGTTCGCCCCAAAGGTCACATTATCCGCATAAAACCTGTCAGATCTAAAAATTATCCCATTACGTGTAGCCAGATAGCCCATGTCATGGCGATAGGACACAGCAGCTTTGCCATGGATCTGAAACTGGCTGGGCACAAAGGAACTCCAGAATTGATGTGGGAGGAAAGGTCCACCCGTTGGACGTCCCTAGCCTAACAGAACTCACGCACAAGTGTAAGAGAAAAAGAGATTATCCACGACCTCCCTTCTTAGTTTTCGATCCATGTATGAGTACGGATATATCCGTATCAGACCCGTCACTATATCTGTTTTATATAAGATTTTGATAAAGATATCACTTTCATATCCGCAAATATCTGTATATATGTTTTCATATATAAGTATCGTTGTAGATTTATTTTAAGCCATATATAACATAGTCTTATACCCTCTTTCACCATATTTGGTATACTTATTATGATATAAATACATTTAGTATATTTATATCATATGTATTCCATCAAATACATGGATATTTTAGCTAATATGTTAAGTATTTCTAATAGTATTCCTATACAACCAATATATGTTTCACACGTGTATCCCTTTTAAAGGGCCACGGACCATATTTGGTATAATTATTATGATATAAATACGTTTACTATATTTATATCATATGCATTCCATCGAATACATGGATATTTTACCTAATATGTGAAGTATTTCTAATATTATTCCTATACGACCAGTATATGTTTTACATCCGTATCCTTTTTTAAGGATACAGTAACATATTTCATTTCCATCAATATTTGTATCAGGCTATATGCATCTGTATTCATGTTCAAAAACAGATAAGTATGTGGTGACACCAATATCCATATATGTATCCGACCATTTGCATCCTTACTCGTAAGCCTCCTTCACAAAAAATAGTCGCCATGCCAAATCCAGTGGTCACGACCCTTAGAATGTCCCGTAGAGCTAGCAATCGTCTTAAGTGCCTATAAAAATGCCCCAAAATGTAGGTCAATAAGAAAGTGTGTAGTAGTCGTCGAGATCTTTCCACCGAGTCAAAGAACATCAAAATCCAAGTTCGTAAGAGAAAGTTATGTGCGCATAAAGCCCAAGCTACCCTAGCAAACGCAGCATGATCCTCAATGACCATAAAAAGTTGCGGGAAATGCTCATTAAGGGGCCGTAACATGACCAGTTGTCTGTCAAGAACCTGTTGACTATAACTAGGTGCAAATGTGTATCTCATGACTGACTAAACAAATCTCTTTTCAAAATGCGAAGGAAAGGCGCTGAGAAGACTCGGCAATGGTAGGTTGAGCAAAATATCGTAAATATCCCAAAGAAAACGGCAGGGAAGATCCTCAACCTCACCCCACAAATAGACCACCTACTTAAGTAGGAGAGCCTTACTCATTTCCTACAGATGGAGGACCGCAAAACCACCTCGATCACCATGTGTAAACCCCTTGACTGCCCATTAGAAGAGGTCCAAAAGAACATGCATGTACAAGCCTACATGCGATGATGAATCTCTATGGGAAGAATCCTCGTGGTTCTGAAGAAAATGGGAATGGCTACCAAGACTGCCCTCAATAGGACAAGTCTCGTAACCCTAGAATCCAATGATAGCTCTGATCCAAAGAATCTACTACTTGGTCTCCTTGTCACCTCTGCATAAGACGCAGTCCCAACCACAGCAAACGAGACCTCGGGGCATAAGAAGCAACCTACAGACACCCGGAGCCCAAGGCACCTCCAAGGATGGCATACGATGTCCTAGGTAGGTGCTAGGAACACCAAAGGCAATAGAGAAAACTCTAGGTGTTGCTAGAGTGAGGCCAATAAGTGCATCAAACCAAGGCTCCACCCGTATGGGCTTCACAGGAACCCTAGGGACTTCCGTTCAGAGAACTAGCCAATGTGCCGTGAGATCACCAATCACCTATGATCAAAGGCTAGACGATCACCTAAAGAAGGCCACCCCACTCCATTTCTTTCTTTTTTTGTAAGTTGTTATGTATGATCTTCATTATATCCATCTCATTATCTATCAGCAAAAAGCATCCACAACAGTTATATAATGTGTATTGATGTGTTAAATATACTACATTATTTCATATAAGTGTGTATTTAATATGTTATGTATAATTTCAAGAACTACAATGATTTTAATTTGGGAGAAAAACACTTTTTTGAGCTCTTTACGATATTTCCATCAATAACATCAACATATGTATATACATCGATATATCTATTTATAGACTGACCGATACTATATCGATATCTCGAACTTTGCTTCTTTATTGACTTCTTCTTCCTTTCCACCTCTCTCTTCCTATCTTCCTCAATAATCTTATGCATACCACTTCGACATAACAGCTCGACCTCATCAAACTCCCTTGTCTGCTAGAGTATCAAGCATGACACTTCCTCCAAATCAGAAGGGCACGTGGCCTCCCTTTATGTTTGTGATTCTCGTTTGAAGATCAACAACATCATGCGGATCCCCAAGTTTCCATGCCAATCGTTCGATGCCAATCCATCCACTACAAACCTGCCCAGAAATCAGCAATCTTCTCAAGGTAGTCAACATCCATCAACCATGAACGATAGAAATCGAACCAAGACAACGAATAGCATCCTTTTCTGCTATCAAGGCAAAGAGAGAGTGATCAGATCGAGAATGAGGAAGCGAGAGAACAAATGTCGAACTCCGACACCTCCAATGACGAGAAATCGATCAATCTGGGACATGAATGTAGTGTTCCTCCATGTGTGTCAAACGTTGTAGGCATCCAAGGCCTCTAGCTCCAACTAAACCAAGAGCTCAACAGATAGTCGAGAGCCCGAGTTCAACCCTCTGTTGGCTTTATGATGGTTTATAAAAAGTAATGTTACATTGAAGTTACC
The DNA here is from genome assembly GCA_037367405.1 of Ottelia alismoides. Taxonomy (NCBI): domain Eukaryota; kingdom Viridiplantae; phylum Streptophyta; class Magnoliopsida; order Alismatales; family Hydrocharitaceae; genus Ottelia; species Ottelia alismoides. The sequence continues at coordinate 308,220 of JAZKJV010001449.1, read as the reverse complement.
CCCGACAAACCAAAGCCTTCTCGGGGAACAACTCTCGAACCACCCGGAGCCCTATCCACAAATCTGCATTTATATAGGCACCCTACTGATCGTCATGACCACCTCTGCATTGTCAAACTTGCGAATAAAAACAATTGTAACAGACCTCGGTGCAAATATACTCATTCTCCTCATTGTAGAAATCTCTGCACCAACCTACGATGACATCTCTTGAACTTCCCACTGCTCTTGCAGCAATGTACTCGGACAACAACCCGAATAACAATATCTACCTTGCGTTATCGCATTGAATAACCTTCGTTTCTTGAGAGATTTAGGGTGAATTAGCATGCAAATTGAGACTATATTTAGATCTAATAAGTAGCTTTAAAATACGTAAGTCAAAGAAGAGAGGGATGGACCTCTCGCATCGCACATGGATTCCATGGTCTCGCGCAAGGTAGTCCAGGTCCCCATCATCACCAGCAGCACCTAAAGCATCGCCCGAGACTCCAGCAGCTCTAGCCACATCTCCTGCGTCGGCGGCACCACCTGGAGACCCTCCTCTCCAACATCCCGTGCTTCACCATGACTTATTTCTCCCAATGACGTCTGCTGTCCTACCACGACTGATAGACTGACACTCCAGACTACTACTCAGATCATCCGTCTTTACCGAGCATCGACTTCTTCGTCAGGGTGTATACTTCTTTTACAACCCGACTACTACTCCACACTGGACTTCTTATACATCGATTCTTCTCCAGGCACGACAGAGATATGTTCCGGAGACCTGCAGGCACGACAGAGATACGTTTCAGTGACCTGATATCGCAGCGACTCTACAGGCATGGCAGAGATACGTTCCGGTGACCTGAAAGCCGTAGACCCGTCCTCGAGAGAGGTCTTCTACCAGCAGCGGACATATGTTCTTATGATGTATCGTGTGAAGATGTGGTGTATACATTTTCTTTTTGTTACAAGCTGTAGCTTTCTCAGCTCCAGCTTGAGGGGGAGTGTTAGAGTTATTATATTTACATTTGTGCGTGTGACCCTTCAGGTTTCGTAAACCCCTGTGACCCTTCGAATTCCGTAACCCCCGTGACCTTCGAGTTCCTTAACCCCCTGTGACCCTTCGAGTTCCGTAACCCTTGTACTCTCTAGGGTTTTCTCTCTATATAAGAGACCCTAGCTTTATGGAATAATCATCTTATCTCATTCGTTTGATAATATGTTCCCACCATTGCATCTACAATTGTAGGCGTCATTCTTCTTATAAAAACCATGTCCATCTCAATTTTATATATTTCAAGTGGCATCTTGTCATGGCCTTAAATTTTGCCGAAATTCAGCCGAATTTAGGTCGAATTTCGGTTTCGGCAGGTGACCGAAATTCGGCCGAAATGGCTATATCGGTCGAAATTTGGGGGGGTCTAGTTCAAAAAGCCACCGAAATGACCGAAATTTCGGTCGAATTTCGACCGAAATTCGGCCGAAATTTCGTTTCGGTCCCTCACCGAAACGAAACCGAAATCCGACTTTTAAGGCCTTGCATCTTGTTATTCTCTGAATTGCTAGAGTAAGACTTCTTTGATTTTTCAATTTGACATAAAAAAGGAACTGTATTTCCCTCTACCAAAATCAGAAAACATGTGTGCTTTTAATACATAGCATTTCTTCAATCACATTTCCAATTTGTATTGCTCAAAAGTGGTCACATCTTTTCAGGCAAAAAGGGGGAGAACATGCAGCGGTGTCATCCAAAGTGGATATAAATAAAGAGAGCAACCCAGATTACAAAAGCCATGACTCGAGGAGATTCCAAGTTGAAAGTCACATTTTCTACATAAAACTCCTAACGAAAGAAAATCCCATTCCAAGACAACAAGGGAGCCTCCATCGTCACAACTGGCAGAAGAAGCACCCAGCTAGAGTGGAATCTTGCGTTACAAAGAGTTTTCCAGAAATCATGTCCTCCAAAATTTAGCCAATCAATTCCGAAGCTTCCCAAGTTTCCTTTGCTTTTTCTCTCTGAAAAAAAGTGATCAATCGTGTCATTCTTCCCATCACAGAGGACAACTATAATCGATGGCCTAAAATGCATGGACCACCTTTCGTTGATCATGATTCTCCCCCCACGCAGCAAAAAGAAGAAAATTTTGATACACGTCGGGATCTTCAAATCCTAAATAAAATTGCAATATCGCAGTAAATCTGCAAGCACTGGTCTCAAATGGTTGTCAATAGCTTTATATGCTCTACGTACAGCGAAATATCCAAACCCAATGGTCTCTGGCCTTGTCGACCCTTCCAAGCCGTTAATAGATTCGAGGAGGCACATGAAATCTTGCAGGCGTTGGTCAGAGAACTTCGAATGGAAGGTTCTCACCCAAGAGTTATATGCTCATGTCTCTGTAACTGAAACAGAGTTTCAGATATCATGATATATCGGTGATATATCACCGATATATCAATTTCTCTAAAAAGGACTGATATCGATACCGATATAACGATATGGGTACCCTTTTCGATCCTTCCTTCACAAATGAACATCGATATGAACGATATTTCAACGAAATATCACTGATATATAGCTGAAATATCGTATTGATATGAGACCGATATGGATGATGATATCGACATTTAAACCTTTGCTTTGAAACCAAAGCCTCATGGTTCGCTACTAGTGCATATAGCTGGGGAAAACAAGCAACCAATGCCCCTCCCCCTCGTATGTCCAATCATCATCCGGAAAGTCAAAGATTGACGAAACCTAAGAATCGGACAAAAAAAGATGTAGCTGGGGCAAGATGGCACAAAATCCCATGTATAACAAAGCACAAAAATGTTGTGGACGGGGAACAAGGGTTAGTTGGCCATGTATGCCATAGATACCTCGAATCAATCCGCAACGTCTTAAAAACCACACCAGGTTCATGCAACTTACTACAGAAGCAATGATCTATTCATAGTATCCAAGCGAGGGATACCGATACCTCTATCCTTTGGTTGTGTAATAGTAACCCATCAAATAGGTGAACTCCTCGTAAGCCTCAGAAAAATCTCCACATTAATATTTCTACGCGAATACGCACCCTAATCGGTATCAAACATGATGACATAAAGAAAACAAGGATCGTTGTTAATACTATTTTTATAAGAATCAACCGACCACTACGTGACAAAATAGATACCTTCCACCTAGCTAATATGTGCTCAAACTACGCAGCCATCCAACAGTCGTAAATGACAAGTCAAGGGCATGACCAAGTACCAGATTGGTAATGAGTAACAAGAAGTGCCTAGTTCCTCTCCATAAATTTTCGCAACCGAGTCCGGGAGAGCAAACGGAACCATAACCAATTTGTTTCCATTGAGTCTCAGCCCTGAAAGATCACCAAAAAATCAATCACTACAGCCATTCTTATTACACCCTCTTTTCACCCCTCAATGAAAAGGATAGTGTCATCCGTGTATTACAAAATGGGAATACAGTTGTCTCCCATAAAATAGCATGTAGGGATTCCTTCACTCACCGGACGCTCAACCATATGTGCAAGAACATCGATTGCCAAAAAACATGAGTGCCAAAAGGCAACCCTGACGAGCGCATCGTTGCGAGTGCAAAGAAACCCCTGGGGATCCCATTCCCAGGTACAAAGTAAGATGCATAACGCAGTAGTAACACGTATTTTTATCCATGATATCCAAAAGTCTATGATGCCATATATGGTCAAGACTGACCACATGAAGCGCCACTCGACATTGGTGTATGCTTTAGAGAAGTCTACTTTCCATAACATGCAATTTATCCTCTGTCTCTTCCAATCACCAATAATCTCAGTGGCCATTGCTAGGTTGTCCCCTATCTATCACCCAGGAATAAAGGTGGTAAAACAATTTCATCTAATACACCATTAAGCCTATCAACAAAAACCTTTGCTACTACAAGGTAAATGACATTTGATAGAGCAATAAGGTGAATGTTTTCAACATGTTATGATACCTTCTTCTACGGAAGTAGAAAAACAAGCGCTCCGTTGATCCTGTTAAAATAAACATTGGCATGCACAAACTCCTCCACTGCCATAAAAACGATCAAGGCCACATCCCCGAACTTGTGGTAGACAAAGATCGAGAAACCATCCAGTCCCGAAGCACCATCAGCATTAAGACTCTATACCACCGCTTTTGCCTCCTCACGAGCCCCCACACCTGCCCATCTCAAGGGTTTGTCGTCCTCACTACGAGATACTCAGAAGTAACCAGTCAATACTCTCGTCGTTTCCCGTTCACTCTCCACTCATGTGGCATTTACAACGATGGCATGAAACATGTTACTTCTGTGCCTACCACTAGTAACCACATGAAAAAATTAGTGATTGCATCTCCTTCCTTGATCCATTTTTGTCTGGATCTCTGCTTCCAATTCGATGTGCTTCTTATCCTCTTCCAGGATAACCTTCTAGCACATTGCCCTTTCCTCGAATTCCCATGCGGACAAATCTCAGCCATCCTCAACCCTGTCCAATCTAACCATTTCAGTTTCCACAATGACGCATTAATTCTTTCACAACTCCGTTAGCTCTTTCTTATAATTGCAAAGTTGTCCACGAAGTGCAATCAACTTCAGGACTAACCGAATTATCATCAAGCCCGTGAACTCAGATAAAGCCCACTGCTTAGTAACCAGGTCTCTGAACAGGAGCCATGATCTCTCAAATCAAAAAATGACTACATTTTGATTACATCATAAATTTATGTCTGTCTTAAATATGTATCCACCCTTATCCTTAAAACCAACCGAATAAGTACAAGGGATGAACTTCACTTATCCCTAATCCCACCTTATATCTTGTCCCTCATCGGAACTGGACCCTTTTGCCCTCACCATAGACACCATTGATTTGAAAAGCTTTCTCTGGTGAAATTTTTGACAAGAAGTATTGGATAATTTTATGTTAAGCATCCGATTTAAAATATTACCCTATGATATAAAATATTTCAAGCAAAAAAAGGGATGAAAAGATGAAAAGCAAGGTACGAATTGACTTAAAGCAAGGGAATTCAAATTCGTTCTAAAGCAAAGAATAGAAATTAACATTGTCTGAAGTAAAGAATTGGAGCAACACATGATCATACAGGCAAATAAGTCAAAAAATTGATTCAAAAGAGGGGGAAACAAGGTTAGGTGCAGATAAGTCAAATTTATAAACAAAAAAGGTGTGAATATTGTAGGGGCATTTGTGCGGACCTAAAAAGTCAATAAATATAAAAGGTCCAAAAATCTAAGGTCTATACAAAAAGAGTTCTGACAAGAAATTGTGGCATTTTGGCGTCTAACATTTGAATTCTATAGTAATATGTTGACAACATTGTATTTTTCATTAAAATGACAAAAATAGTGTTATGAATATGGTGTACCATCTCCATTAATAACTAGCGCCCGATGAACCATGATCCGTTGATTCATCATGTTTCAATTATGCCCAAACATCTTTGTTTCCAACACTTCACTGGCGGCCTATTTGGTAACAAGGTTGGGTTGGGTTGGGTTGGGTTGGGTTGGGTTGGGTTGGGTTGGAGTAACCTCATGTTAGACGGTTAGTCAAATGGTTAACACTTCCTATGAGTTTTGATGGTTTGGAGGGATGGAATGGTGAACGTGATATGATGTCATATTGTTTATGTGTTATATTGATTATATTAATTATTTTAATATGCTTTTGATGTTGACAGTTTTTAAGGTGGTTGGAAATATTATAGTAAACAAGCCTACCTGACAAGCAATAGCTGCAGACTGCCTCATCAACTTAATTTCAGATGGCGATTTAATCCACCTCAATTCATGAGTGATGATGGAAAGATCTTTAACTTTGTTATTGCAACATGCTTTCTCAAAAGCCTCCAGTTGTGTATATAATGGTAAAGCTGTGTCTACATTATGAAACAATGCTGATGATCTCCTAATCAAATTTGGAAGGATCTGAATCAAGAAAAACAGATGACATCAATAGACGTGACGTACAGGTGACAAAGCAACATATATAGTTGTAGAAATTAGAAAAATAATAATGGATGTCACAAGGAAGTAGAAAATAATAAGATTTAGAACTTTTAAACAAACTTGACGCCAAATTATCATGGGAAGGACAATCAAATGCATGTACTGACACCTATAAAAGCATCTTTGAATGAGACATATTTACCTCGCCAACCAGATAGAGAGCTGTCGTATACATCAATACCCAACCCTTACTAATTAACTTAGCATTTCAATTTCTTAAGTTCCACCAGTTTTACTAACCTCACGCAACTTAGACAAGGGAAATGCCTTCTCAGCTTTAAAGAAATCTACAGCCTCATCTACACTGGCAATCTGACCTTGCCATGTAACATCCTGTTTGAAAATGAAGAGTATCAACGAACATGATGATTGAGAAAGATGTAATCATTATTCAAATCTCAAAAAACCACAGAGATTTAAAATAAAAAAACAAGACTACACAAGAAGCAGCTAACTAATAAAAATCAGTGCAAATCATAATTCAAGCAACATCCAAACAATAAAAGCATCAATTTCACTTCAAAACACATTTGGTTACGCCATTGCAGCTGTTCCAAAAAATTGAAATGAGGTAAAGAAAAGATATCACAGCCTTCAGCACAGTCATAGAACCTTGTACTTTTCATAACACACCAAATGCAGTCTCATAGAAAAACTCGGAAAATGTGAGAATATGATGCAAGAATTGGAGATTACACCTCGACAACTTGGGTTAAGCATCAAAGGCGGTTGCCATTGGGTCCAAAATTGGGCTCAAGTCCAACAAGTTGTCAAGATCAGTTTTCCTCAATAACAACTCGGGTTTATGTCGGAGACATTACAAATGGTATTGGAACCATGATCCCTATAATGTTTTAAAGGGTTACCAATTGAGGCGGTGCCATCTCTGCAAATGGTTAGAAGGAAAGGCTATAGAGAAGGTGCAGCCACCATTATTAGTGGAAATAATGACTAGGACATAGTGTCGTACTGCAATAAAGACATTGCGAAAATAAGTTGGGAGGTCAAATCATCCTGAACATAGATACCCGCAAGGAAAACTTAAAAATTGTGTAAGTTGCAAGAGGTAAAATATACTGCTTGACAAATTAAGCTTACGCGTTTTAAATGGTGTCCTGGATCCAATTGCAGGGCTTCCTCAATATAACTTGGTAGGTCCGAGACATTGAAAGAAATAAAAGATAGAACGTCATTCTCTTGGTACTTTATCTCCAAATAACATATAGTTATAGGATGTATAATCCGATTTCATAACCTGGTAACTTTTTATCGATGATAATTGTTCCTCAGTATTCTTGATTCAAATTGAGTTTATATGATTATCAGTTTTTTATTTATGGTGAAAATTACAGTTTTAATCTTTATGTAGAATGTTGGTGAATTGACATGTTCAATATTCGGTTATGTTGCAATAGTACAACGGCAGTTTCAAAATATGCATACAAACTCTACACAGCATCATGATTCAGACGTCATAAACCTTCAGCTTACAGGTATGTTTTGTGGATCGGAAAGAATGTCAATAGTGATGAACATTGTTGTAAAAATCCCCCGACTGGCCCGACTAGTAGCTCCGACTAGTCCAGTCAGTGGGGTGGCCGACCGAGTACTGACTAATTCCGACTAAGGACAACTAATCGATCGGTTTTTGCTTGGAGATACCATTTATTTTTTATTTTTTAAAGCAAACTTATTCTAATATGCTTAATATTTTATTTAAATTCAATTTCTTCTTTTGTTTCATTATGATAATATAAAAAATGTACAAATCTATGTAAATATATCAGAATATACATACAAAAATTATTTATATATTTAAAATAATTAAAAAAATCAAAATCGATTAAAGCACGACTAAATCCGATTAGTCGTCCGACTGCCGATTAATCCTTAGTCAGTGACCCAACCGACCGAGTACCGACTACCGATTTTTGCAACCTTGGTGATGAATACCACAATTGCTCTTAGACAAGTCATGAACTAGTCACTTAATATGGCGACAATCATTACATACGACCACTAAAACACGTAAATTAGACATGATGATACCATTGGATATGGTTTATAGGACTTTGGGTTCGCATTCTTTAAATACTTTGGACCCTATGTAGGGGGTGTTCTTTAGCCTTTAAGGTTGTTTGCACATATGACTGAGTTTTTTCAGTGTTAGAAAATAAACATGTGGAAGCATAATCAGAGAAAAGATAAAAAAACTTGGAAGAACACATGGGGTTTTACGTGGAACCCTTCCCTAAGGAGCGAGATGAAACCATGGGAGAAGGCCTCAACGGGCTATATGTTGCATTCAACTTTCTCAATGGATACAGGAGGTCTGCGGCTCCTTATATGGCCTCCACAGAGCCTCCAAGTCCCACCACCGGTAGATGTGGGACTAAACACATGGATGTGGTAAATGGATCATGGAATGATCCATTTACTCATCTACAACTCAAGTGGCGCACAACCAAATACTCCAATACTCCCCCTCAAGCTGGAGCATGCAATGCTCAGCTTGGGCAAACACAAAGAAACTCAACTCATGCTACATGACACTACGGAGAATATCAACTCAACGCGCATAATTGTCGGCTGTTGTCGAGGGCATTGCTTCTCATGCCATGCAAGTGAGGAGGACGAACGGGCTGGAGTATGAGACGACTGAATCTCCTCTTCGGAGAGCATGTGCTCTGTACTGCGCATGTCAGAGTCACTGCAACTGGAATTAAGTCTCCCCCTGGAGAACTCTGGTCTGCCACAACATGTGGACAACTGCTCCATCTCTGAAAAAGGCCGAACTGAAAGGCCGTGGAGTACAATCCTCGTCGAAGTCTACGGTCGCTGGAGAATTGAGTCTGAAACGTCTCCTCGTTGGAGAACTGGGTCTCTCCCATCTGGCACAGAGAATGGTACTCTACTATGGAATCCCTAGGATACCACATGAAAACCCTTGCCTACATGGCATAGGGAATGGTCCTCTACTCTGGAGTCCCTATGGCTCACATGAAAACTCTGGCCGAAAGAACAAGAATGATGGGGACCACAAAACTGAACATGGCATACTCGTGTGTCTTGAACTGTAATGTAGACTCGGAACCTTAATGTAGAGTCTGAACTTGCGCATCAAACTGTGGACTCGGAATCTGGACGTCGAGTCTGGAACTGCGCATGGATAATAGGATAACTTGTAAAGTTTGAACAACTGGCTAGTCTGAAATCTGTATCCGGAGAATCTGAATAGACCTGTGACTCTACATATACTCCCCCTTTCTCCCATACTTGTCGGAAATCAGTGCCATCAACACAGTTGGGAGAAGATAACAATGATGGGGAAACAAAACAAAATACGCCGTCACATTTTCGGCTTTTCTTCTCAATGAAAATTTTCTTCTCGGCTATTTCTCAATTAATTTCTCTCTCTCTTTTTAAATCATTTTTTTATTTCATTCCCTTTTTAAAATAGCCGTCACCTCTTCCTTGTTTTTCTTCGCATAAGGTTTTTTTTTATGTGCGCACCTTTTTTCTCAAATCATCTTTTTTTAACGTATGATCCCTCCCCCTTTTTTCTTCATTTATTTTTTTTAGATTCCAGGCAGTGGGCCCAATGAGCCTTTTACAAAAAAATGTAATAAATATAAGGAGGCCAACTTTTAGGGTTCCCCTCATGGGAACCCTATCTTTGGAACTTGCGCCACCCCCACTCAACTAGGGTCCCCAGTTTGGGAACCCATCACTTTACTGCAGTTGAAGGTATCCAAACGGGCTGCGCAAAGGGAGGGATGCGCCTGGGCGGAGGTGCGCGCGGAGCTCACCTGCGAGCAGAGAAGGATGGAGTGACGCCGAGAGGAGAGGTGAAAGGGGGTTCGCGCCTGCCTGGGTTGCTTCTCGCGCCTGGAGAGCTCGTTGTCTGGTGTTCCGCCTGCCTATGTTGCATCGCGTGCTGCCTGTGTGATACCAAGGGCTCCGCTAGGAGCTTGCTGGAGATGGAAATCGAAGGGGCGGCCCGTGAGGCCACCTGGGATGTTCGAGCACCGTCGTGCGGCATCCCGGAGGGTGCGTGCGTCGATGAAGAGGGTTGGCGCAGCGGTCGGAGGCTCGTGTCGCCTGCGCGAGGGAGAAGAATGGGGTGGGATGCCGCCAGTGCCACTAATTGAGGAGATCGAGAAGAGGAGTATGGGAAGCGGAGGTTGGGGCTTCACTGCTGGGGGCGCACAAGTAGCCTGGAGGGGCTGCTCCACCGCGAGGGAGCCTTAGAGTCCGTCGCATGAGACTTCAGCGCAAGGTTGGGGCTTTAGCGTCGCCTAACTTGGAGATGCGTGCGATAGAGGCATGCGCTTGGAGGGTTGTTTGCATGCGGCACACGATGAGGAAAGATCTAAGTTCTAGAGAACCCTAAAAACAAAAACTCTCGAACAGAACATGAACTTGAACAGAACAATAGTCTTCACATTTTCAATATCAACAGCGAATCTCGAAAAATAAAGAACATGAAAACCTCGAGAATCGAAACCGCTCTGATACCATGTTAGAAAATAAACATGCGAAAGCATAATCAGAGAAAAGATAAAAAAAACTTGGAAGAACACACAGGGTTTTACGTGGAACCCTACTCCCTAAGGAGTGGGATGAAAGCACGGGACAAGGCCTCAAAGGGCCATATGTTGCATTCAACTTTCTCAATGGATACAGGAGGTCCGGGGCTCCTTATATGGCCTCCACAGAGCCTCCAAGTCCCACCACTGGTAGATGTGGGACTAAACACATGGATATGGTAAATGGATCATGGAGTGATCCATTTACTCATCTACAACTCAAGTGGCGCACAACCAAATACTCCAACACAGTGTTCATAAACTTAGCACAGCAGTGGTGTTTGATGCGATGGGTACAAAGTTATGCTTTTCATTTCAGATTTTTTACCGGAAAGTCTTAAACTAAATGTTGTTTTTCAAAGCATATATTTTTATAGCTTTATTATCTTGCAAAGCCTTTATTCAAGTTATTTCACGCACTTAGTTCATGATATCAATATGTTTATCCTCTACGCAAAGCCATTTCAAAAATACTCTAATACTTTTTGCCAGAAAGCTTGAAATCCTTTCACTGGGTTTAAGCTCATTTAAGTTTTAGACTCATCCTTCTATTTATTATTATAGGTTTTTTACACCACGATTCCTATAAACTCCCATATTCTTTCTATTTATCCCAAGACCCCTATAAACTAACAAACTCCTACACCAAGTCCCCTGTGGTTAACTACCATCCAAGTGTTCATTAAACATGGACAGAATCTGTCACATACAGGCAAGGTAGGTAATATCGGTATCATGTCAATATGATATATCGACACCATATCGATGATTTCGACCCGATTTTGTAAAGGAAATGCCTTGGAAGGGCATATATCGGCCATATCGATGATATATCGGTCACTTGTCGATACTGATATATTGTTGATATATCGACGATATATCGTGATATGGCTTACCATGCATGCAGGATATAAATATTCTTATTGTTTAAGGAAATTTCATTTAATGGCATTCTCCTTCCTCCTCCCACATGACCTCCTCCTCTGTCTTCTACCTCTCTCCAACAAGGAGTACACGTCCATCCCCAAACCACTGTCAGCCACATTCGGCTCAACCATCACAATGTCGAGCCTCATACCATCGTCATAAGGGGCATCAGCTAGCAACGTAGAGGGTATTTTCAACCATGCCAGATAGGATCAAGATATGAGGCTGACCCCAACCAAAATAAATAGTGTGCATCCCCAGCTTCATCCAGCTTGTGACTACAAGGACTGGAATGGTGCTCCACCCGGGCATCTCCACTACCTCCTTCACTCTAAGTTGAATTGAAGACATCTTCTCCATCTCATTGCTTATGTGTTCGTTACTCATACTTGCCACGATATCATGTATCTGCTATAATCATCTAATCTTAAATAAACATTAAGATAGTTTTAACTTGCATCCCACGATGTTAACAAATGAGTATGATAGTAACTGGAGGTTATTTGCAATATTTCACATTTATACAAATTTATCACACATAGAAATGTTAATTTACTCATGTATATGGTTGTAATAATCATGAAATAAATACATTAAGTAATATGTTTCATCTTCAAGCAAATGTGCCGGCCAATCAAATATGATTTACTCCACCTTTGTCACAGTCTTCATTTTTGCTACCTTTCCCCCTCCGATCAAATTCAACTGGATACTGAGACGTATTATTCAACGCCGTTTTCATCCAATCTGACATCATTTGATTCCTCTGATTCTGTCCCCGATTCAATCTACACTCAGGACATTTGATTTCCAGTTCGTTGTTGATCTGCGTCTGCACGTGGCCACTCACAATCCCACAAATCCAGATGGACATCCACTTCATTCATGCACTCTTTTACCGCTCTCGATTTCATCACGGTAATGATGCCAACACCATTCTAAATTACACGTTCAATTTGAGTTGAATTTGTGCCCATTCCATAATTGTTTTATGTCCTTCGATTACCTTGGTTGAATTGATGCGGCCCTAATTTCGTCCAACGGAAACCAAAAATTGAACCAAATTCACATAGCAGGTTGTGGTTCCCACACGCACTGACTTTGAGCTCACCTCCGCATAACTCGTCCATCTCATCGTCCAGCTTCACAATCGGGTCGAGTTCTCCTTCATGTTCCTCTGCTCCTCCATGCTCAATATTGCCTCCACTACCACAAACACCTTATGCACCTCTCATGAGATCCAAAAGTAGAGGTGTGGCACGGTGACGAGATCTTGGAGGAAGCAAACAACAAGGGGCCATAATGGTGGATTGGTCAAGAGGCCACAGAGGGATGACAACAATTGAGGAGCTGTTGGAGACCGGGATCAAAGGCCGGCAGTGGTGCCGCCGATGTTGGGTTCCATGGTAGGAAATGGAGATGAAGATGGAGAAGAAAGGGGAAATGAGAAGGAGAGATGCATGGAAATCCATCCTTGGATTTGATGTGGGTTGGTTAACTCAAGTTTTATTCAAACAAATTAACCCAATGAGTCAATTGACGGCAACAATTGTAGTGTTAAACGGAGCAAGTTTATAGGGTTTGGAGATGAATACAAACAATACACGTAGGGTGGTGTAACATCCGGATCCAACTAAACTTGAACCTGACCCGATTAGGGTTCGTATAACTCAATAAATTTATTAATCAACGTTAAATGGCCTAATTGATCTATTGATCATGAATCAAAAGTCGATCGCATCGTAATGTGTGCCACGAAAAAGCCGCATCATGAAATCAGAAACCGCAAAACAAATTGAGACCGTGATAGAATCCGATTCGATGAAATAAGACCAACGGAAACGATCGTTCGCCAATCGGAGATCATCTGATATTTTTAAATCGTAAAATTTAATCCCAAACTAAAACCATATCTCGAAAGTTTTGAGGATGCAAAATCGCTCAAAAGTATATGAATATTATACTCATATTGATCGTTGTTTAGAGATGATCAAATCGAGATATAGCACATCAAAATCAGAGGCTCAAGGCGTGAATGCTTCAATAAATACAAAAGTGGAGAAAATATATTTTAAGATCTTGGTGACATCTGGAGATAATATATTTTAAGATCTTGGTGACATCATTGATGACATCAGCTTGCTGATGTCTCCATATGATGTCATCAATGATGCCATGATAAAGTGGGACATATGACCAATTTGATATCCCAACATGGAAATTCTCTCTCTCTCTTCCCTTTTAATTTCCCAAAATCTCTTTCTTTCTCTTTTATTTCCATCTTCAACCGAGAGAGGCCAAACTTTTGTTCAGAAACTTGAAATTCTGCTCCTCTCCAAGCTCTTGTTCGGTCCTCCTACAAGCTGTTAGAGATACAATCCAAAACGTTGCTGATGTCCAAGTCCAAATCTTTTGCATGCATGATTTGATTGGAACCGCATCTTTCTCCATTTGAGAATCCAAAAAAGGTACATTTCTTATCCTCCCTCTTATTGCCATCATGTTTTTGTAAAAATCAAAAACCCTCTTTATGTTGCTCTCCATGGATTCTGCACCTGATCGAGTTGCGACATCGAGATTGTTGGTGGAAAAGTAAAAAAGTACTAAGCCTTCTCCTACTATAAGTAGGGTCGACTACATGGATTCTTGTTCAAATCCATGTTGAAAGATTCGACTATTTTTTACGCTGGTCGTCGACTACCTAACGCAACCCCTCAAAGAGTGGGATTTGAACCCTGGTCTTTTGTATGGTAGACACACTGTACTACCACTAGACCATTAAGTGGGTACGTTGGTGGAAAAGTAATTCATATTATTCAAAAGAACCCTAGGCTCTCTTATATAAAAACGGTCCATGGGTAAATTACATAAGGTGCAACCAAGAACATACAAAATAACATAAACAGTACATAGACTATATAATTATCTCTACACTCCCCCTCGAGATGAAGCATAGATATCAATCATGCTCAGCTTGGAAGAACACTTCTTGGAATGGTCCTCTGAGCAATGGCTTAGTGAAGATGTAGGCAGTCTGTTCCCCTGAACTAACATGTGAAGTAGAAATCAGGCCCTTCTGGATCATATCTCAAGTGTAATGGTAGTCCACCTCAATATGTTTTGTTCTTTCATGAAAGGCAGGGTTATTGGCAATGAACAGTGCGGCTTGATTATCATACTGTAGCTGCATGGGTAGAGGTACATTTATATGCAAATCTTCTAGTACAGCTCGAACCCACATCATCCAAGTACTTGCTTGTGCTATGGCCCTATATTCAGATTCAGCACTAGATCTAGCCACTACAGTTTATTTCTTGCTTTTCCAAGAAACCAATGAACTGCTCACAAAAACTGCAAAACCCGAAGTAGACTTCCAATCCTTAAGGCATCCTGCATTATCCGCATCCGCACATGCCGAGATATATAGATTTGATTCCTTTCTGAACAGTAATCCTATGCTTGGAGACGACTTTAGATAACTTAGTATCATATATATAGCATCCATATGTATCTGTCTCGGTTGTTCCATGAACTGACTCACCCGACTTACTGCAAAAGCAATATCAGGTCGGGTTATAATAATATAAAGAAACTTACCCACCATTTCTCTATACCTTCTCCTGTCGACTTCCTCTGTTTCATTATCATATAATTTCATGCTGGGGTCCATAGGAGTTGTTGAGGGTCTACACCCAACCATGTTCGTCTCAACAAGCATATCTATAATGTATTTCCTTTGGGTCATCACAAGACCCTGCGCATTCCTGGTAAACTCCAACCCCATAAAGTATCGTAGAGTACCAAGATCCTTCGTAACAAACTGATGGCCCAGAAAAGTTGTTGTCATCTTTATCCCCTGTGTATCATCTCCTGTAAGTCTGTAACCAATATATCATCAACATACACCATGATGACAACCGTACCTCCAGAAGTCTTCTGGACGAACAATGAATGATCCACATTTGATCTCTTGAATCCTTGTTGTTCAATTTGATGGGAAAGCTTCTGAAACCACGCCCTTGGGTTTTGTTTAAGGCTTATGAAGTCTACACCATGTGACTCTTCCCCTCAGCAGCAAATCCCGGAGGTTGCTGCATGTAGACTTCTTCCTGCAAGTCGCTATACAAGAAGGCGTTCTTAACATCAAGCTGAAACAAGGGTCAATCACGTACCACAGCAACGGACAGAAGAATACGAAGAGTGGAATGACGGGCAACTGGAGAGAAAGTGTCCATATAATCCATGCCATATGTCTGAGTGAAACTTCGCGCCACTAGTCTTGCCTTGTAACGGTCAAGACTACCATCGACATGATACTTAACAGTGAATACCCATTTGCAGATAACAACAGATGCTCCTGAAAGAGCGGGAACCAAGCTCCATGTACCCCGTGACTGTAGAGCAACCATTTCCTCTTCCATAGCAGAACGCCAGCAGGCAATCTTCAAGGCATCCTGATAATTCCGTAGTATCTCCACGGTAGACAAAGCCACAACAAACCTCTGAAAGTCCCCTATGAGACGACGGAAGGAAACCTGGGAAGCAAGAGGGTATGATGCACAAGTGTGTTTCTGCTTCTGTATAGCAATAAGAACATTCAGATCATCAGCAACAGTACTCCCCGGTTCACTTTCCTCCTGCAACGATGAACCATGCACTTGCACACTATCCGACCCATCATTAGCAATAACATCTGGACAAACCTGAGGCGTGCTGAATGATTGACGTGCAGCATGAGCAGGACCCGACCGACGTGTATAAAATTTAGGTAAGGGTGAAACAGGTGGTTGTGGTGGTGGTGGTGATGGTGGTGGTGGTAGGGATGATGTTGGTGTGACAACAGGAATAAACGGCGGTGGACTTCGAATAGGAGGAGGAGGAACATAGATCTCGTCATTAGATGTGGATGAGGCCAACCTGTCACCTGCAGGGGAGAAGTACGTAATAGACTCAAAGAATGTGACATTAGCACGGACAAAGTACTTCTTGTTTACAGGATCATAGCAAGGGTATCCCTTCTGAGTCCGAGAGTAACCCACAAAGACACACTTGACAGCCCTAGGCGAGAGCTTGTCAAATACAGGAGACAACTGATGAACAAAAGCAACAGCACCAAACACACAAGGAGTAAGTGAGAATAATTCCTTGTCAGGAAAGACAACAGAAAGAGGAATTTTCTCACCAAGAACCGAGGATGGCATACGATTCACAAGATAACAAGTTGTAAGAACGGCATCTCCCCAAAAAGAAATAGGTGTACAACTCTGGACAAGAAGGATTCGAGTAATATCAAGAAGATCACGATGCTTTCTCTCAGCAACGCCATTTTGTTGAGATGTGTACGCATGGGTGGTTTGATGAATGATACCACGTGACGAAAAGAATTATGAAAGAGAACGAGTGCAAAATTCCAAAGCATTATCTGTACGAACATATATCACATGACTGGAAAAAACATTTTGCACTTCATTTATAATGATAACATCTCCTGCTTCAGATTTATTCTTTAAGGGTTCGTTTGGTTACAGGGTTGGGCAAAGTTGGGTTGGCCCAACCCGGGGTACCCCTCCTTCCAACCCTCCCAATCCTCCTCACAGTTTACTATTCACAGGGGTACCCCAACCCAACCCAACCTTGCCTAACCCTGCAACCAAACGAACCCTAAGAGAAATACCAACGACAGACGAGAAAAATCATCAACGACTACAAGATAAAACTTGTGTCCCTGGTGATCAGGAACACGACTCGGAACCCAAATGTCGACATGAAATACTCAAAAGGGGAGCTACTACTCCGACACTGACAACTAGGGAAGCTAGCTCTATGGTGCTTTCCCAATTGACATGCTTCACACCGGAAGGAAGACCTCTGAGAAATCTGAGGCAATAGATGGCGCATCTTCTGAAGAGGAAGGTGACCAAAGCGTAGATTCCATGTATACGAAAAGATTGATCCGTTTGAATGAGAGGAGACGCAAGCATAGGAATTCTGGACCAGACGATAAAGACCATCCTGCTCAGAGCCACAGCCAATCACCACGCCCATTAAAATGTCCTTAAAAATAAGAGATGATGAGTCAAATATAGCGCGACAGTGCAAATCCTTTGTAATATGACTAATAGAAAGCAAGTTCATCGAAAAATCGGGGGCATGTAAAACATTCTATAGATGCATGGAAGGCGATAAAGTAATCTCCCTCGGTCAAATAATGGGTAAATGAGTCCCATCAACTATTACCACTGACTGCCCTAGTGGAATCTCCATGTATGACGTAAGTCTATCACTATCGCGGCAAAGATGGTGTGTCGCACTAGAGTCCGTAATCCAATCCGAGACATCAGAACTATGACATGATGGAAAAGCATAAGCACTACCTGAGGTGCTAGCAGCGGCAGAAGTACTGGCAGAGGATGAAGCTGCAATATCAGAAGGGCCTCCTGGAGAATCTGTAGATACGGGAGGCATAATATCCCGCAATCTCGCAACGAGCTCCTCGAACCTCTCATCTAAAGTGGATGCCGACAGAGATGCAGCATGCTCGGCTACTCGCGCCGAGGCTGGAAATCCATGCTTAGAATAGCACATATCCTCAGCATGTCCAGTGTGATGACAAAAGATGCACGGTTGGCGAAAACGATCGTCTCGACCACGAGGTCCACGGCCACGGAATGAAGGGCCACCTCTACCTCTGGAAGCAGCTATCGCCGAGGGTGGTGGAGTAGAAGCACTGGACGAGACAGGCATGCGGCTAAGAGTACGATAGACTTCCTCCATAGGAGGAATGGTAGCATCAGCAAGAATCAACGATCGAGCAGCATCATATTGAGGGTCAAGGGCCACAAGCAGGACCCCCGCCATGGTAGCATTCCGAAATGTCTTCTGCTGCTCCGGGGTGGCCGTGAGAGGAATGATACTGTAGAGTTTCTCAAACATCCCTCGTAGGGATGTATACAAGGAGTGAAGTGGCAATCTATTCTGCTTCATTGTGAATATGTCATGCTGGAGCGGAAGGATCTTGGTCTCGTTCCGCCCATGTGAATATGTCGTTCCGACAGCGACACCACTTGATGGCCGACGACGACTGGTGGCGGTTGTAACCATTGTTGTTTCTTCCTTGCAGCGGCGGTTGTGGCTGTCGTTGCAGCTCGGATGTCGACTGCAGCGGCCATCGCATGATGATGCGTTAGGGTTTTGACGGGGTAGGGATTCTAGAGCACATGTTCCGGTCTAGGACGTCGCTCCGACACTATGTAAAAAGGATTGGAAATGGAAAAGTTGTATCCATCGTAGCCCTAAAGCTCTCTTATAAGTTCTAAGCCTTCTCCTACTATGAGTAGGGTCGGCTACATGGATTCTTGCTCAAATCCATGTTGAAAGATTCGAGTATTTTTTACGCTGGTTGTCGACTACCTAACGCAACCCCTGCAAGAGGGGGATTTGAACCCTAAAGCTCTCTTATATAGGAGAAATGCTCTAAGGAAAAATTACATAAAGAGACAGAAGAAATAGAAAGGAAATATAAATATCTCAACAAATACAAAAGAAGGAAATATCTCAAAGCCCCCACAAATTTATATTCCCTTATTTTGAAGGAATAAGTGTAGATGATAATATTTGCGGTGTTTTCATAAATTGCATAGGTCGGAAACATCAATACAATTTTTTCAA
Source organism: Ottelia alismoides (assembly GCA_037367405.1). Lineage (NCBI taxonomy): Eukaryota > Viridiplantae > Streptophyta > Magnoliopsida > Alismatales > Hydrocharitaceae > Ottelia > Ottelia alismoides. Next base: position 288,990 of record JAZKJV010001449.1, on the reverse strand, counting down.
ACAAAACACTTTTTGAGAAAAAAAATTGAGTATACATGTCAAAAAAAATCAAATGTTTGCAATCAAATACAATATCAAGGCATCGTTACGAACACTCAGGGTGCATGTCAACCATTGAGTCGCCCCAACATATTTCTTTAATGTGAACCTAGTGTAATCATTTACAGTTACTACTCCATGGGTCATAACAGATATATAGATGCGTCCTTGAGAGGGACAACAATCGGAGTTGTCAACACAGTGATAATTGTTCTTGTTCTTGCTTGCAAGCAATGAGGGAAGTAGGTCTGATAAGCCAGGGCGCTCTTCTGGACCTCCTAATCGAGAGGTGAAAGATGCTTCCATCCACTAGGGCGTACTGGCAAATAGCCTCGACTCGCCATTAAACTATAGAGAGGACTAAAGCTATTAGTCAGAATACTTTCTGTGATGCGCACAAGCGACTATTCTGTTTAGACATCACCGGTAGAGTATGCGAAGCTATAATAAGATTTTTTTCATCATTAGAGAACCCAGTCCACATGCCCTTCTTGCTTGGGAAGAAAGGGAGCGGGAAGTCCAAACTAGGTAAGCTAGGAAGGCTAGTAGGCTATCCCTTTCTAACTAGGTAGGGGAGCATAGAGAAAGGGAAGGACGGATCCAAAGGGAAAAGCCACAAGCCTTGAGATTATATAAAATAGGGCTTTCAAGATTAGCATGTAAGGGGCTCTATGGCTCATTGTTTGAGAGACACAACCAACAAGAAACATTATTTACTCTCAAAAGATAAGAAAGAGTGTTGTTTTTGTGCGTATTTGAGTTCTTTCAGTGTTTATGCGCTCCCAAACTCACTTCAAACCAAAGTTGTATAGCTACTGAAGTTGTTTGTGTTGGTTGTGCTCTACCGTGATCATCATCATTACTCTAGAGCAGATATTGCGCTAAAAGATTGTAAGCTTGTGAATTCAAGTTTATGGCTTAACTATTTTTTGTTCAGTATTTTTTTGTATAGGTATCTAAGATATGGATTGCTTTCTTTGTGAAGATAAAATCTTCTGTTGGGAGATGTCCAAGGTAGGGTAGGTTGTGTGCTATCCTTGGTTTAAAATAGCACAGGAATATTGGAAACAGGCTTCGCAAAGAGAGCGAAGCAGAAATCCTAGAACAGGATTATGGGTCAAGATTTTCACTCACTTGGGTTTCCAGGTAAAAAATCATTGTGTCTTTGTGGTTTCACATTTCTATGTGGTTTGATATTTCTATGTGGTTTCTGAATATTTCGATTTGGATATTGCTATTAGGATAATTGCATATTGCACAACGCACCTCCCTCTTGTGACAAACTCACAGGTATGTCTAATAGCCTTGGAATATTAATTGAGAGTAGGCTCACCATTGACTTTTTGGAAAGGTATTGCTCGATTGATGGGATATTTTCCCTAAATGCAGTTGCTTGTGGGAAATGATATGGATTTTTTTATTTTGGAGCAATGAATGGACGGAGGAGGGGTGTGTTTCATGATTGCTTTCTCAACCTTTTTGTATTGGTTGCTATCAAAGAAACTATAGTAGATGCACGTGGATCTAGATCCATGAGACAAGTTAGCATGATCCCTGGTGTTTTCTTCAGCCTTTTCTGAGAAGCATTTGCAAGATCTTCTGCACCGAACGGGGGAGGCGTCCTCTGAAACAGGCATTCTCATTGGACTTGATGGGGGCTGCATTGTCGGTTGATAATATGAGTGTGGCTGGCTTTCTGGAAAGTATGTCATTTAGAGCTCAAAGATAGTTTGTGATCATTCACATCCATCCGAGCATTGTTGCTTGCTAGAAACGCTTTAAACTTCAGTGAAGTGTGATTTTATATTGAAAATGTAGTTACATAAATGAAATTCTGCTATGAATCCTGATGTTTGTATCTATAACCGTTTGCGTACAATTAAAAAATCAATGTGTGAACACATTCCAAAGGTGTTTGCTTTTTTCTTTAAAAAATATTCACAATATAAAATATAGAATGGAAGAAAGAAATGAACTGCAGTCAGAAAGAACAGAAAAAATCTAAATCTACTATGTATAGGATACAATTGTGACATTAAAAATTATACGATCAATAATTAAAACCTCACAAGACAAAATTCGTTGTTTTTTCAGAGGAAATTGATTTGTTTTTCTTTCTAAATCATCCAGGCGGTTACTAAAATAAATTCACATCAACAGCTAATAAAACCTTAGCAACAATGTCAAAATTCACTAAATATTGAACACAGAGAGCATATCTCCACAAAGAAAATACAAAATGGCACCATGTAAACTCAAATTAATATAGTTAATAAATCCCTGGTTAGAAAAATAGCATTGTATGTGAACTGTACATTACATGTGGATCTCGATCAGGCATAAACATGCAAAAGCCACAGTCTCTACTGAGAACTGCAACTCCTCCCGGCTGCAAGCAGCCTGTAACGTATGTGTAGTTTGCATCCTGTCTGAATGTGTAAGGTACAACATCAGTCATCATTTTCACAGGTGCTGAGGCGATAATAGCTAAGCCGTTTTCTGGAAGCAAATCTAACAGACGTTGTCTTCTAGAGATGTACTCATCAACAGTGATACCAGGTGTCAGTTCATCTTCCTTCAACAGCTGCAGCAAAATGCGGCATACAACAATTGTAGCAAGAAAGTAACAAACTTACTAAGATTGACATGATAATAAAAAAATGAATATTCTAAAGTAGTGAACTACATTTGCAACATCATATGCAAACTGTAACAAAGTGCCATGGCCCATTAGCCATGGAACACCACAATTCATCATCAAATTAATGACAAAATTATGATGCAAAAGCCCAAGGCGAATATAAAAAATGGCATGTTCTTGGAAAAAGATGAAAAAAATTATTAACTTCAGACTTCCATTGGGTAGAAAAGAAGAGGAAGAAAGCCTGGAAGATGCTTTCATTAATGTAAAAAAGACCTTAATAGAGCTGACCAAAGCAAGCATTTGTTTCAACTTCAAGCATAGCATGTTTGATGAACACCGATCCAGAGGCTTATCAGAACAGGATCTACTGTGTCGCTCTTTTTTTCCAGCTGAATTGCACATTCACAATGCAGCCAAAAGAGAACAAGTTCAAGAACAAGAGATAAATAAGTATGGCGCACATTGTGTAAGTACTTAAGATTAATAATATGAGAGTTGGAGAACTTAGAGGCATGATGAAGCACCCATGGGCTGGTGGCTGTAGCCATTGTTCAATGAGATCACGAGTTTCTAATTCCTTTTTAAAAAAATCAGGTGGGCAACAAAAAATAGAAAATGCCACCCTATATTAACATTAGCAAAAAGATAAGTTACAAAGAGCAATCTACAATGATACCTTAACTTGTTCGATTACATTCTCCACATGGAATCTCTATTGATGGAACACTACTCCATTCTTCGCCAGCCAGGGTACTCAAAGTCTCAAACAAATGCCAAAGCTTCAGTTAACCACACTGTGACGTAAAACACAAGGTACCAAGGGAAGCCCAGAAACCCACCACATGGCATAATCCAGCCAGTCGATCATTGCTCGTGCCCAGATGGGCCAGACCTCATTGGCATGAGCACAAGAAAAAAACATATGGTCTATAACATTAAAGCTTAAGAAGAAACCAAGCACTCCATGCCATTCCCTAGCAAGAGCCTTGCTCTATACATAGTGGTCATGATTTCACCCCTTGAAGAAGCCAGGAGAAAATTTGCTCCGCTAGGGCATCTTGTATTCCCATATCGATATGTAGCCCATGTCAAATCTCTTTAAGATCAAACGATAAATCCACCGACAATGCCCTGCATGCCTTCTTGTTTGAAAAAAAATCAGTAAACCACATCTGGTGACCCAACCCTTAGACGATTCCTAACCATACTGAGAACCTCTATTAACCTTAGAAAATCATGCAACTGTAGTGTCGTCGTGCACCCACATCCAACCACACTTCATGTCTTGGTTTAATGCTAATGCAACGAGCCTTGGAAAAGGTCTTTGAGCACCCCCTTCTCCGACCAATCATCTAGCTAAAACCTGAACATATTACCCTTCTCCATAACATGAAAAGAGCAATATCTGGCAAAACAGAGAAGATCTTCTTCCAAAAACTCGATGGCGATTGAATTGGCCCTATTAACATAGTAGAGTTCGATAAGACCCCATAGATCCCGAGCTCCAGTCGGCATAGCAGATCTTGCACCAGATTCTCACTGTCCACTTTGTAAGAAGAGCCTTGTTCATCTCTATAAGCTTCAGCACTTCTAGACCAATGTCCTTTAAACTTTGAACCAGTAAAGTCCATGACATCCCCACCACCAAACCAGAAAATACATCATGTCAATGAATCAATGTTCCATAACTCCAACCAGCAGCCTGCAGGTTGAACTTGAAAGAAATAAGATCAAAAAAGCGGAAAGAGCGGCCTTAAGAAGCACCAAACAACCACCCTTCAACAAGCAAGAAGCCCACCACTAGCAGCTTAAGCTCCAACTTCTCCACAAGGGGCATCTAGTCCTCCCACCTAGGGTTGCTAATCGAACTGAACATGTCCCGTATTCGAATAGAACTCATTCGATAATAGTTCGAAAGATGTTCATTCATTTCTAAACAAACTGAACATGAACATCAAATTTTAGTTCGATAGCTTAACGAACCGAACATGAATATACCATATATTTGTTCGATAATAGTTCGGGTTTGATATATGTATATGTATGTGTATTTGTGTGTAACTTCGTACTTATACATTTGATAAATTTTAGGGTTAAGGAAATTATGGTATTTATTGTGTTTTGTACCAATTTAATTTGAATTATTTGTTATTTCTACTGTTTATCGAACTCCAATTTTAAACTTGTTCAAATAAACAAGTTTGAGTTAACTTAAATCGTTAATGAACTATTATCGAACCGAACTCGAACGTTCGTTTTCTAAACGAACTCAAACTTTAACCTTATTATCAAACTCCAGTTTCGAACTTGTTCATATAAATCAGTTCGAGTAAGTTAAATCGTTAACGAACTATTATCCAACCAAACTCGAGCATTCGCTTTCTAAATGAACTCGAACTTTCAAACTTTCTTATCGAACCGAACTCGAACATATGTTTGTTTATTACAGTTCGGTTCGAGTAGTAGACCAACTCCCACCTAAATGTGTTACAGAGTGAGGGAAATTCCTAAGTAGTACCTCAGGATTAAGAAAATCCATGGGTACTACAAAATGTTTTTTCATTTATGTACTGTAGATGTGTCATGTTCTAAAGAAACGACACAGCCAAATGTTTTTTTACCTGGCTACTACAAGAGTAGCACATCTTCAGAAAGTGACTTTAGTAACGCTTACCTAGAATGTGATATATTTTTATATCGCATATGCATTATGCGAAATATAGTAAAACTTCTGGGCTCTTAAACCTAATCAACCCCAATTCCGCAGCTCCCTCTACCACTTCTGCTCTCGCGCCTCGTTCCTCCTCGTGTCTGGTGACCCTTCCAGCGACCTCGTGCCCTCACTCTGCCGGCACCTCCTCGGTGGTCTTCATGTGTCATCGCCTCCATGTCTTGTGGTCTTCCTATGCCGCTGCCTCTACTCCTGAGTTCTTCGTTGTTTCTCGAAAGCTTAGGTAAAGTCCATGAACTTCTAGGTTGTTAGGTTTAGGATATATAATACACGATTTTTCCCAAATTTGTGTTCCTATAATGTTGAGTTATATGTTCTCTCGTGTATTAGGTCGGAATGGAGTCGATTTATTGCATGTTCCATTTGAATGGTTCAATTATTGGTTCTTCGATGGCCAATGTCTGTGGTTTTGGGTTAATGCCAACCATGACCTTCGTTGAGTTATTGAACCTAGTCCACCGGAAGTTCAGTCTGGACAAGAACAATCATAAAATCAAACAATCACATCGTATCCCATACGCAGCAGGCGAAGAGCCTACGTTGACGTCCATCGTCGATGATGATGATGTACAGGGAGTTTTTGTGTATGCTCGAACTATTGGGACCTTGAGAGACTGTCGGCGGCGAAATGTCGAATGTCGATGATGCGGACGATTGCGTCACTTCCGGTCCCTTTGTTTTCCAGAGCACCGATGATCCCATACCGCAGCCATCTACAGATCATGAAAGGTACATGAGTAATGAGTGGCGTGCTCCTGAGAGAGGTTAATCAAGCATTGGATGACATCATCCCTAGGGTAACCGATGATGAGCTAGAAGATGACACTGATTGCGAGGTTGAAGATAATATCGCAAATGAGAAGTCAGCTGATGAAACCATTCCCAAGTAATTGTTCCCCGTTTACAATTTTTTGGGGTTAGAGGATCTCAAACCCGTTCAACATATGAGGATGGCATTCGAAATAAATCTAGGCTTGACGGTGTTGGTGCTGAACTTCGAAAAGACAAAACATTCAAGTGTAAAGATGATTTGATGTATGATGTGAAGAAGCATCACATCCTTGCACACTATGACTTCAAGGTTAAAGAATCCACCAAGTTGATCAGGACAGTTTTTTGCATCAACCAATCAAAAGGATGTCTTTGGTATCTATGTAGCATTTACAGGAAATTCGATGGTATGTGGGTGATCTCCAAGACCATCGGCGCACACACTTGCATAAACCCAACGATTAATCAAGATCATCCTCAACTGGACTACAAATTCATGTCTAGATCACTTTTATCCTAGGTGAGGGACGGTCCTACTGTTCGGGTGTCAAGCTGTAGAGTTCACATTCACGAGATGTTCACTACAGGCTAACGAAAAAAACCATGGGATGCTCGAAGGAAAGCAATTGGAATAATATTCGATGATTGAAAGAAGTCCTATGCCGAGATGCCATATCTTCTGCATGCAATGAAGGTTGCCATTCCGAGGACTGAAATAGATATCGAACACACCCAACACCCCGACACGTGAAAACCACATTGTCGTAGATTTTAACGATGTTTTTGGGCATTTGACCCTTGCATTGAAGCATTCAAAAATTGCAAGCATTTGATAAGTATTGATGGCACCAAGGTTCAGAAATGCGGTATCCGGTATCCGTTCAGTCATGCGGTTTAAAACGAGTAAGCGGATATGCGGAGTATACGGAAGTATATGCGGTTCATGCGATTTATAATATTTTAATTTAAAATATTATAAAATAAACAATAAAATGTGTTTATATATAAAAGTTGATGATCTAACAAAATTCAAAATCAAAAATTTCAAATAAGATATATGATTATTTTTTAGTGTGTATTTTGAATTTAATGCATATATATACATATACAAATTTGGATACAACAGGGAATACATGATTATATAAGAAAACCTATAATGTATATATGCATCCTATAGATAACAAAAGCTAAAGAATAATCATAGGTACATACACCCAAAATTATACACATATGTATCTCCAAGGGATAAAATATATTGACACAAAATATAGGGGAAGATTGTTTGCATATAAAATTAATTAGAAACACAAAAATGTAAAGTGTCAGAATGTTAGTTAATTATTTCATGTTTTATTTGATGAATTAGAATGAATTTCATTTTATAGAAAATTCAAAAGTTGTAAACAATTCATTAGTAAGTGATTAAGTGTTGAGAACAATGGAAAAAATGAATAAGAGAAAAAATATCCTAGATTATATTTCCAAATGCAACATATACGAGAATAATGAAAAGATGCATCAATGCAAATGATGATATAAGAGTTGCTCGGAAAAAAATCGAGTTAATGTGTCATCAACATGCCATGGATTAACATAAATTCTATTAGATATGGGACCGCATATGCGGCCGCATATGCCGCATATGCAGACCGCGTATGCGTTTTGACCGCATATTGTCGCATATGGCATATGCGCTTCGGTCAAGTGACCGAATACGCATATGCGGCCGCATATGCGGCCGCATGGACCGCATTTCTGAACACTGGATGGCACTCATTTTTATGGCAAGTACAAACAGAAATTATTGATTACTTGCAGGGTAGATTTTTTTTTGAAAGAGAAAAAAGGGGCGGGGTCCCAAAACATGGGACCCACCACCATCTATATTAACGAGAAAGAAAAAATATTAATGTATACAATGTATTACATTCACCAGGATGCACATAAAGCTCTGCTATGTTCTATTACATTCTCCGTATAACAAAGATGTCCCCCGAAAATGACAACATTCCTTGTGCACCAAATCGCCCACAGATGCGCAAAGGGATGCGCATTGTCCTCGTTATCCGCACACCGGTCTGAAGCTCCTCCAAAAGCTACACAGTCCATACCCCCTAGCCAAGAAATGTTGGCGACATTCCAGGCATGGGCAGACGAAGGGCAAGAAAAGAAAAGGTGATCTGCGTCCTCGGCATCAGCACCACATCTCGCACACACACCAAGTTCTGTGCCCAACAGTTGTCCCCGACGAAAAAACGAAACAATTTCAAAATTTCGATTTAGATTTAGTTTCGAGATGGCAAAAAAATGAAACAATTTCGAAATTTCGTCAAAAAATTCACCAAAAATTTGCCAATTTCGGCAAAAATGAGCCTAGATTTGTGAAGGAAGGGTACATATCACGATTTCAAGTTAAGTGTTGAAACCGAAATTTCAGCGAAATTTTGCCAAAACTTCGCGAAATTTGAAACATAGAAAGTAACATTGTGGTTCTTAAGGATGCATGATGTTTGTTGATTGTTGCACTAATCGAGAATACCTTTTATAATTGTTTCTTATACTTCAACCAGCGAGGAGATGAGGCAACTATTGCCCTCGTTGCTGGGAAAAAAATCATGCATTTTGCCGCAATAGAGTTGCATCGTGGAGCGCAGCTGCAAATGGACACACAGTAACCCACATATAAAGACAAACGGATACATTGTTTGAGGTCTCGAGTGGTATTCAACGTACAAAGTATGGGATCCGAGACCGCAAACGATACACGGTGAACTTGAGACAACAAACATGTACATGTAATAAGTGGCAAATTTTTCGTATCCCATGTTCTCACGCTATTGCCGTCATTTCACAATGTCGATCAGAGGTTGACAATTATGTTGGTGAATAGTACACATGGGAGAAGCAATTAAAGATTTACAAAGGGAGATTTTTTCCAATAGGTGACCAGGAAACGTGGCCCCCACTAGAGTACCCAGAATTGTGTACTGGCATTGGCTGCATATATGTGAGTGGGATGATCGAGCGGGTAGAGTTGTTTCCCTCGACCAATCCAATGGGATCATTGTGACTCCAGGGTATATGGATTGGTGCACGATGATTACGAGGAGATTTGTGGGTCGCTTAGGTGCTGCTTTGGCAAGCAACGTAAGAATAACCACTAAATATTATATTAGTTTTACATAGACATTTAATGTGTTTATGCTTCTATTTTTTTTGAAGGCCGAGAAAGGGGGAGACATGCTTAGGTGCCCAGCCCAATATATTAATTAATTAAAAAGAAACAAAATCAATTACAAAATCCAGAAATCAAGCAGTTGCTTGTAATGATAACAAAAATTCTCCCGGTAAAAAACGCATTCCAGAGAAGAGCAGAGCATTGCGAGCAAGCCAGATGGCCCATAGAACCGCAACCGGAGTCAGTATCTCTTTTTTTTGCCTTTTGCATTCCCCGTAGAGAGAAGACCAAAAAGAGTCGAAGTCTCGGGTGTTCAGCCAGTCCAAACCCACCTCATTTCATATGGGCGAGGAAACTCGACAACGGAAAAAAAAATAGGTGTTCCAGAGTCTCAATTTCAGTACCACATAGGAGGCATCTATCCGATACCACCTCAAAAAGGATTATTTTGATGCAGATGTCCAGGTGGGATCGCATTTACGATAACGGACACCAAGAGTGTCATGCAATTGCAATCCAGGCAATATAGAAATGGAGCGATGGTTGGCATTCCAATTTGCAGATGCGATGACGATCACGAGCATGTTGACCAGGCTCAGGTAGAGGCAAGACGAGGAAGGGGTAGAGGGAGAGGAAGAGGCAGGGGCAAAGCGTGTGATTCACCTGCCACACCAGTGGTAGAGAATGAACCAGATGTTGCAGAAATGGAATGGGTTCCATCCCTGAATTTGGATATAAGGCTGTCAGATTATGTCCTAGAGATCCAATTCATCACACTAGTTGTCGAGCCACCGAGTGAAGACATGCCAACACTGCAGACACCAATGAGGATGGGCGTCGACGTAAGGGGTACTCAACCCACTTACTGCATGCTTACACCGCCACCGATGCCAACCTTCAAGGACGATGATGCAGGACCCTTCCAAATAACGATGATTGATGAGGGCAGTCGCGTACTACCTTTTGATCCACAGGATATAATGAGGACGTATCAACGGAGGCGAAAGCGGTAGAATTAACAACTGTAATTCTATTTTATGGGTGTTGTAAATTTCAGGAAGTTTTGGATATATCGCACGTACAAGGTGCACCTTCAATTTTCCAGGAAGTTTTTGATATATCACATATCAAGTATGCGATATGTAACAAGCTTCTTGGAATCGCATCATTTCCAAAAGCTCCCTCCTATAGCGCATCCTGGGTATACGCTACAAAAGTCGCATTCCGAAGATGCGCTACTCTTGTCGTAGCCAGGTAAAAAAAACATTTGGTTGTATCGCATCTTTAGAGCACGACACAGCTATAGTACACAGGTTAAAAAAATATTTTGTAGTACCCAGGGATTTTTTTTAATCTCGAGGTACTAAGGAATTTCCTTCGTTGCAGACTAGTGGCGATCCCAGATAAGAAAGCAGAAGCAAGCCCATGGAGACCGTGGGTTGACTCACATGCCACCGCCACAACCACCTTCTTTAACAAGTCGAAAAGCAAGAAAAAAGAATTTTCATGGTTAACATCAAGCTCGGATAGCTTCTAAAGGAAATCCGCCACCATTGAGAGTAGCCCCAAATGCCCCTTCCGGAATGAAGAAAAATTGTATTATTCGCAAATTGTAGCACCTGAATAGAAGGTCCTAGCAAGAACAACATGCACATACCCCACCATAAACGACATGATATGAAGGGTATGTATCGTTCAAGATGCGTTCCACATGTTACTTTAAAAATACAACATGACCTATTGCGATGGCCAACACAACTGTCACAAGTATCTACAGAAATAACGCCAAAGGATTTAGACAATGCATTAATAAAAGCAGCGGGGGGTTCTTGAGGATGGTGGGCGCTCGGCGAGATCGGGAGCACCTCGGCTGGAGGGTGAAGGTTGGGGTTGAGGGTTGGAGGAGGGATACTGAGAAGGAAGTTGGGAGGGGTTTGAGGGTCATCGCTCACGAAGGAGAGGTTGGGGGAGACAGTTGGTCTGTAGTCTCTCACGGGAAGAGAAGGCGTCGTTGCTACCAGTGCGGAATCTATGGGCACCGGGCGTCCTCTTGTCTCTAGCCGCCGAGGTGTTTTGGTTGTGGGTATGGGTTCATCGAAGTCACGTATGTCCACGTTGAGAGCATCCTTCGTAGATCCCCTCAACCCTTAAGTCTGGGTCCGATGTGCAGCGACACCTCGTCGCTAGTTCCTATGCTTATGTTGTTGTTGGCGAGGACCGCGAAGGGTTGAGAAGAACCGGTATCCTCATCGGGACGTCCTCTTTGAAGCGTTTGGAAAAAAGTGAAGTTCGGGTCGCGGTCAGTAGACTCTTGGGTTCCTATTTCGTGGGTGATGTAGTAGCATTGTGTGATAGCCTCTGGTGCACGAGAGGTCTTTCGAGTAAACAGAAGGTGACTTTGCTTCGAAGTTCACAGGATATTGGGGTTGTGTGGCGCCCACTCGTTTTACCGATGGTGAAGCTTCAAGACATGCGTTGAGGGTCGCCCATATCGTCGGGGTCCCTTTCCTCTCCAGGACGGTGGATGCCCTAAGGCTCGCACTAAAGCATATTGGATGGGTGTCGCGGATCCAGGGAGATGGTCTATGTCCGGGCACGGACCCCTCGCCAATGTTGGTGCTGCTGGAGGGATCGGAGTCCTACGCTTTGGAGTCGTCATTCAATTTGCAGGTGGGGAGGTTAAAAGGTATTCTTTTCGGATCTTGGTACAGCTGCTTCTGCCACCGCCTCCTCCGGTGAGGGCCGGCACCGTTTCATGCCCGAATTCCAAGGCGAAACTCCTGCATTTAATTCTCAGTTCTCACGTCGGCGCATTGGAACGTCCAGGGGTAGTTTCGGCAGGCATTCATTTCGTGGCGAATAATCGGAGTTTGATTTGAATCCGAGATTTGAATCCGAGATTTTCTCAAGAAGGTAGGAAGGGGCGACGATTGAAATCCCTTCTTTGGTTAACACCTCACCCTCAACGTCTTTTGATCTTCCAGCTTTGAAATGTGTCATTTCATCCGGATGTGACTCAACCAATGAGTCTTTGACGGTAGGTACGGCTTTTGCAGCGGTTTCGGATCCAAGTCCGACTAAGGTTGCCTTGACTCTGGAAGATCCGAACACCCGCTTTCCACCTGATCAGGAGGAGGGGGTGTACCCGGACCCGATGGCGACTCACGAGCACAGTGTAGGGGGCATGGGCTCGCGAACTTTGGTGGACCTTTCAGTGCGCGATGGACTGGACATGTGCAACCCTGTGGTGGTTTCGTTAGAAACACTCCAACCTCTCCTCCCTCCTGGTTCTTCGGGACAGGTATCTTCGATGTTTATGGCGGAGCATCCATTCCTTAGTACTGAGCAAACCAAGGCAGCATCATCAGTGCCTCTGGAAAGCTGTTATGGGGTTTCCTCACTACTCCTGGACCCTCAATTGTGTGGCCAGTCGGTGCCGGCAGCGAAGGGGACACAAGAATCGGAGCAGGCCGGTGTCATGGGTAGGGGGGAGTCCTCTTCCTCCTCTGAATTGTCCACGGTGGTAGCTGGGGTTGTGACTCGCTCTTCTTCCCCGGATAGCTCCCCTATGGGAGTGAGTGATGGCAGAGGAAAGCGGTAGAGGGCCTGTCGAAGGTCGAAATCATTGATCAGGTCGCCTATCATGCACTCGAACCATAAGTTGAAGGTTGCAGCGGTCACTGGAACCGTGGGAGTCGGGGGTTCAACGATTGTGTCCCAATGAAGGTGCTAGTGTGGAATGTCAGGGGTCTGAGTGATCCAGATGAACGGAGATCCGTTGGCTCTTTGCTCTCTGAGTGGGGATGTGTTGTGGCTTTCTTGCAGAAACTAAGCTATCCGATTTGACTCCTACCCAGTGGAAGATCATGGGCAATGATGGCATGCCGAACAAGTTTAGGTCCCTGAACGCTATTGGCACCGTGGGAGGCTTACTTATAGCGTGGAAGGACATTCTCTACATACTCATCTCCGAGCTAAAAAGAACGCATGTCGTTACGGTGCTTCTTGAACACGTCACCTCGTCGGATCGTTTTGCATTCTCTTGCATCTATGGGCCTTGTGCGCACTTGCTCCGACTAGTGCTCTGGACGGATCTTAGGGCTGCGAGGAGCGCCTTCCTAGATGTGGCATGGCTGATTGGGGGTGACATCAATATTACGATGCTCTATGCGGATAGGCCTCGGTCAAGAGGTGGTCAGGATCCTGGTTCTTTTGACTTTGCAGAAGCGGTTGTTGATCTTGAGTTTGAGGTTATTGATGCTTCGGATACTAGGTACACTTGGAGAAACTCGAGTTCCCGATCTCGCCAAGACTGTTTCCTCTCATCCACGGAACTGCTAGAGTTGTTCCCGATGTCGACTTTTGTCTCCATGTCTCATACTAGGTTAGATCATACCCATCTTCTTCGGGACTCTGGTAATATCTCCCCCCAGGGGTTTCTTCAGGTTCGAGAAAGCTTGGCTTCAGGAGGTAGGCTTTTAAGAGATGGTTTGTGAATATTGGTCTTCATCGATGGTTTCTGGATCAGCTTACGTCGAGGTTGGCCAAAAAGTTGGTGTCATTCCGCAGCTGGCTTTGTTGATTCAAGAAGGACGTTAGGCAGATGCGCAAAGCCCGTCATGCTGGAGCGGAGGCTGACCTTGACAAGTTGGACTGCATTGAAAATGTCAGAGATCTGTCTACTGATGAACTTTTGGAGAGGTCAACAAAGCAAAAAACGATCTTGAGGAGGACAAGAAGAGTGTGGCAGAATGGAAGCAGAAATCCAGGCACTCTTGGATGAAGGAAGGCGATGCGAATACAGCGTACTTCCACGGGATTGCTAGTGGGAGACGTCAACGCAATCAGATCAGCTCAGTCGTGGTGAATGGGTGCAGAGTTGAGGGAGACCGAGAAATAGGGAGCGCCATAGCGGATCACTTTCATGATTTCTCTAGAAGAAAGGATTCTAGACTCTGGAGATGGTCCGATCGTGGAGCATCCACTCTGTCCGAACAACATGCCAATCATCTGACCCAGAATGTAATAGCAAAGGAGGTAAAGGTTGCAGTGTGGAACCTTAACACTGACGGCTCTCCAGGCCCAGATGGGTTCCCTGTCTTTTTCTTTCGTGACTTCTGGGAGCTTGTCGGGCGAGAAGTCGTGGATGTGGTGGAGGAGTTCACCAATTCTAACGCGGACTTTGAGAGACTCAACAAAGCGCTCATTTTCCTCCTCCCTAAGAAGGATGTCTCCGAATATATAGAAGATTTTAGGCCCGTCGTGCTCTCCAATGCTATCTACTTGATTGTTGCGAAGGTTTTGGCTATTAGATTGAATCGTGTCTTGGAGAGTATTATCTCACCGCTTCAAAGTGCCTTATCTCGAGCAGGCAGATCTCCGACAGCCTAGTTTTAGCAGCAGAGATCATTGCTGATTGGAAAAGACGTAAGTCAAAGGAGATACTTTGGAAGGTTGACTGCTCTAAGGCGTACGACACTGTAGATTGACGCTTCTTATGGATGGCTTTGTCGAGGTGCGGAATCTCGGAGATGTGGATATCTTGGATGAAACGATGTATTACCATGGCATCCTACGCGGTGCTTGTCAATGACAGACATGAGGGAAGGTTCTTTCAGCCACAATGTGGGGTGAGGCAGGGCTGCCCCCTCGTCCCGATGCTCTTTGTGATTGCAGCCGATGTTCTTGCTTGCATGGTTGGGCAAGTGCTACAGAGTGGGATCTCGAAGGGTTACTCTTCGGGTGAGATTTCCATTCCCTCTTGCAATATGCATATGACACTATCTTTTTTATTAAGGGGAGTTGTACGGATGCTACCGGTATAGCCTTAACAGTTGAGATCTTTGGGGAGATGTCTGGGCTCAATATCAACTGTGTTAAGTCTACTGTTGTCTCGCTTGGCTACCCTGACTCCGAGGACGATGATTGTTGTACTGCACTTGGTTCCCCACGCGGCTCGCTCCTGATTCGCTATTTGGGCCTCCCACTTTCAGATGGTAATCTCAAGATGGCAGATTGGTTCTCGGTTATTGAGAAGTTAGAGAAGAGACTCTCAGGGTGGAAAGTTTCGATCCTCTCCAGAGGGGGTTGTTTGGTGCTCGTGAAGGTTGTTCTCTCCTCTATACCCATATTCTTTATTTCCTCTCGTCTTTTTCCTGTGCGTATTAGGCGTCATCTTAAGATACTCATGAAGCGCTTTCTTGGGGGGGGGGGGGGGGGGGGCTGGAATGGATGGCCAAGGGATACACTTGGTCAACTGGGCCACGATTACTCAACCCTTGAAGCAGGGTGTGGGATTACTCGCCTAGAGTCAATGAATGAAGCTCTTCTTCTTAAGTGGATCAGCAGAATTTGGGGAAGGACGATGATCTGAGTTGTAGGCTCATTCAACGGATATATGGTATTGGAGTGCAGTGCTTGTGTCCTCTCCAGCGTATCTACAAGACGTCTTCCTTTTAGAAGGGGATCAAATATTTACCCCCCCGGTTCGAGGATTTTTTTCGCCCGTCTCTAGGTGATGGTACATTATTTACTTTTTAGTCTGACAACTGGGTTGGTGATGGAACGCTTTGCTCCAGGTTCCCTCGCTTATTTGCCTTAGCAAACAACCGAAGAGCCAAGGTGGCGGAGTGCTGGGTGAACGGCAACTGGATGCCACAATTCCGAACTGATTTCTCTGACCAGCGCCTTAAAGAGTTTTTATCACTTCTGGATTACATCAGACAGGCCAATAGGCCTACTTCTGGACAGGACCACTGCGTGTGGAAGTCGCACCCATTCTCGGTCAAGTGCGCTAATAATGCAATCAGTAGACCGCCTCCAACCAGATCCGATTCCTTGATTCGTGACTCCAGGTTTTTATGCCAACTGAAGCTTCCGTGTAGAATCGATTTCTTCTTATGGTTGTATCGTAGAAAATGCATCATGATTCGGGACCGTTGTACCAGACTGTTTACTATTATCTCGGACATATGTCCTCTTTGTGAAAAGCAGACTGAAACGTTAAAGCACCTCTTCTTTAACTGTGAACGGGCACTCCCTATCTGGCAAACGTACGGGCCTGAGTGGCTATCAGTGCAGACCCTGGACTTATTCTGGAACTCCCTGGTAGAGGCTAGAGATCATCCTAGAGAGGTTCTTCTTTGGCCACTAGCTCTAGTGTGGGCAATTTGGTTAGCTAGAAACAGCTCCCTTTTCTCTTCTAATCGCTTTCACGTCGTCTCATTCCAAGTTTCTCCTAGAGTCTTGGCTAATGTAAGTCCTAAATCTATTTCTTGCTAGTTAATAAATTTGGAGCAGACATCGTTGAGTGTTTCCCCCTGTTTTGATCTTAAAAAAAACAAAAATAATGACAAAGGACATATGTGTCTAAACCCCCAGTTTCCGAAGTTGATTGATGACCTGCAGTTAGAGGTCATGGATGCTACTGAAACAAGATTCACATGGTACAACTTTGGCTCTCAACCAAGATTGGATCGCTTTCTTGCATCGACCCAATTTCTTGACCATTTTCCTATGTCCTCAACCTCATCCAGACAGCGTTCCAGATCAAATCATACACCAATGAATTGGGACTCTGGCACTGCCATCGTCCGCTTGGCTTGGAAGCTAACTTTCCTTCGTATTAGACATTACAAGTTCAAGGACGTAGAGAAGAACTTGGATAAAGGAGGCAGAAGAGGAGGTTTGCAGACTGGACAGATTAGAAGACAGCAAAGATCTCTTGGAGGTGGAACTCAATGAGAAGGCTAGCTTCCATAAAACAATCACATTGAAGGACAAAAAATGCGTGGCGGAGTGGAAGCAAAGATGCAGACAATCTTAGCTCAGTGAGGGAGATGCAAATACGATTTTTTTTCATAGAGTGGATAGTGGAAGGAGAAGGCGCAATCTCATTTATTCTGTCAATGAATGGGAGGCAGGTTGAAGATAAACAAAAAAATGGGAGTTGCTTTAGCAAAGTATTTCAAAGACTTCTCATGGGGTTCTACATGTCAGACACCTTACCTAGAGTGTCACTTTGGAAGAACTCAAAGATGTAGTTTGAAACTTGAATGTTGATGGGGAACCGAGCCCATATGGTTTCCCGTTGCATTTTATCTTGAATTCTGGGCCTTGGTCACCGGAGAAGTTTTGGAAGATGCTGAGGAGTTTACAACTAGCGTGGTGGGTTTGAACAAGTGAACAAGGCTCTACTTTTTCACCTCCCAAAGGAGGTCTCCAAGAGGGTGGCGTATTTCAGGCCGATCACGCTCTCTGATGCAATATACCTGGTGATTGCAAAAGTTTTAAACCAACAGACTAAATGTGGTTATGGATCGTATTATTTCGCATATGCAATAAACATTCTTTCCTGAAACACAAACTAATGACAGTTTAGCTATGGCTACAGACTGGAAAAGAAGGAAAGTCACTGGACTCCTCTGGAAGGTTGATTTTTTGAAGGTATATGACACAATCGATTGGCATTTTCTTTAGGCAACACTGGCAAGAAGAGGTTTCCCTTCTATATGGATCACATGGATGAAGAGATGTGTCACCACAACGTCCTATTCAATTCTAGTTAATGGTCGTCCTGAAGGAGGTTTTTCCCAACCTCAAAGAGGTGTAAAGCAAGGATGCCCCCATGCGCCTATGCTTTTCGTCATTGCAGCCGATGTGCTAGCATGCATGGTGGAACATGTCATGTTACATAGTTTAGCGTATGGCTATGCCTGAGATGACATTTCTATTCCTCTACTCCAACATGTTGATGGCGCGATTCTGTTTATTGAAGGAGGTTGTAATGAGCGGAAGGGGACGGTGCTGACTTAAGAGATATTTGAGGAGCTTCTGGGTTTGAATCTCAACTGCAACAGGTTTGTTGTCCCTTTTGGCAAGTCAGATAAGAGGCTTTAGCTTACATTGAGGAGTTGGGGAAAGATCGTGGCTCACTGTCGATCAGATATCATGGTCTACCCTTGACCTGTGGCAAACTTAGATATGCAGACTGGCTACCTATCATTGAGAAAATGGAGAAAAAAGTTGTCCGGTTGGAAGGCAACGATCCTCTCAAGAGGTAGTAGACTAGTGCTCCTGAAGGTTGTTCTTGCGGTGATCCATGTTTTCTTTATATCATTTCATCTTCTTCCAGTTGGGATCCATAGATGCCTTGAAATGATCATGCGGAGATTTTTCTTAAGTAGCTCTGGCCAGAACGGCCCTAGTATTCATTTGGCAAGTTGGGACACAGTTCTTCAGGGGGTCTTGGAGTGACCCGATTTGAGACTATGAACAAGGCACTGCTGTTAAAATGGGTATCTAGATTTTGCAGGAGAAAAGAAGACTTATTAGAGGTTGATTCATTGGATTTATGGGATTAGAGCTCAGGGTGCATTGCACTCCAAGCCCTCCTTTTACTCTTCGACATCCGGGAAGGGCATCATATCTCTTATTCCACAATTACATGTCTTATCTCGTCATGTCCTTCGTGATGGACAATCTTTTACCTTTTGGACTGATGATTGGACTAATGGAGGTCCACTAGCGATCCGCTTTCCTCGGCTTTTCGCCTTAATTGCTAATTGTGATGCAAGGGTGGCTGAATGCTAGAAGCATGGGAAGTGGATGCCTTCTTTTGTTGCGGATTTCTCTGATCAGCGTCTGGAAGACTTTAATATGTCGGATTCCTCACCCTCTATTCTGGTCATGAGTATGGGAGAGATCATTGAAGCTGGAGATTAGAAGATTTTAGTGTGAAGCATGCATATAAGGAGTTGGACAGTCTAGCACCACCCTCTGACATTTTGGCTCGTGACAGTAGTTTTCTACGGAGCCTCAAGGTCCCCTGTCGCATTAGTGTATTTCTTTGGCTCATACGTCGAGGACGCATCTCATATTTGCCCGCCCTGTAATAAAGAGGTAAAGACGAGTAATCACCCATTTTCACTTGTGAGAAGACAACAGGAGGTTGGCAAGAATCGGGTCTCACCTGGCTAAGCCTTTAGAACCTCTAAAATTTCTGGGAAACTTTATTCTTGAACAAACATCGACCTAATGTGGAATTGTTATAACGGTTAGCTTAGTTTGGGCTAGTCAGCCAGAAATGTGGGTAATTTTTGCGTCAAAGCGTTTCTACATGGAAAATGGAATTTTTCATGCTAAACTCTTCTTGAGTCTTGGTTGTTGTAAGTTCTCTTTTTTCCTATAATTATATATATGGAGTAGACACCTTAGTGTGTTTTCCCCTTCTTAGACTTCAAAAAAACTATACTACTATAACAAATAAATAAACCTTATGAATAATTATGTTCTTAATAATCCGATGAAGCAAAGTTCATTCTGAAAAGTCAAACGATGAGCATCTAAATTGCAAAACAAAACTATAAAAAATCAATCAATCACCTAAATCGTGGCAGTGCAAAGGCATCCATGACACATGCAAAACCATCATGCTACGGATCGTGTTCTCAACATAGTGACTTTCATCACGGAAGACATTTGTATTTCACTCGTTTCATGTGGTCGACGGAATCGAGACGGTTTACTTATATTTTGGCATTGCTTATACACTTGCTCACATCTATTAATCCTATCGGATTTGAAACTCCGATAAGAGAAACATGATTCTCCTGCATCAATCCACCCAATCTCCATTATCTCTTAACACATGTAATCAAATGAAGAAAATGTAATCTGCATCTTCCTCTCCCCCACCATGTATCGAGCAGGATTGTCCACTAATCACCCACATTCGTTTGTGTAGCATAGTAACCATCCTCTTTTGTCTCACCCCCCCATCCATACAGTCTCGTCTTAGAGACACCTAGCCTTTCCCATTCAACCAACAGTATCAAGTAAAATCTCGATCCACCACATAGGCATGAACCATTAAGCCTTCATAGGCCCAAGTCCCCGAAAATATTTGTGCATGCCCCATCCCACATATATGTCATATCGCCCACCAACACCACATCACGAATCTGCGTGATGAGGGAAAAGAGATCTCTAAACTTGTCGTCCAAAAGTGGCACCAATTATGTAGCCAAACCTCGTCCTACCTTCCTTATGTCCTCTACCAAAGCAAACAAACTAAGGAACCTATCTACGAGTGCCCTAACCTAGACCAATCCTCCAGTTAAAATCAGAAATCCCCTTCTGACCGTCACGCCAAATGTGGTTCCATCACAAGTGCAGTTCGTGTCAAGCCCCTCCAAAACACTGAGGCCTTCTAGGAAGGCCTACTGATAAATCCGCTAATTGGAAAAGTTAGTTTGGTCTCGTTGTAGTATGGCCACTTAGCAACCTATCAGAAACCGTGTTGGATATCTCCGCGAGAAGGGGCTCGATCTAATAAATTTTTAACTTGGATAAGTCTAGGGTCGATCTCAGGGACATGAGCTATCAAGGTGATCAATTTAATCATGTTCATTCATGATGAGTTCCATTGTTTTATGTACATTATTGACCTAGAAACCTTAATGATCGCTTAACCTAGGCACTAGGATTTAATTGATCACCTAGATAGCTCATGTCCCAGAGATCGACCCTAGACTTCTCCAAGTTAAAATTTTATAAAACCGAGCCACTCCTAGAGGAGATATCCAGCTCAGTTTCTGATAGATCGCTAGTAGGTCGTGCTACAACCCGACCATATTAATGTAGCCAATTAGAGGTATGTAACTAGTTCAAACAATTAAGCACAAGAACTATGCAACACACAACAAATGGGACAAAAAGCATTTTAGTTGATTTTTATGCAAGTTAGATAAAAGACAAAATGCTACACAGAGTGATGCAATGCAAACAAGGATCGATGAACAAATATACCCCTAAAGTTAGTGATCAATTGAGAAATAAATAAGTGATAAATTTCATGGGCTTTGATACATTAAAATAAATTTATGTATAAGCAAATGGCATTTAAATACATGACAATGTAACACAATATATATCAAATAAACGTGTCTCGTTACAAGTGTCAAATCATGAAAAGTATTTGGCCATTAACTAGATAATTAAGCACACATTAATACGAAATTTAAATCATTGAAAACGGAGTCCATATTAACAAATAAAGAAAATAGTCCAAGGGCATAAACGCAAATAAAAACATAGAAAATATATACAAAATACTGCAAAAAGGCACTCAGAGGGGCATAAATACAATTTCCAAGAGCTGTGAGGCCTTCCCCGTAAATATTCTTGCACGCGGGGATCATTTTGTAATTATCAAGAGTCGGCGAGGGCTTTGCGCCATTTCTCCAGGCACGCCACGTGAGGCATGCACGAGGGATCTGTTTGCAATTCAAGAGAAATGCAGGGCTTCGACTATATTTTCCCAGCATGCACGTGCATGCAGGCTCAGAGTTAGAATTGAGTCAGAAGCAAGTGGCCTGGACCACGTGGACAGTCTACGTGCTTCGGAGCGCGCTCAGTCCCACCGAGATGGTAGGTTTGTGGCGGAGGCTGGGGCATCATCCGGATCGTCCAATAAAGGCGATCGGACGGTGCATGTACTGCTTGTCCCCCTCCTCCATCGCAAGGAGGTGATGGATGTGCTCTGACGCTATCTTCTTCGCTCCTCCACGGACCAGAGGCTCCACTAAAGGTCTGATCGCCTCCGCAAGATGGCAGCGAAGGCAGTCGACACTCGGAGAAGCACCAAGGAGGCATGGATCAGTGAGGCGATGAAGGCTCGCCGGAGAATCTACTCTAAAACGGAGCACAATGCGAAGCTCCGACAAATGATGAATTGACCTGCAAAAGGGGTGAGCCGTATAGCCGAAGCGTACGGGCACTGTTGTAAAAGTCGGCCGACTAGGCCGACTAGTCGGTCCGACTAGTCGAGTCGAGGGGGTAGCCGACTCGACTAGGCCTAGTCAGCCATTAGTCGATCAACCCGACTAATCGGGCCGACTAGTCGGAATAGTCGGGCGACTACTCAGCCGACTTTTGCATAGAGGTTTTTTTATCTTTTTTATCTTTTGCTTTTTTTAAATCAAACCTATTCTAATATGCTTAATGTTATATTTAAAGTCAATTACTCCTTTGTTTCATTATAATAGTATAGAAAATATTCAAATCTATGCAAATATATAAGAATATATGTATAAAAAATGATTTATATTGTAAATATATAAGAATATAAGTATAAAAAATGATTTATATATTAAAAATAAATAAAAATTCAAAACCGACTAATGGCCGACTAAATACGATTAGTCGCCCGACTACCGATTACTCCTTAGTCAGTGACCCCACCGACCGAGTACCGACTACCGATTTCTGCAACCTTGCGTACGGGTGATGTGTGTGCATAAGGTGAGTGAGATGGAGGGCTATTGGGTGAAGGAAATGGAGCCCTGGTAATGGGTCCTCCGCCATGACGACGGAGAAAAGGGGGTGAAGCGGGAAGAGGTGTGGTATAAAGGAGGTGAACTAGACCCACACGAAGATGGGAGATGTACGAGGAAGGAGTAGGTGCAGTCTGATTGGGAGGGGGTTTGTGTGATGCGAATAAATTCAGAGAAACAACACATCAACCAAAGGAAAGCTTTCTTGGAGATCGATGTTGAACGACGGGCGAAGTGGATGCTTGAGTTGAGCTTCGTGAGGGACTCGGGTCTTCGCTGGACTCCCCAGTCGGAGGGAGCAGCTCGAACGACCGAGCTAACGGTCGTGTCACGATCGGAAGGGACATGGGTCAACACATGAACCTTCGACCATGATTGCCCTTCCTAGCATCGCACCCCCCCCCCAGTCACAAAGGAGGAGGAGGGATAGGCCTAGGAACGTAAAATGGTGGACAGTTGCTACGACGACCGGAGGAGATGTATTTGAAGAGCGGAGGACGTTTCCAGGTGGTTAAGGGTGAATGTTCAACCGCCTACCCATCGCGCGAGTGAGGGGGAACGTAGGTGTGGAAACGACCGTGTGGAAGAGGGAGGAGTGGTCAACATCGAGGAGGTGGAATTAAGGGGAGAGGAGTCGTGAGGTAGTTGGGGAAAATGGGAGAATAACGGCAGATGGTGTGGCGCGTCATGTTGAGAGGAGTGGTTAGAGGTAGGAGACAATGCTTCAACCGTTGGATGAGGCACATCCAAGGGATGAGGAGGAGGCACGGATGAAGGGTGATGATGAGTTCTGATCATTTGATCATAGGGTCCAGATGTGGCGCGGGCATTGAGCGAGCTCAGCTGTCTGATCTAAATGATCAGACGGTCAAGATTGAGGGGGGCAAGGACAGAAGGGTTGGGCTACGTGGCTGGTGGTGGTGGCGCCACGTGGCCCAATAGAAAAAATAGAAAAGAAATAGATGAAAGAAAAATCAAAAACAAATATGTACAAGTGTCAAATGAAAGAACCCGCCTTATGGCCTGGTGGTAGAAGCAGTAAGCTCTCACTCTAAAGACCAAGGTTCAACCCCACCCTACTCCCTTAATCATTAAAAAAGTGTCAAATGAAAAGGTGTTGAACATGAAAATTGTAGATCTATTTGGGATCTACAAGTTCCATGTATAACACAAAGTCAAAATACATCATTTGTACGTAGTTATCTTTTTTGTAAGTATTTTTAAAGAATTAAAAATACTTGTTTTAATTTATTTTGATACTTTTTGAAGTTTTATTTTGTAATGTCGAAACAAATATGTATAACATTTATCTAATTTTTATGGGATTTTTAATATTTTAGAAAACACAGAAATTAAAAGCACATTAATAAGATTATTTATGTCCAATAATTAGGGTTAATTATATACTTAGGATTAGTTGTTAAAGTTAGTTAATTAGGGTTACATCTTATTGAAAAGTTTAAGTAAGAAGAATAATAAACGGAATATAAGATGATAAATCACGGATTTTCACCTCCCTGTACTTAAATCTTGCTCGTTCTCGAGCAAATAAAAAATGAATAAGTTGGATAAATCCCTGACTGTGCATGTGAAATGGACAAGACTTGATTCGTTAAGGACCCTCAGTTTTATTGTTCCTAAATATATATGCTGAACCAAGCTCTGGTTAAAAGGAATCCAACTTCCCTAGTTCTAAGACTCTCTGTATAGCATAAGAATATGACAATAAGTGTAAACTGCATCTATAAGAGTCGAGTCGAAGCGTCACTTAAGGTTCCAGTCCAAGAGACTCTCCTAAAGACCCAATCCTCAACACTAGGAATAAATCATTTATTGCATCCAATCCACCATCTCTTTAATTGTCATACTTGAAAGTGAATGTGAAGTGGCCAGTTGACGGAAGGCATAGATTGATGTCTTTTCTTCTCTCCCTCTCACTGGAACAATGATCCTCTCGAGTGCCTTATTAACGCAACACATATTTTTGGTTGTTCATCAGTGTGACCAAGGTTGCAAAAGTCGGTAGTCGGTACTCGATCGATCGAGTCACTGACTAAGGATCAATCGGTAGTCGGACGACTAATCGAATTTAGTCAGACTTTAATCGGTTTTGAATTTTATGATTATTTTAAATATATAACTCATTTTTATACATATATTTACATAGATTTTGTACATTTTCATGCTATCGTAATAAAATAAAAGAAGTGATTGAATTTAAATAAAACATTAAGAATATTATAATAAGTTTGCTTTTAAAAAAGAAGAGCATAAAAAATATGGTATCTCCAAGCAAAAAATTGGTCGATTAGTGTGTTTAGTCGGAATTAGTTGGTACTCGACCGGCCACCCCACTGACCAGACTAGTCGAACCTACTAGTCGGGCTAGTCGGGCGACTTTTACAACATTGAGTGTGACCGTCAAGAGAATGTTGAGTCGTCCGCACTTATTTTCCGGAGAATGCACTGGGGTGTGTCTCTTTTGAGTATCTAATATACCTTCGACACCCAGACTTGTATCATTATATGATGTAGAACCCTTTTTGGGTGCTAGCCTAACTCAAAAAAGCCTAAAATGTTGGTCCAAGTGGACACTTTGAAAGGTTGGGAGCGCTCGCCTTTGGTGAAAGTTCTCTTGAATGTATCTTTGTAGCGTAAGAGCTTTTCTTTCTCTTTTTCTTTTTCTTTTATTTTTGGTTAGCTCCATTGCTTTTATCAAGTTGGCGCACATCGATCGACAATTATTGTTTAATTTCATCACACTCTGGCACTTAGGTAAATATTAAGAGATAGTATAAGAACTTGCTCTCATACTGGCTAAGGTTACTGACACTCAGCTTTCATGAAGCCATCATCGATGTTATCCCATCCTCGAGCATCATTAAATCGGGTCCAAACTCAAATCTCAAATCACAGTTCCTCAAGTGAAACCTCGACTCATCTCATCATATATGCAGTCGTGCATGTGAGGTACAGGTCATATTCTTTAAGGTAGAGATGAAGTATACAATATAGCACACATACCTTTCAAACAAGGGAAGTGTGAATTATTAAGTGTGGATCCTAATGACTAAAGCTGGTTAACCCTGAAAGTAAGACCTCATAAACCAAATGTTCTTTACTCCTCAAGTCTTGAGTAATAGTGAAAGTGTTAGAGATTGGACCAACTCATTAGGTTAGTATTTTTGTGATTTTTTATTTTTCAATTTTTTTCTGGATAGAGTAAGATTTATTTACAAAACACATGTTAGTCCCATTTACACCCTCACTTTCTAAAAGATTTTTTGAAATATTTTACAAAACATGTCACATAAATATATTTTTTCAAAATATTTTTCAAATGATTTTCAAAACAATTAAAATCTCTACTTTTCAAACCATCGTAAACCATTTTTCAAAGACAATGTGACATAGTCATAAAATTACAAATCATTTTAAAACATTTTACACATTTCAGTTCAAAAGATACTTTACTTGTATCCCCAAAAATTTTGAAACATTTGAAAATATGAGCTATGGCTAAAGTATATATAAAATACATACGATATACCCCCCTATACTTAGCTTTTGTTATGTCCACGTAGCACTAAGTGATATGAAGCCATAGCTCATGCTAAATACATGGGAATATACGAGATTGACTGGGGTATCCCCCACATACTTTGGTTAAAAATAAACTAAGTACAAGAAGAAAGCCAAGAAGAGGGGTCAATGAGTGAAGAAATAGAAATGGACGGTGACTCGGGTCCCCCCTATACTTAGGCTGACAAGAACCTAAGTAGAGAGATATGAAATGGAGATGAAGGGGCCCGAGGTGAACAAACAGGAGAATACTTGGTTCTAAGGATTTGAGAATATGGAATTAAGGATGAGGAACCATGACACAAGTTAGGGTTTAGATTGAATCCTAATGATGACTTGAATCTTTGGAGATGAAATGGAGTTTGGGGTTTTACGGGAGTGGTGCTTTATCTATAAATTGGGGGCTATAATCAAAATAGGCTTCATACATAGGCTATGTCCACCTTAACGCCGACTAGTGGCAGGTTAGGGGAAGAGATTTCTTCCTTTTTTCAGCTTTATTTAATAGTTTGCCTCACCTTGCTTAGGGTCCGAGTCGTATTAGAGGTGCATCGAGGCGGAAAAGTCCTTTCTAAGAATGATCCCGTGGGAACTATGTGAGAAAGCGGAGAAGGGGACAAGGTTCAAGGTGCAGGCAAAGCCACAAAACAGCATCTTTGACTTTTGAGAAGGTCAGATATTTTATTCACCAACCATCTGACACACCTTGCTCTTTACTAGGCCTGGAAATCGTACAAGACCATGATAATCTATTTCCTTAACCTTGATTATCACGAAGAAAATCACATTCAAGACTCAACCAAGCAAGAAAACCATTGAGTTCACCAACTCATACATGAAGACCAACAAATGTTGGTCATTTTATCTTGTCGATTTTATTGATGATCATCCAAGATATAAGTCCGTTACGCAAGGTTTAATTTGAGTTTTGGACACTATCTTAGGGATGTCCTTACCTCTCAACAAGCATAACACCATGTGTATATGTGGGGTTTGCTCTCCCGTAATACAAAGTGAATATTACTCCATTTATTTTGAGTCAACTTGCATTAATCAAACCCAATTTTCAAGCTTAAAGTTGTCACTGAGGTTAATGTGAACAAGGAATCAAGAAATCATCGTCTACCATCCAGTCTCGTTCCATTTAAGTTCTAAATTGTAAATCAAGATCGAAAATCGATAAAAAGCCAACGCAAATGAGAAAACATGATGCATGCTCAAAAGTACTCACAGTGCCTCCAACGCTCTTCATGCAAGTGCAAGACTAAAATTTAAATCTATCTTTAGATGTATGTAAGTAGCAAAATGGTATCCTAAACATGCTACTATTAGCGGTGAAGAATTGAGTTGATCTGGCTAAGTATAGCGATGTTTATGTGTGTCGCATTTGAATACTGAGATGATGTGAATCTCATAGATGCTTATTAGTGTGTCCTAAACTATGATTAAGCACCTAATAATAAATAAAAGATGCTCGGAGAACTGCATGCCCAACCTAGCTCGAACACTCAAGTTGAGCCACACTCCGATGAAGGGTGAAACAAGCTTAACACACCATATAAATATTAACGTCCAAGTCCGCATTACAAATGCGAGTTCTCAACCGAGAATCGCGGTAAAGACAATTATTACAAATATATACAACACATAAATGAACATAAATGTTGATTAAGTCTCTTGATTTCTTTAAAGTTACTTCTGCAGCTCCTCGCAACGGGAGCTCCCGACTCTTCGCCTCCACGTCTCCTGAGCGTCCTCGATCGTCGTGAGTCCTACCACAAAAGATGAACGTTAGATATGTCATCAAAAGAAATAATAAGCAATGAAGCGAAGGAGCACGGAGGAGCTTCCATTGGCTCGCCAGAGCCCAGCCTTCACCACCGCATGAGAGGAGGATGACGGGGGAGCAGCAGATAGCATGCACCGTTTGATCACCCTGATTGGATGGCTAAGATTTCGCTCCATCCTCGGCGCCAGCCCAGAAGCCTCGGTGGGACCAAGCCCGCTTTAAGGCAACTCAGGTCGCCCACGTGGCCCGAGCCACCTACGATTGTCCAACCCTGAATTTGAGCCTCCGCACGCATGCCGAGCGCTTGAGGGTTCGGGTTATTTGCGGTCGCACATGCCGCTTCTTCAGAATCATGGATAGGTCCTAGGCGCACGTGCATCACATGTGCGCCTAAGAATTTTGTGCGGGGGCCATGCTGACTTCTTAAAACGTAAATATGCCACCCCTGCTTGGAAAATTACGGGGAAGGCCAGTTGATTTATTTACATGGCATTTATGCCCTTCCAAGGACCTTTCTGTGATGATTCTTTCAGTTATGCCCCTAAACTATAATGCTTATATCTTGAGCATATGGACTCGTATTTCAGTAATTTCAATTTCATTGTGATGTGTGTTTTAGTATCTTGCTAATGGCATATTTTATTTCATGATTTGACACTTAAAATAGGAAGATTTAATTTGCTACATCTTGTGTCACATTACCATACATTGTAATGACATTTGCTTGAACCTATATCTATTTTGAAGCATCAAATGTCCATGAAATTAATCTCATATTTAGTCATCAATTCATTAATCTTTTAAGGGTTTAATTGTGGTTACTTGTGTGTAGACATATGTTTGCATGTTTTCTTATTATTTTGCATTAAGTTATTGCAGAGGTTTACGTTATGTCATGATGTACCGTTACGTATTTCTTATTTTCTTTATGACTATCTATGTAATTTACCCAAGGGTTTTCTCTCTATATAAGAGACCCTAGGGCTATGTGGAATAACAACGAAGAGTTTTGCTCTAACATGGTATCAGAGCCAAAACCCTAATCTAGGGTTTTTCCTCCACCCGCCCGCCGCCGCCCCCCCCCCCTCCCCCCTACCTCCCGTTCGGCCGCCGCCCCTCCTCCCTTCGGCCGCTGCCCCCCCCCCAACCGCCGAGGCCCCAGCCTCCTCCCGTCGTCGAGGCTCCACCAACCTCCCACCGCCGTCCTCACCAGCCGCCGCCGACCCCACCCGCCGCCACTCGCGGTTCTCCTTCTCCGGTCGGCGTCGATTCAACGATGGGTTCAAGTGCATAAAGTCTACATATGCACTTGAATCCAAACGGGTCTTCGTAGACGCCAGTTCTTTTGTCTATCATCCCTAGGTCTTCTTCTCCGGCGATATGTCAGAACAAAAGATTGATATGCCCTCCATAGGTGCCTTTAAGGGTTCGGTGCCAATAGTCAAAATGGACGGGACAAACTATGAGCTGTGGTCGATGCAGTTCATGAGTTTAATGAAGTCATGTGGTAAGAGGCACATTCTCTGTACACGTCACTGCGAGGGATGTTCGAGAAATTATACAGTACCATCCCGCTCACAGCTACTCCTGAGCAACAGAAGACTTTCTGCAATGCTACCATGGTGGGAGTATTACTTGCAGC
The DNA here is from genome assembly GCA_037367405.1 of Ottelia alismoides. Taxonomy (NCBI): domain Eukaryota; kingdom Viridiplantae; phylum Streptophyta; class Magnoliopsida; order Alismatales; family Hydrocharitaceae; genus Ottelia; species Ottelia alismoides. The sequence continues at coordinate 259,280 of JAZKJV010001449.1, read as the reverse complement.
CCTCGATCCTGAGTACGAGGCCGCCCGCTCTCAGATCCTGGCCAATGCTACTATTCCTCCTATGGAGGAGGTCTACAGGAGACTCAGTCGTATCCCAGTTTCGTCCAGCACATCTACTCCACCTCCTTCGGCAATGGCAGTATCACGTGGGAGAGGTGGTTCGTCTTCTTTTCGTGGCCGAGCTACACGTGCTCGTGGAGGTCGTATTCCAAGGACGTGCTCGTATTGTCATCGCACTGGTCACTCAGAGGACACATGCTATTCCAAACATGGGTTTCCAGCTTCGGCACGTGTAGCTGAACATGTTCAGCCTTCTTCAGCGTCTACTTCGGATCACAGGTTCGAGGAGCTTATGGCGAGGCTTCGTGACATTATGCCACAATCATCATCGGATGTTGCGAGCACCTCAGATGTTGCAGCATCTGCATCAGCCAGTACCTCTGCTGTTGTCAGTTCTTCAGGTAGTACTAATGTTGTTCGTCTGTTCCGTGATCTATCTGGTTGGATTGTCGATTCTGGAGCCACCCATCATCTTTGTCGTGACAGAGACAAACTTGAGTCCTACAGGGATATCTCTTCAGGTCGCTCTGTGCTTATAGCTGATGGCACTCATTCCCCTATTGTTGGACAGGGGGAGATCTCTTTGACACCCTCCATGCACTTACAGAATGTTCTACATGCACCTGAGTTTTCCATGAATTTATTATCAATTAGTCAGATTACAAAAGACTTGCATTGTCGTGCTATATTTGACCCATCATCTCTTATTTTTCAGGACATACTAACGGGCAGGGTGATTGGCTGTGGCTCTGAGCATAATGGCTTATATCGTCTGGTCCGGAATTCCTTTGCTGGCGTCTCTCTTCATTCACAGGGATTGGTCTCTCCGTATACGTGGCATCTTCGATTTGGTCACCTTCCGCTCCAGAAAATGTGTCACCTCCTGCCTCAGATCTCTCCCAATTCATCATTTCGTTGTGAAGCTTGTCAGTTAGGGAAGCACCATCGTTCTAGCTTCCCAAGTCGTCAGAGTCGGAGCATTAGCTCCCCGTTTGAATTATTTCATATAGATATTTGGGGTCCTAGTCGTGTCCCTGATCATCAGGGACACAGGTTTTATCTGGTTGTTGTTGATGATTTTTCTCGTGTCTCTTGGACTTTTCTACTTAAGAATAAATCTGAAGCAGGAAGTGTTATCAAGAATCTTATCAATGAAGTGCACAATGTTTTTTCCTCTACTGTTAAATATGTGCGCACAGATAATGCGTTGGAGTTCTGTACTCGTTCTCTCTCTCAGTTTATTTCCTCTAACGGCATTATTCACCAAACTTCCTGCGCCTACACATCACAACAAAATGGTGTTGTCGAAAGGAAACATCGTCATTTTCTTGATATTGCGCGAACATTACTTATTCAGAGTTGTGTGCCATTAGCTTTTTGGGGAGATGCTATACTTACAGCATGCTATCTGGTCAATCGTATGCCTTCGTCGGTTCTTGGGGAGAAATCTCCAATTTCTGTTCTCTTCCCGGATAAGGATTTATTTTCACTCACACCTCGTGTCTTTGGCACAGTTGCCTTTGTTCACCGCTTGTCTCCGGGACTTGACAAGCTCTATCCTAGAGCTGTCAAGTGTATCTTTGTAGGTTACTCGAGGACACAGAAGGGTTATCGATGTTATGATCCTATCACCAACAAGTACTATGTTAGCGCAGACGTTACATTTTTTGAGCCTGTTATGCTTCTCCCCTGCAGGTGATAAACTGGTTTCTTCTTCCACGTCTTCATATAATCATGTCTATGTTCATCTACCTCCAAATCTGGGTCAATCTGAATCCACTCCACCACCACCACCACCTCCATATCATCCTATTCCACCATTCCCTAAGTTCTACACACGACGGTCGGGGCCTGCTCAAGCTACAAGTCAACCATCCACCACGCCTCAGGTATGCTCTGATACGGCTACTAATGATGGGTTAGATAATGTACCGGTGCAGGACTCTTTGCTACAGGGAGTGGATCCGCCAGTCAGTTCAGTGGATAATGATATTGATATTCCTATTGCACTTCGAAGGCAGAAGAGGAAATGTGCGTCCTATCCTCTTGCGTCTCAGGTATCCTTTCATCGTCTTACTGGTGATTTCGAGAGGTTTGCAGCAGTTGTGTCTTCAGTAGAGATACCACGGACCTATCAGGAGGCCATGAAGATTGAGTGCAGGAAGTTGGCTATGGAGGAAGAGATACGTGCTTTACAGTCTAGAGGGGCTCAGACCCTGGTTCCTATTCCATCAGGTGCGTCTGTGGTTAGTTGCAAATGGGTGTTCACAGTTAAATATCATGCAGATGGCCGTCTTGATCGATACAAGACAAGACTTGTTGCACGCGGTTTTACCCAGACATATGGTGTCGACTACTTGGACACATTTTCACCAGTGGCTCGACACTCCACACTTCGCATCCTTTTATCCGTAGTTGTGGTACGAGATTGGCCCATTTTTCAGCTTGATGTTAAGAATGCGTTTCTGTATGGAGATCTACAGGAGGAAGTCTACATGCAGCAGCCACCGGGTTTTACTGCTGAGGGGGAGACTCACATGGTGTGTAGACTTCATAAGGCGATTTATGGCCTTAAACAGAGTCCAAGGGCATGGTTCCAAAAGCTTTCTCAGTTGATCGAACGACAGGGGTTCAAGAGATCAAATGCGGACCATTCGTTGTTTATTCAGAAGACTCTCAGAGGTACAGTTGTTGTCATGATATATGTTGATGATATTCTAGTTACAGGAGATGATGCTCAGGGAGTCGAGATGACTAAAGCCCTCTTGGGCAGTGAGTTTGTTACGAAGGATCTGGGTACCATACGATACTTTCTGGGAATAGAATTTGCAAGAAATGCACAAGGGATGGTGATGACCCAAAGAAAATATGTTACAGACTTGCTTGTTGAAACAGGAATGATTGGGTGCAAACCATCGAGCACTCCTATGGATCCAAGTATGAAATTGTATGACAATAATACTGAAGAGGTGGACAAAAGAAGATACAGAGAGATGGTGGGTAAGCTTCTATATATCACCATAACTAGACCTGATATTGCTTTTGCTGTAAGCTGTGTGAGTCAATTTATGGAGCAGGCTAGGCAGGTCCATATGGAAGCACTATACATGATACTGAGATACCTGAAATCTTCTCCAGGCTCAGGTTTGCTATTTAGAAAGAACACGGATTTGTCCATTTCAGCTTGTGCAGACGCAGACTATGCAGGGTACCCAAAGGATCGTAAGTCTACTTCGGGGTTTGCTATCTTTATAGGAAGCTCTCTGGTTTCTTGGAAAAGCAAGAAACAAACCGTTGTCGCAAGATCTAGTGCTGAATCTGAATATAGGGCCATGGCACAAGCAAGCACAGAAATGATGTGGGTTTGAGCAGTCTTAGAAGACTTGAATGTGAATGTCTCTTTACCCATGCAGCTTCAGTGTGACAATCAAGCAGCGTTGTTCATTGCCAATAATCCAGCGTCTCATGAAAGAACGAAGCACATCGAAGTAGATTGTCATTACACTAGAGACATGATCCAGAAGGGCTTTTTTTCCACGTCACATGTCAATTCCGAGGACCAGACTGCTGATATATATACCAAGCCGTTGCTCAGGGGACCTTTCCAGAAATGTTCTTCCAAGCTGAGCATGATAGATATCTATGCTCCATCTTAAGGGGGAGTGTAGAGGTTTACGTTATGTCATGATGTACCGTTACGTATTTCTTATTTTCTTTATGACTATCTATGTAATTTACCCAAGGGTTTTCTCTCTATATAAGAGACCCTAGGGCTATGTGGAATAACAACGAAGAGTTTTGCTCTAACAGTTATTTTGTCTAACTTGCATGAAACTAACTAAAAATGCATTGTCCATTCATGATGTGTTGCATTATTTTATGTGCATTATTGACCTAGATACCTTAATGATCGTTTAACCTAGGTATTATGATTTAATTGATCACCCAGATAGCTCGTGTCCCTGAGATTGACCCCGGACTTTTCCAGGTTAAAATTTTATAAAATCGAGCTATTCCTCGCGAAGATATCTTGCTCGGTTTCTGATAGATCGCTAGTTGGCCGTGCTACAACCCAACCATATTAATGTGTCTACTTGGACCACCATCTTATGCTTTTATGAATTGGGCTAGCACCCAATAAAGGCTTTACATCGTATAGTGATACAAGTCTAGTTGTCGAAGGTATATTAGATACTCAAAAGAAACACACCCTGGTGCATTCCCATGAAAACAAGTGCAAACGACTCAGCACTTTTTTGACAGACGTATTGATCAACAATAAAAAATACATGTGTTGAGTTTAGAGAGGATCCTTGTTCCAATAGGAGGGAGAGAAGAAAAGACAAACAAATTCCATCCATCAACAGAACTTCCATTTTTACTTTTAAAGTTTGACAACTAAAGAGACGGTGGATTGAATGTAATAAATGATTTATTCCCTAGTATTGAGGATTGGATCTTTAGGAGAGTCTCTTGGACCGAGACTTTGAGTGACACTTCGACTTGACTCTCATAAATGCAGTTCACATTTAATGTCACATCCTTATGCTATATATACACCCAGAGATTCAGATAATTAGGGGAGTTGCATTCCTTTTGACTTGAGCTCGGTTCAGCTTAGAATTTTAGTGTCACTAAATCGATGGTTCTTAACAAATCAAGTCTTGTAATTCACAAGCACAGTCAGGGATTAATCCAACTTACTCATTCCTTATTTGCTCGAAAACAAGCAAGATTTAAGTATAGGGGAGTGATAAAGCCGTGATTTATCATCATATTTTCTTATTTATTATCCCTCTAAACTTAAACTGTTCACTAAGATTCAAAGCTAGTTAACTAACTTTAACAACTAACCATATGCATGTAATTAACCCTTATTAATGTATATTAATAACTTTATTAATGTGACTTTATTTCTGTGTTTTCTTAATTATCAAAAATTCTCATAAAATTAGATTAATTTTGTAAAATAATTGTTTTGACAATAAATACAAATTAAAAAATACAAAAAATCACAAAAGAAATGAAAATAAGTATTTTAAATTATTTTAAAATAATTAAAAATATAACTATGTATAAATGACATGTTTTGACTTTGTATTCAACTCTTTTTCATTTGGCACATACACATATTTGTTTTTTATTTTCCTTTATTTGCTTCATTTTCTAATTTTTCTATTGGGCCATATGGCTCTCTCTAGAGCATCCGCGTAGCCCGATCCTTTGTCTCCATGCACCTCCCTTCCCAGTCGTCGGATCAAGTTGATGTATGTAATTGCTACCCTTCATCCATGTCTCAACCACAGCCCTTTGATCGACTTTATCAGAGGAAATCATCGCCGCCCAATCGCATCGCATCGCTCCCTCAACCGTTGGATCTCTAGATCCAATGATGACAGCCTCATCTTCAACCTCCCCAACCACTTCCCCGACACGACGCAGACACCACCCGCCCGACTTCACCCAATTTCCCAAAATCACCTAACGCCTCATCTCCACCTCGCTCCACCTCCCTGTCGAAGACCTAGCTGCCCACTCGCATGCCCTCGTCCTAACCCTACCTTGCCCTCATCGATCAGGTCTTCACGGCGGTTGCAACTTCGACGCATGCCCTACGGCAAACCACCAAACTTCACCTCCAAATGGGTCGAACTACCTCCAATTCCAACGGTCCACCTTTAGGTTAGGGTTCTCCTAGTCACTCTTCTTCCTCCTGTGACAAAGGAGGCTTGAATCGAATGACGACCATGGTTGACACCCCCAGTGAGGCCCATAGCCATACAGCCATGCTACGGCAACCCTAAACGCCATACGAGTTGCTCTCCATGGCTGAGAGAGTCAAGCAAAGATCAGAGCTCCTTACGGAGCTTAGACCAAGCTTCAGATCCACTTACGTGTTCTTCTTCAATTGTACCGGTAAGTTTAGGTTCTTTTTCTCATGATTTCTTTGTTTTTATTTACACTGTACAGATCACCTCACTCACTCACAAACCAGCTCCGACATTCACCGAGGAACGTGGATCCTTGCGAGAGGATTCATACTCCACCTCTCCTTCTCCATCACCTAATACATGGCACCCCCTTCTTCTCTGACTCGTCGGAGAAGAACCCATAAGGTCCTCCACTCTCTCGCATGCATAGGACACCATTCCACTTACATCACCCCCTCGAACAAGCCTTGGCTTTTCCCTAACCTCGCAGGTCCCCCATGTCTTCAATGACCGGAAGTCTCGAAGCATCTCCATTCTAGAGGTCCAACGTCGATAAGGGGGGTCAACTCGCCATTCCAGCCACCTCCAGCGCTTCCTCTCTCATCCAAGGTCTTCGCCAGCCATCCTTGGATCTTCTCCGACCTTCAGAGCTCGAGGAGGTGAACGGAGGAGCTTCCAGTGGCTCGCTGGAGCCCATCCTTCATCGCTACATGAGAGGAGGATGGCGGAGCAGCAGATAGCATGCATTGTTCGATAGCCCTGATTGGACGGCTTAGATTTCGCTCCAGTCTCGGCGTCAGCCCAGGAGCCTCAGTGAGACTGAGCCCGCTCTGAGGCAACTCGGGTCGCCCGCGTGGCCCGAGCCACCTACGATCGGCCAACCCTGGATCTGAGCCTCCACATGCATGCCGAGCACGTGAGGATTCGAGTTATTTGCAGTTACACCCGCCTGCTTCTCCAGAATAACGGATAGGTCCTAGGCACATGTGTCTCACATGGTGCGTCTGGGAATTTTTACGAGGGCCATATCGACATCTTAAAATTGCAAATAAGCTCTCGTGCGCTTGGAAAATTACAGGGAAGGCCTGTCGGTTTATTTATATTGCATATATGCCCTTCCAAGGACCTTTCTATGATGATTTGCAAATATTCGATTGTGTTTTTCTTTCAGTTATGCCCTTGGACTAAAATGCTTATATCTTGAGCATATGGGCTCGTATTTCAGTCATTTCAATTTTACTATGATGCTTGTTTTATCATCTTGCTAGTGGCATATTTTATTTCATGATTTGACACTTTAAATAGGAAGATTTAATTTGCTACACATTGTGTCACATTGCCATACATTATAAGTCATTTGCTTGAACATACATCTATTTTGAATCATCAAATTCTATGAAATTAATCTCATATTTAGTCATCAATTCATTAATTTTTTTCACGAGCTTAATTGTAATTATTTTTGTGTAGACATATATTTGCATGTTTTCCCATTATGTTACATTAAGTTATTTTGTCTAACTTGCATGAAATCAACTAAAAATGCATTTTGTTCATTCATGATGTGTTGCATTATTTTATGTGCATTATTGACCTAGATAACTTAATGATCACTTAATCTAGCTATTAGAATTTAATTGATCACCTAGATAGCTCGTCTCCCTGAGATAGACCCTGGACTTATCCAGTTTAAAATTTTATAAAACCGAGCCACTCCTCGCAGAGATATACGGGTCAATTTCTGATATTTCACTAGTTGGCCGTGATAAATGGAAGGCCATATCGTGATATATCGGCGATATATCAGTATCGACAGGTGACTGATATATCGTTGATATGGTCGATATTTGGCCTTGGAAGGCCATTTTCTTCATGAAAGTTGTTCGATATCTGCGATATGGCACCGATATATCGTCGATATATAGACGATATATCGTATCGACACGGTGTCGATATTGATACCGATAATGATATGGCCTTCCATGGCTATAACCTGACCATATTAATGTAGCCAATTAGAGTTTCATCACTAGGTCAAACAACTAACCACAAGAACTATGCAACACATAACAAATGGGGCGAGATGCATTTTAGTTGATTTTTATACAAGTCATATAAAGAAAATGCCATAAAAGTGATGCAATGCAAACAAGGATCATTGAGAGCGTCAAAAAAAAACAAGGATCAATGAACAAATGTACCCCTGCAATTAGTGATCAGATGAGCAATAAATATGTGATTAATTTCATGTACATTTGATGCATTAAATAAATATATGTATAAGCAAATAGCATTAAATACATGACAATGTGACACAATATATATCAAAAAAATGTGTCATGTTACAAACATCAAATCATGAAAATATTCGACCATTAGCTAGATAATTAAGCAAGCATCAATATGTAAACATGGCCTTAAATTTCGCCGAAATTCGGCCGAATTTAGGTCGAATTTCGGTTTCGCCAGGTGACCGAAATTCGGCCGAAATGGCTATATCGGTCGAAATTTGGGGGGGTCTAGTTCAAAAAGCCACCGAAATGACCGAAATTTCGGTCGAATTTCGACCGAAATTCGGCCGAAATTTCGTTTCGGTCCCTCACCGAAACGAAACCGAAATCCGACTTTTAAGGCCTTGTATGTAAATCACTGAAAATGGGGTCCATATGTTCAAGTTATAAAGAAAATAGTTCAATGGCATAAATGCAAATAAAAGCATAGAAAATATATACAAAATATTGCAAACAGGAAGAATTTCGGAGTCGGAGGCTGGTGGTTTGGAGAGGGGCTTTTCAGAGGTGGAAGCCAAGCAGACGTTATCTCAACTGATGCGGACAGGACACCGGGACCATATGGTTTCCCAGTATTTTCTACAACGAATTCTGGGAGACGCTCAAGGTTGACGTGATGGAAGTGTTGAAGGAATTTCGAATGAGAAACAGTGGTTTTGAAATATTAGAAGGGCACTCATTGTTCTACTGCCGAAAGGACACGCTGGTCGGGGTAGAGGATTACAGGCCTATTACTCTATCCAATGTTATATATCTTCTGATTTCAAAGATCTTGGCTAACAGATTACGGGAGGTGCTACATCGGATCATCTCACCTGAACAGACAACGTTCGTGCCCAGGAGAGCCATGACGGATGGGCTAGTGATGGCATCCGAGATTGTTACTGATTGGAAAAGAAACAAGATAAAAGGTGTGCTTTGGAAGGTGGATTTTTCCAAAGCATATGATTGTATTGACTGAAGATTCTTGTGGTCTTCACTCGAGAGAAGGGAATTCCCTAAGACATGGGTTACGTTGATCAAGAGGTGTGTCATTACGGTGTTTCACGCGGTTCTCATCAATGGCTGGTCGGAGGGTGGTTTTTTTCCAGCCAGAGAGAGGTATTAGGCGGGGATGTCCACTAGTGACGTTGCTCTTTGCAATTGTGGTTAATGCTTTGGCGGTAATGACGAGGGTGGTGGATGGGGATTGGTGTTCTGGGTATAGGCAAGAGGACATCTCTATCCCGATTTTATAATATGTTGATGATACATTGTTGTTCTTAGGAGCGGAGGAGAAGATTCGGCGGACCTCACTCATCATGGACATCTTTGGGGGCATCTCAGGGCTACGGATAAATAAGGAAAAGCCGGTGATAGTTCCTTTTAACATTATGGAGGATGAGCTATGACGCGTGATTGAGTTTGATGCAAACTGAAATCGCGCGGCGATAATAATAATAATAATTTTTTTGGTAGAAAGTTTGGTGGAGAAAAGTAGAGGGGTTGAGAAGAAGAACTCGTCGGGAATACGAGAGGTTGAGGGAGAAGAACGCGGAGATCGCGGGAGGAGAGAGGAGAGACAGGGAGAGATAATGAGATAAACTCAAATTTTCTTAATACTTGACTGAATAAAAACACTGGACCCTCATCCCTTTATATATAGGAGGGATGGCCTTACAAAAATAGAAAACTAATTAATTTGACCACTAATTATCCTAATTGGACTCTAACTAATTAACTGACACATTTAGAATTCAAATTGAGATCACACACGATCTCTTTATTTAAAAATAAAATTGCGACAACTTAAAAAACGTAAATAAAATTAACGACCATAATTTAATTAAGTAGACAGCCCTATGTGTCGAGTTCACGCTGCATCAGAGTTGCTGGGGTGCCCCGCGAGGACATTGCCGATTACGTATTTCGAGCTACCTTTGGTGGCGAGGAGGCCAAAAATTGAGGACCGAAGGGTGCTTTTGGAGAGAATGGAGGAGAGGTTGGCTGGGAGGAAGGCGGCGGTGCTTTCAAAAGGGGGGAAGTTGGTGCTTCTGAAGCACGTTCTCTCAACTATCCCAATCTTCTTTTGTTCCATGAGATCGATGTCTACGAGGGACTGTAACAAAATTGAGACATTGATGAGGAGATTTTTCTGGTCGGATGGACGTCGGGATGGGAAGGGGATACACCTGGCAGATTGGGGCATTGTGGAATCGACCGAGAGGAAGGGGTGTCTGGGGGTGTTGCAGCTGGGAGAGATGAATAAGGCGTTCATGGCAAAATGAGTGATGCAAATCTGGGAAAAATCTAAGGACCCGGTTTGCTGCCTGCTCAGGAAGATTTATGGTGTTACAATGTCGACAAAGGTGGTCCAAGGGCGTCTTCCATACCGAATATTGTTGGTAAGATGAGGTCGGTGCTAGGGGTGCAAAGTTCTGTTTTGGATGGATGATTGGACCGGGGATGGGGATCTGGGGATGAGATATCCATGCCTCTTGGGTTTGGCGAGCATGTGCAGCAAGTTTGGGGGTATAGAGCTTGATCGCCAACGTTTTCGTCTGTGTTGTCAAATTCTTTACAGACTGAGATGTTGTAGATCGAGAGTCCATTTCAAGCAGAGATCACTATATCTAGGGGGACGGGAGATTTAAGGCACGGAAGACGTATCGTTATCTGACTGAAAACGGTGTGGACGTGTTGGAGGAGATTCGGGTGGACACAGGAATAATATGACGATGCAGGGGCCCTAACAAAATCAAGGTCTTCCTGTGGCTCCTCAGGTTTGGGAGAATCTTCACCAACGACCGTCGTGGACGTGTCACGTGTGTTAGGGGTGGAGGATGTTGCATGTGACAAATGTGGCTTAGGGAGGGAGGATATGGACCATCTTTTTTCTCCTGTCAATTCTCGGATGAGGTTTGGAATCGAGCCAACATCAAGTGGCTTATCTGAAGTGACTGCACATCCTTCTAGAGATATATTCGATCCATTGGTGGATTCGGGCATGAGGATGTGACGTTTCCCTTTGTGGTGGTCTGGCCTATTTGGTGCGCAAGAAACAAGATGATTTGGGGAAGGGATGCGTTTCATGCTGAAAATGTAATGAGACACTGTAGGTCGCTCTATTTATCACGGCAATCATGATATTTTGTAATTCCTTTACTAATATAAATATACGTATACGGTGTGGTGGGTCCCAACTCAGGATTCCACCCTCTTTTTTCTTTCAAAAAAAATATTGCAAACAAGCGCTCAGAGAAGCATAAATGTAATTTCCAAGAGCCACAAGGCCTTCCCTATAAATATTCTTGCGTACGGGACCATTTTGTAATTATCAAGTGATTCGAGATCTGGTTATCAATCTTTTATCTTAAGAAAAGCAATCTTTCTCAATAGAGTCGGATGATTAGGACAAAAATGTATCCTTTATGAACCGTACATGCACCTTTGGGTGCATACGGCTCAAAAAAAATGCGAAAAAATAATCGGTATCGATTTCAGTCCTATTTCTTTTTTTGTAACAAGATTTTTATTTTTAATAAAGGGACTAACTCTTGCATTTTTCTTAAGGTCTTTGCATAATTTTTCCAAGCGCATCACGTGACGTACATGGGGGAGGCATGTTTGCAATTCGGGAGAAATACGAGGCTTCGGCTATATTTCCCCTACACGCACGCGCCATGCACGCGTAAGCAGGCTCGGAGCTAGGATTGAGTCGGAAGCAAGTGGTTTGGGCCACGTGGGTGGCCCAGGTGCTTCGAAGCGCACTCGGTCCCACCGAACCAGTTGGTTCGTGGCGGAGGCTGGAGCATCATATGGGTCGTCCAATCATAGCAGTCGGACGGTGCATGTACCGCTTCTCCTCCCACGCTGCCTTCGCAAGGCGGCTATGACTGTGCTTTGGAGATGTCTTCTTCGCTCCTCCACGGACAAGCGTCTCTGATGAAGGTATGATCGCCTCTGCAAGATGGCAGTGAAGGTAGTTGTCACTCGGAGAAGCACCGAGGAGGCATGGATCAGTGAGGCGATGAAGGCTCGTCGGAGAATCTGTTCTAGAACGAAGCACATTGCGAAGCTGCGACTAATGACGAATTGACCTGCAAAAGGGGGTGAGGTGTACAGCCGAAGTGTGCGGGTGATGTTTGTGTGTGAGGTGAGTGACATGGAGGGCTATTGGGTGAAGGAAATGGAGCCCTGGTAATGGGTCCCCCACCATGACGACGAATAAAAGGGGCAAAGCGACAGGAGGTGTAGGATAAAGGAGGAGGTGATAGACCCACCACGAAGATGGGGTATGTGCGGAGGAGTAGGTGCGGTCTAATTGGAGTGAGGGGTCCGTGTGATGCGAATAAATTCAGAGAAAACAGAATAGCAACCAAAGGAAAGCTTACATGAAGATCGGCGATTAACGCCGAGCAAAGTGGAGGCTTGGGCTGAGCTCCCTGAGGGGCTCGGGTCTTCGCTGGACTCCCCCAGTTGGTGGGAGCAGCACGAACGGCCAATCTAGCAGTCGTGTCATGGCCGGAAGGGCCATGGATCTACACCTGGACCTTCAGCCATGACTGCCCTTCCTAGACTCGCTCCCTTGTCACATGAGGAGGAGGAGGGCTAGGCCAAGGAACGTGAAATGGTGGACAGCCGCTACGGCAGCCGGAGGAGATGTATTTGAAGAGAGGAGGTTTCCAAGTGGTGGAGGGTGAATGTTCAACCGCCTCCCCATCGTACGAGTGAGAAGGAATGTGGGTGTGGAAACAACCGCGTGGAAGAGGGAGTATGGTCAACGTCGAGGAGGTAGAATGAAGTGGAGAGGAGTCATGAGGCAGTTGGGGAAATTGGGAGAATATTGGTAGTTGTGGCGTATCGCGTGGGAGAGGAGCAGTCAGAGGTGGAAGACGATACCTCAGTCGTTGGATGCGAGCATCCAAGGGCTAATGAGGAGGCATGGATGAAGGGCGGTGATGAGCTCTGATCATTTAATCAGAGGGTCCAGATGCGGCATGGGCGCAGAGTGAGCTCAGCCGTCTGATCTAAATGATCAGACGGTCAAGATTGAGGATGGCAAGGAGAGAAGGTCGGGCCACGTAACTGGGGATGGTGGCATCACGTGGCCCAATAGAAAAAATAGAAAAGAAATAGAACAAAGAAAAATAAAAAACAAATATGTACAAGTTTCAAATGAAAAAGTGTTCAACATGAAAGTTGTAGATCTTTTTGAGATCAAATTAAAGGATATAATTGACAACTCTAAGTTGGACATTATCCTTTTCTCGCGAGGGATCCTGCGGGAAAAATGTTGCTAAATTGATCCCATCAGCTATTTTATATGTGACTACGAGTCGAACCAAAACAAAATATTTTTTTCTTGGTAGGTGTAATCCGTTGGATATAGATCCAATTTTTCAATTTTTTAGATTCATTAGAATCTTTTTTTCCCGCTCCTGGAGGTATTAAAATGCCACTGTGCCTGGATATCTTATTTGTCTCCCCATTCCCAAAAAAAAATTAAGTTAATGCAGATTATAAAGTCAAAATACATCATTTGTACATAGTTGTATTTTTATAAGTATTTTTAGGAATTAAAAATACTTGTTTTAAGTTCCTTTGATATTTTTTGTATTTTTAGTTTGGAACTAATGTTGAAACAAATATGTACAACGTTTATCTAATTTTTATGGAATTTTTAAAATTTTATAAACCACAGAAAATAAAAGCACATTAATAAGATTATTTATGTCCAATAATTAGGGTGAATTATATACATAGCGTTAGTTGTTAAAGTGAGTTAATTAAGGTTACATTTTATTGAAAAGTTTGAGTAAAAGGGATAATAAATGGAATATATCGTGATAAACCATGTATTTATCACCTACCCTCTCCTCTGAGCACAAGTCTCTGCCATAGTAAGCCTCCATAATCATACCAAACAGATCCCCCCCCCCCACTAAACGACTTCAGCACCAACTTGGTCAACGAAAGCCTCATTAAAGGTCCTCAAACATTTAGACCCATACTACCGCTCGTCTTGGTCCACATACCTCCAACACTTTACCAGGCAAACAAGACCATGCAACCACTCCTAAACAACGACTTAACTTTCTAGTACTGCAATTAACTTTCTAATCATGCAAAATGCTCTCCAACCTTTCAACAACTAGACCCGACCTACATGAAGGGCTCATCAACAAAAGTCCATGATATGTCAAATGCAACAGAACATGCCCAATATCCCCGATACTCCCACATGCTTTTGGCATACTTATTACTCATTGAAATCCAGGAACGTCGACTTCCTATAATTCATCTTCAAACCTGAGGTCTCGCTGAAAGAATTCCACTAAGGATATATTGCCGCATATAAAATCTATTGAGTTGTGGATATTTTCATTGAAGGACTGAAAACTAGATATGCGGCAGATGTCTTATTGAAGGCATGATTTTTAATAAAATATTCACTATATACCTACATATGACGAGCTCTGCAAAGAATATGGGCAAGTTGGACATGTTAATCTCTATACCCAACTTAAGGAGAGTGGTCGATTGATGATCTTGCTTGTAGACCTCGTACCTTTTTTAATATATGCTTGCTAATTGCTCAAAAAACTGAATGATAGGTTGACTTTTACCTTTTTGATGAAATAGGACATGGTTGAAAATCCATTTATCATATCTAGTCTATATATGTACCTTGCCCTCTATTTCTTTTTGTTTTTGACATAGTGAAAAACCCTGATCATTCGTGCAGTATTGAGATTTGTGCAACCTTGTGGTTTTTCATCTATGCTTGAGAATTCATGCATTAATCATTATAACTTCTTGTTGCTTGATTTCGACGCCTTCCAATTGCAAATGGTTGTGTCCTAACATAGTAACATGTCACCCCACAATGTACATGATAGGAACATACTCTCCAACTTAAATGGAGCACTTTAACTATTTTCCCTTGTGTGGGTGAATTATTATGTTTGTTGTCTGAACATGGTAAAGAAGGGCTATAAGGTGCTCTTCATCAGAATTTCTCTCGATATAAGAGAGAAATATATGCATTTGATAATATATTCTCGAAAACATTGAGAATAAATATGATAGTTGCAAGACAAATATAATTATTTCAATGTGATTCAAATACAATAAGGAAAAGGAGAAAACTTTATCGAACTTACCTGTGGATGAGATGCAGGAGTAGGCTGCCCCACATCATGATATTTTGTTGATGAATATGAGAGACTCCTAACAGAAACATTGAAAGATGATGAATAAGGGTTGCCAACCTAAAAGCAAAAGTAAAATGGCAGTGATTCCACGGCTTTTATTCCAAAAAAATGTCATTTATAAAAAATTATCCAAATATTCGGAGAAAATTATAAATCTGATTGAAAGAAAAGTTGTTATTTTAGACAAATAGATAAACACAAAATGCTGGAAATCCAGGGTTTACAAAACCTCTGTTTTCATACAATAGACAAATCAACTCCTCCACCTGCATCGACTCCACCACCTGCACTGACTCCTCCACATGCAATGGCTACTTTGTCAATGTCAAAATGTCCACCTCCAGCTGCAGAGGCTACTGAAGGGAAGCCTCTGTCATCGATATGCCAATGCAAAAATATGCCCAATAAATATCAAAAGCAAAGATATCATGCGCCAGCCGCGGAGCACCCATGACTCGATGAGTCCATGACCTCCACCAACATCTCCAAACTCGAGCTTTGGCTCAGACTGCCACAGATGACCAGAACGAGGTCCCTCGTCGGCTTCAGCGAGCCTCTAATAGTCTAAACATTCATGCACCTCAGGGGAACACCAGCAAGGGACAACACCTTGTGAACCATCGTTGGAGCAGCACCAACATGGAAGATAGGTCCACTTCAAAGTTTCAAACTTCGATCCAAGCAGCAGCCATATGCCTCATTCGCCCCCCGATTGTCGCCATCGTGTCTCTTGGATATCAAGCAATGATCCCACACCTCAACAGCAGGTTGTACCACGTTTACACCCTTCTTTGTGCGACATACACCCTTATTAGGGCACTCATAATGACGGTGCTTGGAGGAATTGTGTCAGAAGCAAACCACATCATCCAAACATGTTCAAAGAGAAGTGCCCATCTTCCCCGCAATAATGGCACCGAAAACTCTCATGTTAGCATCTACGGTGTCTACAATATACATCCAAAGATCATGAAAGATCAAGTGCATCCTCTGCCTCCATCATATCGATATTGCGCACCACGAACTCCGTTCCAACCTCCTCGATAGCAACCTCCTCTTCATCCTCCAACCGCACCTCCACCTCCTCCCACTCAATAGTCGGCGATCCTCGCTCACACATTCTCGCGCACTTCCTTGCATGACCCCTTTGGTGCTCACACTCCATCATGCTTGATGTACAATAAATCTTGTGATTGATGTATAGTGTGGTGTACACTGTACGCCATTAGGGATGTCCATCCTTTTCTTTCTCAAAAAAATTACGGGTCAATATATAGTGTCCATGTTTTATTGTATCTAATATCCCGAAGTTGGACAAAAAATACTTCAGTGTGAGTCACTATATCGTTGATTCCCATTGTGCTAAAATCCGCCAAGTATTTATACATACTCTTTTCTTGAATCCCATGGCTCTGTTGATATGATTCCATCTGCACTTTTGGTTTCATTTAACAAGTAGAAAGTACATGTCAATAATAAAAGTATAAATCCGAGATTGATGCATCAACGAGTCACAGTGCCATGACTCGTAGGAGAAAGCACCAAGTGGAACTTTACTGCGGATGACAACCTGGTTGTTTTCCCAGCCTATGAGCCAGTCGAGACTTGGGGCTGAGGTAAAAAAACAGTACATAGTTTTGTAGCACTTCTTACTTTCAATGCTCATCAGTAATTGTTACGACATGGTACCAACAAAAATTGAATTCGGTGTAGTCCAAGTCCTCGGTAACATGCAATACTGTCTTCTCCTTGATTTGCACAATATAGGTTGACTTGACCTCTTGGAACTTTGTGCGTCCTCTCGTTAGAATTTGTTTCCAATTTTCAACTTCAATTTACTAATGCCATCGTCATCTCAAACTCGTGCTCCATTCAAAAATTCAATACTTGTTCAGGTAAGGCATAAACCCAGATATTAAAATCTTCTATCCAAAAAATCAAGCCTCTTATCCATTCCTTCTTCCTCGTGTAAACCAAAGCAATGTTCTCTACAAATACTAAATATCGAGGAAACTCTTCTTTACATGCATTGGTGGTTCATTCACAGCCATGTTGAAGAAATACAAGATCATGTATGGGCACTTAGTCACTAGATAATCAGAGGAGCTCACTATAGCCGCAAAGCTATCAGACGTGTCCTTTAAAGTTGATGAGTTATAGACGAGGAAACTTCTTTGGAGTTCCCACCTCCGATGTACATGACATCAAAGAAAATTCTAAAACAATGGGTAATTATATATTGTAAAAAACTGAGAGCATGTAACTGATAGGGCTATGATCGAACGTCTACTTTAACTACTGAGCATTGATGTGTCTTCGGATGAACAGATTACGATCCAGATGCTTCACACGTTATAATCATACTAGTTATCAAGTGCTGAGAGTAATCGCAAGATTTTCACGCAATATACATACTCCGATATATGAAACGAGAGAAATGGGTACCTTCTTCGGGCAGAAATTGCGGAGTAGAGATCGGCAGAAGGGGCGCATAGCTGCTGCTTCCTTCCCTTCTCCAATCCAGGCCTGCGCTTCGACGGTGGTGCATCGGGTCTGCGGAGTTGAAGAGGGCGAGGGCAAGGCCGGGAACTTGCCAGAGTAGGGTTCTAGGTGGGCTTTCTTTGCTTCAGCTTAGCGAAGTATGCATGTGCTTTTTAAAATATTAATGATCAATAGATCGTTAAATCCCTTCTTTATAAAATCGTGAAAATTCGAAGAAAATTGGTGTGTCCTAACTCCTAAGTCCTAACCACAGGAGCCTCTGGAAGAGGGGGCTTTTGGACAACAAACATGGAGGACCACACACCCCCTTTTCCCCTTCTCTATTCCTTCACGTGGAGACTGCGCACTTGGTTGGTGCAATGGGCTCGACACGAACCGATTCGGGGAATCCTGATCTGATCGAGTTAATTTCTCTCGACCATGGACTGTGCCGAGGCCAACTTTTTTATAAATCAGCGATCCAGGCCCGAATTTGGGCTGTCAGGGGTGTTGTTAAGGCCATATATTACGCTTCCATGCTATCGTTTCCCTGAAATGGATCTGATGTTTTTCATCTCATGCATCCAACATGGGATTTTACAATCATGTAGTTTATTAGATTTTCTACAAATTTGTTAATTAGAGCGCGAATACATGAGATGATCTTCTATAAATTAATGTGGAAAGCAAGACTAATTTCCATCTTGCATTCTCCTCAATTTGCATTCTGTTACATGTAGATTACGTGGAAAAGGATTCCACGAAACACTTGACATTGTAGTGATCCAAATTTCTTAAACGTGTAGGACATTCCCACTCGATATCGAAAGGATGCATACAGGTTATTGGGAACATGACCCGCTGATATCGTCTCTTCTGGGATATCGGTTGTTGGATACGAACCCCTCAGATACAGAAGCGGATGCACAATTGACCACCACCACGGAAGTACGTGAAGAAAAGACAACCAGATATAATGGCAGTCGGTCACCTCTCGTGACCACCGGAGAAGAAAGATCGCTATAAGAGTAAACTCTCTATGTTCCCTCGCTCTCTTACCTGTCTCTCTCTCTCTCTCTCTTATTATATTCATTCTTGTTGTGGTGTTGAGACAATACCTCCAACCCCCCCCCATATAGCCCAAATACAATCCATAGTAATGTTCCCAATAGGACAATAAATAGAATACAACTCAATAACTATTAGGATCATGAGTCCAATCTCATTTGGATTCCTAATCCTAATTTGACTCTAATCCTAACATCCATCTGTTGGACTGCAATTAAAGAACACATGTTAGCAGAAACATAGAATTTACCACTTAGGATGGAGTAGAATGATGATCAGCTGGAAAGAAAATGGTATTCGCATAAACTCTTTGTCTCGTGTTTGATTTTAGCAAAGCACGAATATGTATAGTGAAGGAAGAGCTGAAAGGATCTATTTAACATCACAAGATACACGCAATCAATAAAATTTGAGCATCATCGACCAGTCCATACCAGAAAAACTAAATTAAGACGTGTAAAAATAGTGGATTTACCATAATGTTTGCGTTATTATGGTCTATTGTGCAAAGTATATACTGTAGATGATTTCTTATGTGGCTTCCTTAAGGGTGAGCGAGTCGTGTCAGGTCAACATAAGTAGACCTGACCAAAGTGCAGGCTGGGTCGAACGGCTGAAGTTCTAAAACCTCATGTCCAAGGCCCGAACCAGGCCGATCCATGGGCTGTACTCCAAGGTCCAAGCCCGTCCCATAGGCCGATGTGTAAATTTTTTTTTCTTAATTTGTTAATTTAATTTATAGAGTTAATTAAGTTTTTTTAGCATCATCTAATCTTTCTAAATCTAATTAACTGTAATAGGTGTTACTTGCCATGTAAACTATAAAATTCGATGTAATATTGATAATGTAAAATGGAAACTTCATGTATATTATACTAAATGCATCTAAAATGTAATTTTTAAATCCATATTTTTGTATGTGTGGGTCAGGCCAGGTCAGGGCGGATTTTGTAGCACATGTCCATGCCCTGCCATTTGAATGGCAGACTAAAGAGCGAGCTGGGTCGGATCGGCCCGTTCATGAAATCTCTTGGCTCAAACCTGGCTCGTGAGCAAGCTGGATAGGCTGGGCGGGCGGACCCTCGGTCCATTGATCAGGTCTAAACATGAGTCCCAATAGGTCGTGATGGGCCGGCCTAAAATCGAAATCAGGGGAAAAAATGGGGGCCCGGTCCTAGCCCAGTACTCCACCCTACTTGCATATGATGATGGGATGATGGGTTTATCGTGTCGTTAAGGCTTGGGTTTAGTATCAGTTATCATGGAGTGTTGCTCGTTAGAGAGACGTAGCTTTTTTGATACACTTTTGTCCATTTGTGCTTTATTTTGGATTCATTGTGATGTTTGTCATTATAATTTATTTGTCTGAACTAAATATTTTTATTGTACGTTCTCTGGCTTATATGTGTACTTAGGATGACAACAAAAGTGTTATGATTTTGCCACTCTGTGGTGCAATTAAGCAATCTGAAAAAAGGGTGCTAACTCTAAAGGAGGTTGTGTCGATCAAGTTGAATTCGAACATGACATATCATATTTGACGATACATCGTATCTTCGATTCGCCTCGATGAATCGAAGGTTGTTGAAGTCCAAGTGTTCCGTGGGATATCGGACGAAAAACATCTCATTGTGCGAATTTGGAGTACGATAATGATGTAAAACATATTATAGAATATGATGAAATGAAGTATTGTGCTTTTAAGCATTGCATGCATATCATCAACGCTGATGGGTCCAGGTGTTTCCTTGCATGACCCCTTGATGCAGCGTGACCTCAAATTATAGGGCCGAATTTTTAATTAATTTAGTGGTCAATTTTATTTACGTTTTTTTTTAACTATCGTATCTCTAATTAAATAAATGAGATTGCATGTAATCTCAATCAATTAGTTGTCAATTTTGAATTTCAAATTAGTTAGAGTTATTTTAGGATAAATTGGTTGTCAATTTAAATTAATTTCTATTTTTGTAATGTCATCCCTCCTATATAAAGGGAAGAGGGTCCAATGTTTTTAATCAGTTCAGTGATAATTAAAATTGAGATTTTATCTCCCTCTCTATCTCCTTCTCCTTCCCCGCGTGGTCTTCACGGTTCTTCTTCTTCTTCAACCCCTCGTTACCGACGAGTTTCTTCTTCTCAACCCCTCCATTATTCTTCCACCAAAATTTCCACAACAAAAAAATATTATTTTCGACGCCGCGAAAATTCTTTCTGCATCACCCCTTCAGCGCTCGCACTCCATCATGCTTGATGTACAATAAATCTTATGATTGATGTGTAGTGTGGTGTACACTGTACGTCGTTACAGATGTCCATCCTTTTCTTTCTCAAAAAAATTACGGGTCAATATATAGTGTCCGTGTTTATTGTATTTAATGTCCCGAAGTTGGACAAAAAGTACTTCAGTGTGAGTCACTATATCGTTGATTCCCATTGTGCTAAAATCCGCCATATACATGCTCTTTTCTTGAATCCCATGGCTCCGTTGATATGATTCCATCTGCATTTTTGGTTTCATTTAACAAGTAGAAAGTACATGTAAGTAATAAAAGTATAAATCCGAGACTGATGCATCAACGAGTCACAGTGCCATGACTCAGAGGAGAAAGCACCAATATTGGAACTTTACTGCAGATGACAACCTGGTTGTTTTCCCAGCCTATGAGCCAGTCGAGACTTGGGGCTAAGGTAAAAAAAGTACATAGTTTTGCAGCACTTCTTACTTTCAATGCTCATCAGTAATTGTTATGACATGGTGCCAACAAAAATTGAATCCAGTGTAGTCCAAATCCACGGTAACATGCAATACTGTCTTCTCCTTTATTTGCACAAACAAAGGTTGACTTGACCTCTTGGAACTTTGTGTGTCCTCTCGTTAGAATTTGTTTCCAATTGTCAACTTCAATTTACTAATGCCATCCTCATCTCAAACTCGTGCTCCATTCAAAGATTCAATACTTGTTCAGGTAAGGCATAAACCCAGAGATTAAAATCTTCTATCCAAAAAATCAAGGCTCTTATCCATTCCTTCTTCCTCGTGTAAACCAAAGCAATGTTCTCTACAAATACCAAATATCGAGGAAACTCTTCTTTACATGCATTGGTGGTTCATTCACAGCCATGTTGAAGAAATACAAGATCATGTATGGGCACTTGGTCACTAGATAATCAGAGGAGCTCACTATAGCCGCAAAGCTATCAGGCGTGTCCTTTAAAGTTGATGAGTTATAGACGAGGAAACTTCTTTGGAGTTCCCACCTCCGATGTGCATGACATCAAAGAAAATTCTAAAACGATGGCTAATTATATATTGTAAAAAACTGGGAGCATGTAACTGATAGGGCTATGATCGAACGTCGACTTTAACTACTGAGCGATGCCATTGATGCGTCTTCGGATGAACAGATTGCGATCCAGATGCTTCACACGTTATTATCATACTAGTTATCAAGTGCTAAGAGTAATCGGAAGATTTTGACGCAGTATACATACTCCGATATATGAAACGAGAGAAATGGGTACCTCCTTCGGGCAGAACCTGCGGAGTAGAGAGCGGCAGAAGGTGCGCATAGCCGCTGCTTCCTTCCCTTCTCCAATCCAGGCCTGCGCTTCGACGGTGGTGCGTCGGGTCTGCGTAGTTGAACAGGACGAGGGCGAGGCCGGGAACTTGCCTGAGTAGGGTTTTAGGTGGGCTTTTTCTTTGCTTCAGCTTAGCGAGGTAGGAAGTGCGTGTACTTTTTCAAGTATTAATGATCAATTAATTATTAAATCCCATTCTTTATAAAATCGGAAGATTAGAGGGAAATTGGTGTATCTAAGTCTAATTACCGGGACTTTTTTAAAAGGGATTTTTACCCCTATAATTCTGAGTAATTTCACAATTACATTCATAATCTCGCATAATCGTGAATTACATGAGAAACCCTGGATAGTCCCTTCGTCTCACACCTATAACCCTCCATTAAGGGGGCAGTTAACTCAACCATATTGTGGGTTAATCTAACCTATGATCTAGGCTATTAAAATTTTTTAAAAATAAAAAATAAAAACCTTCCAAGGCGGAGGCGGGGGAGGTATGGGCTGCCCAACGGATTGGTTCAGCAGGGGGTGGTCTTTCCCTGCGGTTGGTGGAGGGTGGGCGGGGGTCGGGGCTGCCAGGAGGCGAGGGAGGGTGAGGTCTGGCTGTCAGGGCATTCAGCGGGGGAGGTTTGTGTTTCCCTTCTTATGGGTTCGACGGGGGGCTTTCCCTGCAGCTGGGCGGTTGGTGGAGGGTGCTAGGAGGCGGGGTCGGTGCTGGCTGCCCGGGGGTTCGGCGGGGAGGTCTGTGTTGGCCACCTGATGGGGGTTCAGCGGAGGGTGTGGGGGGGGGGGGGTCAGTAGGGGGAGGTCTGGGCTGCATTCGACAGGGGGGCTTTCCCTGTGGCGGGGATTGGGGCTGGCCAGGAGGCGGGGGAGGTCTGCCTGTCAGGGGGTTCAGCGAGGGAGGTCTGGGCTTCATTCATCGGGGGTCTGGGGGTGGTTTCTCCGCAGCTGGAGGGTGGGCAGGGGTTGGGGGAGGGCGACCGGGGGGCGGAACTGGGCTGCCCAGGAGGAGGTGGGCGGGGGGAGGTCAGGGACGACCGGCTCGACGGGAGGGGGTGGCCTTGGCGGGAGGAGCGGAAAAGAACCTGTTGAAATATAGATTTTTGATTGTTTTATTAGTTTTTTATACTAGCGGCGTATTTTATAAATGTGATATGCTTTTCAAGGGTAAAATTGACAACATGTAATTTTTTCTGTGAGAGTCAACGGATAAAATAGATACCAACTAACACAGGGTTATGCCATGTAGGAGTTAAGCATTTTTCAGGATCCTGGACGTAATTCGCAATTTCGTGGGGTTGTGGATGTAATTACGAAATTATTCAGGATTATGGGTGTAAAAATCGCTTTTTTTAAATAAGTATTAAAATATTTTTAATTAATTAAACAAATATCAAATCGTAATATTTAAAAATATAGCCATCAATCGGCACGTGAGGTGCCGATTTGGATGGCAATCCCTAAATATACATCTAAAGTGCTGATTTGGGCATAATTCATTTGCAAAAATTTCATCACTCGTTTCTTGTCATGCTTTTTTCAATCAACTCTCTTTTGTTATAAAAAAAAATTCAATTTTTATTTTTTAGAGTTTGTAATTCTTTTCCTTCATTATATTATATATATTAAATATATTATTCTATTTAATTATATTTATACGTAAGATTTAGAGCTTATTCAATTTAATTCTAACGATGGCTAGATCAACGCCGACTAGGGATGAAAATGGATCGGATACATATCAGATATGACAGTTTCCTTATCCATATTCACATCGTCTATGTCAGATATGAATACGAATCTGTGGGTGGATATGAGTCGGTTGAGGAATTAGGGAATCATATAATCGGGTAAGAATTCATATAGAATATTAAATTGAATATGAATCTTAATCATATAAAAAGTGAATAAGAATATTGATCAACTAATCGGATACGAGTGTGATTGAATAAAAATAAATTGTGAATTTGATCGAAATGGTATCGAGTAGAAAGTGAATTAAAAAACATATCATTACAATATATACATAATGTATACTATTACAAACAAAATTTGCCAATCGATAGGAGTTATAATCACATGGGTGCTTTACGTGTATAATGGTTGAGGGGCTAAAGTCTACTTTAAAGATTGTCCCATTATAAATCATACGAAGCAGTTGATGTAATGATACGTAGTAGTTATTAGAGATCGAGGAAATACATGGAGTTGAGTTTAACTTAGTTGTTTACATAAATATTGAGATTTTTACCTGGCAGACCCTATAATCTTTATCAATTACCTCTACGACCTTTGAAACATCGATATTACCCTACAGACCTTGTGGTTAACCCCCATCCATTTACCCGTTAGAACTAACCGAATTCTGTTATGTTCTTTTATATTATACCCATTTTGTTTATCAAATTGACATTCAATGACATTCCCCCTCTCCCTCATCATGTTTCCCACCCCCTCGTCCGCCCACGGCCCTCACCCTCACTGTCGTCCACCTCTCGCCCCCGGCCCCCTCACCCTCCGCCCTCCGCCCTTGGCCCTCCCTGCCCTCCGCCCCATGCGCCCCCTGCCCTCCGCCCCTGGCCCTCCCTACCCTCCGCCCCATGCGCCCCCTACCCTCCGCCCCTGGCCCTCCCTGCCCTCCGCCCCTCGCCCTCCCACCCTCTGCCCCCTACGCTCCCTGCCCTCCGCCCCCTGCGCCCGCTGCCCTAGCCTCATCCGCCCTTGTGCCCTCCCGCCCTCCACCGCATCACCACCGAGGCGGCCATCTCAATCGATTGCGCGCTCTCTGTCGTTCTCTGTTGCCGCTCCCACAACAACCTCCTATGCCGCCTATTCTCCATCGTGGACCAGCTGATACAGATCGTGGAGGAGGAGAGGGACCTGAAGCTCCTCGTCCCTAGTGTTTTTGCGCTGGGGTGAATGTCGATGACATTCCGCACGACGGAGACGCGCGTGATCGGGCCTCTGGTGCGGCTGCTGGAGGACAGGTAGGTGGAGCTTATGCGGGATGCCGTGGTGGCGCTGATCAAGTTCACAAAGTAGGAGAACCACCTGCACAAGAAGCACTCTAAGGCGTTAATCACGGCAGGAGGTCTGATGTCGCTTGTGCAGCTAGTGCACTTCGAGGAGCACAACGTGCATCTGCAGTGGTGGCACTGCTGTACCTGGCGGCGATGAGCGTGCCATACATTGGTGTGCCTGCGGCTGGGCTTATGAAGATGGAAGGAGAGAGAGTAGAAGAGGAAGGAGGGGGAGAGAAGAATAAAGGAGGGAGAGTGGAAGAAAACATACCATTGGAGTTGCTAGAGTTATATTAACTCAACTTAAACCCAAGCTAGTTAACTCAAAAAGTCTCAAATTAACGGCAGGGTCTACAGGGTAAGACGTTGCAAGTTTACGGGGTCGAGGGAGGAATATCGATGTTTCAAAGGTCGTAGAGGTAATTGACAAAGATTATAGAATCTACCGGGTAAAAATCCCTAAAATATTATATTGAATGTATATATTACACATTGTACTTGTATATTCGAATCCGATTCTTTTTATCGTATCCATATCCATATTTTGGAAAATTTTCAATTGATATCCATATTCGATTTATATTCGACTAATACTCTAATACGGATTTTTGGTAATTTTTTGAATATGGTGAGTGGATATTTGACTATATCCATATCTATTTTTATCCCCAACATTGACGACCACAAGAGTTGTAATTCTAAATTTAAATATCATTCTATTTTTATCAAATTATTATTTTAAAATTGTATAACTTATAAAAATATAATTTAAATTTATATAAAGGCATCATGTCTTTTGTTCTACTATGAAATTAAATTGAATGATCTCTAAATCTTACATATAAATATAATTAATTATATATATTATAGAATGAAGGAAAAGAATTATAAACTAAACTTTTTAAAAAGACGGTAAATAACATTTTTGGTAGATATAAAAATGATTTGTTTATAACAACATAGGGTTAGTTGAAAAAAGTGTCGATAAGAAAGGAGGATGGAAATGCAAATTACCCAAATGAAGTATGTCCAAATCGACACGTGAGGTGCTTATTTAAGGATTGCACTCCAAATCGGCAGCTCAGGTGTCGATTGATGGCTATAATTTAAAATATTATGATTTGATGGTTCTTTAATTAATTAGGAATATGTTAGTAATTACTAAAAAATAATCTAACTACGTGTGTCTCTTCAAGAGGAAGCTTTTGGAAAACAAACATGGAGGACCACACTCCCTTCTCCTCTCATCTATCGCCGCCCTTCTGGGCCTCCTCCCTCACGTGGAGCATGTGCACCCCTTCACATCCCTCGCCTCTTCTTTCACTGGGGTGGAGCAGTGGGCTCGACACGGACTAACTCGAGAAATCCCGACCTGATCCCCTTAATTTCCCCGTGACCGTCAAAATGATCCCATGCTATGGTTTTCTTGAAATGGATATGGTGTTCTTCATCTCATGTATCCAGCATGGGATTTTATAATCTTGTAGTTCATTAGAGCACGAATACATGAGATGATCTTCTATAAATTACTGTGGAAAGCAACACTAACTTTCATCTTGCATTCTTCTCAATATGCATTTTGTTACATATAGATTAGGGAACTTTACCTCACGAACCTTAGAAATTTGCTAAACCACCTCTGTGACCTTTTGCGCATAAAATTACCACACCAAACTCGTAACTTACCCCAAGAACCCCCATGAGTTTCAAATAGATTAACCGTAGAGTTCAAGGGGTAAGAGTAAGCAAGTTTACAGAGTTAAGATGGAAATTATATTATTTCAAAGCTCGAGAAGGTAATTTACAAAGTTTATAAGGTTCGTGGGGCACGTGGAAAAGGATTCCACGAAACACTTACATTGTAGTGATCCAAATGGTTTAAACGTGTAGGACATTCCCACTCAGCATTGAAAGGATGCATTTTGGGTTCATTGTGATGTTTGTCGTTATAATTTATTTGTCTGAACTAATTTTTTTATTGTATTGGCAATTCTTTGGTGTTGATAACATGATAAACCAAGCAAATATTAAACAGTAATCAAACAGATTCCAATGTATTGACAGATCAATATTACAGATTATTAAGATTAATAATGTGCATATCCAATCCATTATCCGATTATAATAAGCAAACCACAACCGATTAATCAGACAGAAACAAACAAATGGGCGTAATCCAGAAAAGGGCAAGCCATAAAGAAATTACGGCAAACAAAATAGAAGAAAGATAATGTTAGATTTCACCGAAGCGTCCATGAAATGGACTGTCCTTAGAGAGGATTTCGCCCCCACAATACCGATGCGTTGGGTACTGACGATCCGTTCCCAGGATACGACGGTTCACGGTCGTCGTCCGCGCACACCGACGAGACCTTCCTCGAAAGCACCTCCGAGAACTTGCAGCCGAAAGAAACAGATCGCAGACGCGAGAGAGAGAGAACAAGAGTGACAACGGGTGGAATTTTCTTGCAAGTGAAGAAAAACGGCGTTGGGTTGGGGATATAAAAAGAAGGGCTCGCGTGCCCTAGCGCACAGTCCCTTCGATTTCCGAAAACGTCCCTCAACGGTCGTGTCCTTTCGGATTCCAAAACTGCGGCTAAGTCGAGTCGTTTGGATCAAATCCGATTCCCAATGTGATCGCGATTAAATTAATTTGTCTGATTAATTTAATCAATCAGCTAAATGAAACCCGTAGCAAAAGTATCGAGATCCGAATTAACTCTCCCGAGCCGGAGCCGGAGACGAAGACGGAGCAAAGCGGAGCGCGCGCGCACGTGTGGTCCTCCATTCCTCCTCTCTACTATTGCTACAAGAGCTTAGTGTGTGGACTCATATATAAGTCCACAAAAAGTTTAGATCTCTAAAGTATGGTACTAAACTTCCATCCAAACTCAACATGTTTCAAATTTGGGAATTCTCAACTTTCCCTCCAAACCATTTGGTTTTTCCAGTTGAAACCAAATAAATGCCAATTGTAATTAATAGGTGTTCCAATTAAAACATAAATGCAATTTTAATACAACAATCCCCCCACGAATTCACCAATTTGAAAAAGAGATTCAAAAGGATTAAGAGACTTCTTTCGGCTGACCACACTTTACTTTCAGTAAAGATAACTTCCGGTTTGAACCTCTACCTGAGTTTACTACTTTCACTTTAATAGGAACGAAGTGAACTACATCTTGAACTTCAGACCTTAGTGTTAGAGTATACGGTAGAAATAACAAAGCGTTGTTCTTGGTGCAATCTTCAAGGTTGGTGCTCTTAAAGGCCATGCACCCTTATCTTGTTTCATAAGTGTGTTCAGGAAAGACCCTCTTCCTTTAACTGCAGCCCACAGTAACACTCACATAGGTGGCGTTCTCCAAGGATGTACTGCTAACATCCTGCCCAAAGGCTTGAACCCATTCAGAGCCTACGCTCTTCCTAAACTTGCAGCTTAAATGGCACTCAGGCTTACATGGATAAGACACTCATGCTTACGCATTAAACTTAGAGTGCCAACCAGTTCTCCAAACAACTTGTTATTACCACATTAAACCTACTTTGTGGGATCTCCACTCAGATAGCTTGGGTTGCTACTGTAGAGGAACTCCCAATGAGTCTCAGTCCCATCCCAAGCCTAGACTTTAGGACTAAAGATTTATTAAGTCCCTTAGTCAAAGGATCTGCCGTATAGCCTTTGGATCCAACAAAATCCACAACCAACACTCCTCGAGACACCAAATCCCTTAACGTCTTAAGTCTGATTTGTGTGTCTCCTTGTTTTTTGATTGAATTTTGAACTCTTGATCTTGTCAATTGTGGTCATATTATCACAATGTACCGAGATCGCAGGAACAAGCTGACCTACCATGGGAATCCCAGACAGAAGTTCCCTTAGCTATTCAGCCTCAATTGCAGTAGTATCCAAAGCACACAGCTCGGCCTCAAAGGTGGATCGAGTTAGAATGGTCTGTTTCACAGACCTTCAGGAGACTCCACCGCCTCCATGGGTAAATATATACCCTGTAACACCATTACTTCCGGACTCCTCTATTTTCTATATCCAGCTTGCATCACTGTAACCTTCTAATACAGTAGGATGTCTACCACAATGCAAACTAAGGGAAATAGTTCCCTTCAAGTACTTCAGTACTCGATCCAGAGCCTCCCAGTGAGTACGGTCAGGACAGCTAGTGTATCTACTCAACTTTGCAACCGAGAATGAAATATCAGGTCTCGTGCAATTTGCAAGATACATTAAACTTCCTATCACTTGTAAATACCTTAGCTGAGCTACAAGTACTCCACTTTTATTCTTAAACAATATTTTGGATGAATCAAAGAGAATGCTTACAGCTTTGCAATCTTTATATCCAAATTTCTCAAGTACATTCTTAACATAATGAGATTGAGAAACTACAATTCCATCAACTGACCTTGTCAGTTTGAGACCAAAGATCACATCAACAACACCCATGTCCTTCATTTCAAACTTGCTACTCAAGAAAGCCTTAGTTTCATTTATAATCATCATGTGTGATCCGAACAATAATATGTCATCAACATATAGGCACAAGACAATACACTCAATACCTTTCACCTTGGAATGAACACACTTATCAGATTCACGAACCATAAAACCACATGACAAAATAGTCTTGTTAAATTTTTCATGCCACTACTTTGGTGTTTGTTTCAATCCGTAAAGGGATTTGACAAGCTTGCAAACCTTTCCCTATTCACAGGAGTTACAAGCCCATCCGGTTGATCCATATAGATCTCTTCCTCAAGATCGCCATGCAAGAAGGCGGTCTTCACATCCATTTGGTGGATAGAGATATCATATACAGATGTCAATGCTATGAGCATCCGGATTGTGGTCATCCTAGTCACAGAGGAATATGTATCAAAGTAATCGATACCTTCCTTTTGCCTAAAATCCTTGGCAACTAATCTGGCTTTGTATTTTTCAATTGATCCGTTGGGTCTAAGTTTTCTCTTAAATACCCACTTGCACCCAATAGTAGAGTACCCTTTGGGTAAATTAACCAACTCCCAAGTTTCATTAGCCATAATGAAATCCATCTCAGATTTGATGGCTTCCTTCCATTGTTTTGCTTCATATGGAGCCATGACTTTCTTATAACTTGGTGGATCACCCTCGATCTGGTAGACAACGAGGTCGCTACCTAGATCTTTAGCTATCCGAGGTGTTTTACTCCTCCTTGGCTCAATCTCTTCAGAAAAATCATTGGGTTCAAGTTGAGTCTCAACCTTCACATTCGTTATCCTTTCCACTTGATCTGGAAAGATCCTGATGTAAAGGCGCTCTCAATAGTCAGATTCTGAGGAATCCCAGTCTTCAATGGGAAGACATCCTCAAAGAAGATATTATTACAGAGTTCAACAATAGTGTTGACATTTATGCCCGGTATCTCGGACCGAATTACCAAATCCTATATGCATAGCTATTTTCCAGGTAACCTAAGAAGACCACATCAAAAGTTTTAGGACCAAGTTTCTTTCTATTGTGTTCTAGGACTAAAACCTAAGCGAGACAGCCCCGTACTTTGAGATATCTTAAACTCGGTTTCCTATTTCTCCAAAGTTCAAAGGGATACTTTTCCATATGTCTTGAAGGCACCCTATTAAGAATATGGAAAGCCGTATTCAAGGCTTCTCCCCACATATAGGTTGGAAGTCCAAAACTCTGTATGAGAGCATTGATCATGTCAGTTAAGGTTCTATTTTTTTATTCTGCTATCCTATTTGATTGCGGTGAATATGGGGCCGTAACTTCATGAACTATGCCAAAAGATTTGCATTATTCATCAAATAAGTTAGAGGTATATTCACCTCCTCTATCTGACCTAAGGCGTTTAAGTACTTTTCCTGTTTGTGTCTCAGCCTCGTTCTTAAAGATAAGAAATTTTCTAAGGCTTCATCCTTGATTTTAATTAGATATACATAGTAGTATCTACTGCCGTCATCTATAAAGGTGATAAAGTATTTCTTATTGTTTCGGGTCAACACACCATTAATCTCACAGATATCCGTGTGCACTAGATCCAAAATCTCACTATCTCTAGAGACGGACTGAAAAGACTTCCTAGGTGTCTTAACTTGCACACATATTTCACAATTTTGAGTTTTATCAACAGTGTGTTTAGGGATTAACTCTAAATTCATCATTCTTTTAATTGAATTTAGGTTTACATGTCCCAATCTACCATGTCATAGATCACAAGATTCTAGATTATTCACAACATGAGACACAAAACTAGAACATTCAGCATTCAAAACATTCATTTCATTTATGTTTATTGAATCACATCTAATTCTAAACAACAAATCAAAATCAACCAAATAACCTTTTCCATAAAACATGCCATGCTCAGAATAACAACTTTATTACATTTAAAGTTTAATTCAAAACCATTTCTAACTAAGATAGAGTCAGATAACACATTCTTCTTGATGTCATGAACATGCAGCACCCTGTGCAACGTCCAGACACGTCCATAGGAGAACCTCAAGTTAACTTGTCCCGACCCTAGCACCTTGGCCGCGGAATCGTTCCCCATCTTCACAGTCCCACCGCTGCAGGTCTGATAAGAAGAAAACAACAGTCTGTCAAAACATATATTTACATTGGCTCCCGTATCCACGAGTTATTCATTTGGATCATGGATATGGTATAGTTAAGGTTTACAGAGACATATCCCTCGCTAGCTCCGAGTCCCATAGTGATCATGTTCACTTGTGGACTTCCGTCTACAGCCTTAGGTTGAGCCTTCAAGGACGGACAATCCTTCTTCCAATGGTCAACCTGATTGCAGTGCCAGCAGGGTTTATTCTTTGCCTTTTTCTTTATCTTGCCTTTTGGTTTCATTTTATTGTTATTAGGACCATTTTCCTTCTTATCCTTGCCCTTCAAGGTCATGAAATTGACCTTAGCCTGAATATCAACAGGAAGCATATGTTTTTGTTTCCTGTGTTCCTCCTCTATGGCAATTGCTACAATCAAATCATCAATAGAATTTTTTCCCTTCCCGTGTTTCAGGGTCATACCGAAGTTTTCCCACAACTTTGGGAATTTTTCTATGATGCACATGACCTGAACTTCTCTGGAAGTTTCATTTCGGCATCCTCTAAACCATGGAGAATGAGTAAAAACTCGTATGCCTGTTTAGAAACTGACTTTACTTCGGCAATGAAAAACTTCAAAAACTTAGCTACGGAGTATTTCTCAATACTGAGGTCTTCGGTATTATACTTCCGATACAAGTCTTCCCATAGTCCCTTCGCAGTCTGCGTGGACGAACAGTATATGTCAAACAACGTGTTGGACAAAGCCAACAAGATGCAACCATGACATATACGGTCGCGTTTCTTCCACACAGATTGCGCCTTATGGCTATCGGGTGAGGGGTTTTCCATCTCTATCGTAGGACAGTCGGTTTCAAGCATCGAGATTAACCCTATAGTGGTTAACCAGATCTTCATGCGTTGTTGCCAACGCTTAAAGTTCTGTCCACCGAATTTTTCAGGCATACCCGTCATATCTACCCTCGATTTAAACATTGTTTCCGACATAATTTTATATTCGGGTCCGGAAATCTTCTCTAAGATTGTTGATAACAGGATAAACCAAACAAATATTAAACAGTAATCAAACAGATTCCAATGGTTTGACAGATCAATATTAGAGATTATTAAGATTAATAACGTGTATATCCAATCCATTATCCGATTATAATAAGCAAACCAGAACCGATTAATCAGACGAAAACAAACAAATGGGCGTGATCTAGAAAAGGGCAAGCAATAAAGAAATTGCGGCAAACAAAATAGAAGAAAGATAAGGTTAAATTTCACCGAAGTGTCCATGAAATTGACTGTCCTTAGAGAGGATTTCGCCCCCACAATACCAGTGCGTTGGGTACTGGCAATTCGCTCTCAGGATACGACGGTTCACGTCGTTGTCCGCGCACACCGACGAGACCGTACTCGAAAGCACCTCCGAGAACTTGCAGTCGAGAAGAAATAGATCGCAGACGTGAGAGAGAGAGAACAAGAGTGACGGCGGTGGAGTTTTCTTGCAAGTGAAGAAAAACGGCGTCGGGTGGGGGATATAAAAAGAAGGGCTCGCGTGCCCTAGCGAACAGTCTTTTCGATTTCCGTAAACGCCCCTCAACGATCGTGTTCTTTCGGATTCCAAAACTGCGGTTAAGTCGAGCCGTTTGGATAAAGTCTGATTCCCAATGTGATCGCGATTAAATTAATTTGTTTAATTAATTTAATCGATCAGTTAAATGAAACCGCAACAAAAATATCGAGATTCGAATTGACTCTCCCGAGCCAGAGCCGGAGTCGGAGACGGAGCGGAGCGCGCGCGCGCGCTTGTGTGGTCTTCTATTCCTCCTCTCTACTATTGCTACAAGAGCTTGGTGTGTGGACTCATATATAAGTTTATCAAAAGTTTAGATCTCTAAGGTATGGTACTAAACTTCCATCCAAACTCAACATGTTTCGAATTTGGGAATTCCCAACTTTTCCTCCAAATCATTTGGTTTCCCAATTGAAATCAAATAAATGCCAATTGTAATTAATAGGTTTTCCAATTAAAACATAAATGCAATTTTAATACAACATTTGATTTATATATGTACTTAGGATGACAACGAAAGTGTTATGATTTTGCCACTCTGTGGTGCAATTTTGCAATCTGAAAAAGGATAAAGGAGGTTGTGTTGATCAAGTTGAATTCGAACTTGACGTATCATATTTGTTGTTAATATCGTATCTTTGATTCTACTCGATGAATCGAAGGTTGTTGAAGTCCAGGTGTTTCGTGGGATATCGGACGAAGAACATCTCATTGTGTGGACTTGGAGTATGATAACGATGTAAAAACACATTATAGAATATGATGAAATGAAGTATTGTGCTTTTAAGCATTGCATGCATATCATCAACGTTGATGGGTACGAGAATTACAAGCAAAAGATTGTGTGTGGTTGTTATGCTGCTGACTGCATTTGTTTCCCTTGTTTTTTGATTCGTGTACGACGTTGATATGCGATATCCTAAAGTACAACACCAACATGTTGTATATGTATTAGCATTTTGGTTCTCGTCATGTTACTGCCCACTTCGATTATTTGCGTACAAATCAATTGATAAAGAGAATGGTCACGAGAGTTGGCGAGGAGGATTCACACTCCGAATGGAATACACGTAGGGATGTAAAAACGGATATGGATATATTTGAATATCCACGCTTACACTATTCGAAAAGTTATCGGATATGGATGTCCGTATACGAATATTAATCGAATACGGATCGAATATGGATATAGCTGTAAAATTTTCTGGATACAGATATGATAATTGTTTGAATATTCGGATCCCGATATCCTAATACAATATTTAATATTATTTTATATATTAGCTAACGTAATATAAGCCACAACCACTGTTACTATATTAATATTGTATATTATATAATACAATATATTAAGGATATTAATAAACTTCCGTTTGTTTGGGGATAGATACGAACAAAAGTTACGAAACATTATCCCCTTTTTTGCTTCCAATAAAGAATGCATGTCACATCGACGCTCCCTTCTGTTATGGTACAATTTATTGATTGCCATTTTCTAAAATGGTTATGAACTTTGATAAAAAAAATCAATTCCTATTCGCATCCGTATTCGGATTCGGTGTTTATTGAATCCATATTTATGTTCACTCTTTATTTGATTCATATTTGGATTGGCTCTTTATTTGATCTGTACTTGGGTCCGCTTTTTATTCGATCCATATTCGGATTCGATAAATATCCGATTCGAATTCATATCCGTATTTTTAAGGATATGCTTTCCTTAATGCATATCCGAGTCATATCCGTATCTGTATTCGATAGAGATAAAGCGAATATGAATATGAAGATAAGCATATATCTGATCCGTATCCGATCCATTTTCATCCCTAGATACATATGCGGAAGAATCAAAATAACAAGATGATAATGCACCAAAGTGTCTTAACTCTCGCAACGACCCGGAGGAGCAATGGATTAACGTTCTATGGTGGACATTGGTCTTTCGGTACAACGCAAAAAGAATTATGGGGGCTATAATGTTGTTTCAAAAGATGCGAAGTGTCCCCCATTTGCAACTTTGGAATTAAAAACATACTATAATTGCACCGGATGTTTTTTTTATGAACAACATGCTAAAGCATCGGCTTTTTTTACATAAAGGTGAGTATTTCAAAAAAAATGCCATGGATAAGGAGAAAATTAGATGGAGACCAAAGTAAGTCATTGATGGATGTATACATATTTATTAACTTAATCAAAATAGATCTACGATATTTAATAGTTATCGGAAGCCATCGCAGCGGAATTGAAGTGATGAAGATGGGATTTCATTCCTTCTCAACTCTTGCCTAAGATGCTTGAGTAATGGATCCTCTTACATTTATTAGTTGAGGGAGAGGGAAATCCTATCTTCATCACTTCAATTCCGCTGCGATGGCTTCCGGTAACTATTATGTATCATAGATCTATTTTGGTTAAATTAATAAATCTGTATAGATCCATCAATTGGTATCAGAGCGAATACAATTCATGACGTGTGAGAACGATGTTGGATCCTCTAATATTCTCATGTCGTAGTCACATTCTTGTATGTATGTTATAAAATCTGACGAGATTGTAGATTTTACTACCCGACTAGATCTAGTTGTAACAACACCTTGTTGAACACTTGATGCTATTTCAACTTGATTCTCGGGTACTGGAGGATTCACCATTAGTTCAATCAAAGGGATATCTTGTACTTGAAGAACAACAACGTCTTGATGTTGTGGCTCAAATAAGATATCATGTTGAATATTTTACTCCTCCCTTTCTAGTGGTATAACAAGATACGGTAATTCATCAAGTATGATGTCTTTAATTACCATCCTGCTCCCACTATTCTCGCTATTTTTCAAAAATATAGCATCCCTTGATTTTTACAATACTCGATTTCTTATTTGGACAATAAAATATATAACCTTTAAGCTGCATTTGGTACGTGGGTTAGGGCGGGTTAAACTGGTAGAGGGTAATCCGTTTTTGTGTTTTGGTGTTTGGATAGAGGGTTAAAATGGAGTAGGTTAGAAGTGGGTTTGTTGTGATATGATTGTATTAAAATCTGAAAAAGTGAGTAGTTATTGTGATGTGATTGTATTGAAGTTTGAAAAAGTGAGTAGAAGTAGATTAGTTCATAATTTTTATATGATATGATGGTATAATATATTATTTTTTGATGGAATTAATTATGTAGAATAGATTTATTTAATTTTTTTAAAAAGAAATAAAGTGGGGCCCATGCATGAGAGAGAGTGAGTGGGTTAGGAGGGATATGGGGAGTTTACCCCACCTACCGAACGAGGCTTTAGAGCCTTCTGGATAACCAATGAAGTGTCCACTTGTAGTCTTCATATCCAATTTTTTCTTATGTGGGTTATATATTCTAATTTCAGCTTGACAACCCCAAACGTGTATGTGTTCCAATCTTGGTTTCCATCCCTTCCAAAGCTCAAATGGAGTGGATGGAACTGCTTTTGATGGAACTCTATTTAATATATACACGATTGTCTTTAGAGCTTCACTCCAAAAGGACAAAGGCAATGAGGAGATACTCATCATACTTCGAACTATATCCATTAATGTGCGATTCTGTCTTTCGGCGATACCGTTTTGGTCCGGCTCACCGGACATTAAAAATTGATGTTCAATGCCTTCATCCTTAAGAAAATCACGTAAATGATCCAAGTTTTTGTTCTCCTCTAGCATACCCACCATAATACTCACCACCTCTATCCGATCTCACAATTTTAATTTTCTTTTCTAATTATCTCTCTATTTTTATTTGATAATCCTTAAAAACACTTGTAGCTTCTGTTTTTCAAATAAAAGATAAAGATACATGTAACGTGAGAAATCATCTATGAAGGTAATGAAGTATTTTTTACCACTAAAATATTCCACAGGAAACGGACCACATATGCCAGTATGTATAATTTCTAAAAGATTAGTACTTCTCCTTAACCCTTTAGCATGTTTGTTGGTATGTTTTCCCTTAACACATTCCACACAAACATTAGAATCAGTAAAATTTAGAGTATCAATTACTTCATTATTTACTAATTTCTTGATCCTTTTAATGGAAATGTGACATAATCTTTTATGCCAAAGCATTGATGACCGATCACTATTGTGTTTTCGTTTTTTACCAACTACATTGCAAACAAGGAGATTATTTTCAAAATGTGGATCTACATGTAATTTATATAAATAATCCACTAAGCCACATGTTCCAATCAACTTGTTACTCTTAAACATTTGGAAAAATGTACTTTCAAATGAAAATTTGTATCCAAGATTGCAAAGTCTAGATATTGAAATTAAATTTCTAGAGAACTTGGGTACATAAAAGATATTTTTCAAATCAAGCACATGGCCAGTTTCCAAAATGAGTCGTTGCGTCCCAATCGATTCAACGTGTGAAGGCGTGCGATTTCCCATATAGACATTTTGCTCATTTTTTAGTGGCATCCTTGTTTTCAGAAAGCCTTGGATGGAGTTGGAAATATGGATTGAAGTATCAGAATCAATCCACCAAGTATTAACAGGAACATCAATGAAATTATATTCATGACATACATGGTATTCAACAATCGAAACAGAATTTAAGACATTGAATGAGTAGACATGAAAGTCGAACTATCTGCAATAAATCATAACAAGACAACCATAATAAGAAAATAACTCAAGCTTAAAACCTAATCCAAAATATCAACTTATTTAATTTTTGAGAAATCAATGTATTACATTACAAGACTTGCTGTGGCTAAAGAATTGTAATATACAATTGATTTTCTTAATAAATGAGACAAATAAATTTCAAATATTCATTAGAAATTCCATACCTGCGGGCATTAGAATAACTAACAAATAATTTATTTTTCTCATTCCAAGAAAAAAATCAATGTCCAATTAACTCCGTCACTTAATGTAATTATTGACATTGTAATCCTAGATTTCGTGGCTACTCTTGGATAACTAACTAATAATTACTCACCACAAGAAACAATATGTACAAATTGAATCGATCAGATGTTGTGGCTACTCCTCCCGGTTAAATCGTACACACTTATCCGAACGACTTTAAAGGGAGTTAATCAAGCTATTTCCACCATGTAGATGTAATTTGATGCCATTAGTTCAAATAATTGAACTCTAGCACTTAATGCAATTATTGACATTGTTATCCAAGATGCTGTGGCTACTCTAAGATAACTAGTCAATAATTACCTCTTATCAAGGTAAAAGCATGTATAGACATTGGTAGGATGCTGTGACCATTCCTCCCAATCTAGTTATCCAAATCATACCAAAATGACATCAAACAAACTCAATAAAGTAATAAAGAATGGTAGTAAACTGTATGGTTAGTACAAAAGGTGCTATCAACAAGTCCAAACGAATGACTAGTATAATAATGGTATAAACCACATACACTTTATACACTTTATGTGTACTAATCAGGTGTATACAATAACCAAATTGTATACATTTCCGTACAAGTACCTACACGGGTATACAATAACCAATACAAAGATAAGTGTATACATAAACTACTTATGTGTACTAACCAACAACCATTCCATACAAATGTATACAGACACGGCTATGCCGTATCTTACTTATCGATTATTGGTTATACAATAGATGTATACATTACACAGTGATATCGTAGAAGTATGTACAAACCCTGTTTGAGGTAACGAACTTGTACAGAATACCATGTATGTTTACCTCATACTTAGACATGAGGCACAAAGATTAGAGACTTTATCTTAGTAAAAAAACTATCTTTCAATACACGAATGGATTTAATCCATTAGAAATAAATTAAAGTGCACTAAAAAACCAAACGAATATGCACGATTAGATAAAAGGAATATAATCTAATAACCATATCCCATATATGTGCACTAGTGATAGCAAATACGAAACATAGGGATTAAATCCATCAAGATTTATAGTTGCAATTAATAGAGTAATCTCTTTTAAGAATAATTTATACATTTAAAGAATAATCATATTATATTCCTGTTAAGAAAAACAGGAAAGTCGGGTCAAGTTTCAAAACCGTCAAATGCATCATTTAAAAAATGAGAAAAACCTTATGAGATGCAAGTCTTACAAATACGATTCAACAACAAATCCTGATTGGTTTGTATCTGACAAATCGAACTATTTTTTTAAAAACCACCAAACAAGGAAAGGCTACAGATGACCCAACGATAGGAAAAAATGTAGATTATTGATTTTAACCGAATAAAGAAATACATGTATTAAACATTACGTAACCACCCACAAGCATTTCTTGGAGAAATAAAGATTAAGAAGATAACAAGTTACTGC
Organism: Ottelia alismoides; assembly: GCA_037367405.1. Lineage (NCBI taxonomy): Eukaryota > Viridiplantae > Streptophyta > Magnoliopsida > Alismatales > Hydrocharitaceae > Ottelia > Ottelia alismoides. Next base: position 219,392 of record JAZKJV010001449.1, on the reverse strand, counting down.
CAAAAAAATCTGGATAAAGAGAAAGACGAACTTCTGTTATTCTAAGTGAAATACTGCAAGTAACATAAGGCCGACTTTCTTATCACGAAGCACGAGGTTAATAACCAAATTGATCACATATCACACAAAGAATTTTGACAAGTCTGGAACTTTAATCTTACAAAAAGAATTCAGTGTCACTTTCCAATCTTGAACTAATAACAAGAACAATTTAAAGAAAACAAATGCACCAACGGTTCGTCAAAGTGATTTAAAACACGACGACAAAAAAAATCGATTTCATGATACGAGATCTTGTCCGAATAATGCTTAGCTCTAATACCAATTGATGGATCTATACAGATTTATTAACTTAATCAAAATAGATCTATGATACTTAATAGTTACCGGAAGCCATCGCAGCGGAATTGAAATGATGAAGATGAGATTTCCCCTCTCCCTCAACTAATGAATGTAAGAGGATCCATTACTCAAACATCTTAGGCAAGAGTTGAGAAGGAAGGAAATCCCATCTTCATCATTTCAATTCCGCTGTGATGGCTTCCGGTAACTATTAAGTATCATAGATCTATTTTGATTAAGTCAATAACTCTGTATAGATCCATCAATTTGAGGAAGATGGGACTCCAATCCATATTTATAAAACATGATGGATACATATCCATTAAGGTAACCACAAAAAGCAACTTCCCAAATGATGCACCTTTCATAATTAATCATGAGCCACAAAATAAGAAATAAAAAATGAAGTTGACAAACGATCATATATGGTAGTTGCATGTATAGAATTCCTTACAATGGATGGACCTGTGCTTTGGGTTAGGAGGGCAAACACCCTTCCTAAATTTTGGGACCCTTGAGTTGTTTTTCTTTTGAGCCCCTTGAAAACTGACACCGTTTTCATCCGTACCTCCCTCACTTTCCCGTGGAAAACTTAAGAAAATATCTTTTGGGGGCCTTCCTCCTCGTGCGTCAGCTGCCCAATCTGGCTCCCTCATGAATCCGTTGCTCCCCCTCCTCTATCTCGGATATGTAGCACTTTGACTCCTTCACAGATCCGCCACACCCCGACGTCCCTCTAGAAGATGTTACACCCACGCCTCCTCTCGGACGAGTTCAACATTAATAAAAAAAATATTTTTTTATTAATATGTGTAGTATTTGTAGGTATATGAGTAAAAGTATGTTTGTATCATGCCTCGGCTCCCTCGGGAACTCGCGATACCCTAGCCTCATTCTTAGACATGTCGTGTCCTAGCATCCCTCTCGGACGCACTGCATCTTCAGCTCACGATCTCGACTCCATCAACAAAACATTGATTGTTTATCGAGAGACAAGAAATTTGAGAGATAAGTACCTTATCCCTCTCCATATCTCTCAAACGAACATGATATAAGTGCAAATAACAATATCTTCTTTACACAATAGTGTTGGATTTATTATTTGTCGTCAAATTGTTCAATTCTGTCATCAAAATCATCAAAATAAAAAATATTATTCTATCATAAAAATATAGTCTTTTTCCTCCGCAGTAATCAGCTTCTAATTTTGAACATGATTTCTTAGAAAGTATTTAGGTTGACTTCAATAGCAAATTGTACTAGAGCCCTTAATATTTTTTTAAAGATGTAGATTTTGAGTTTACTCCAAGATACATTGAGATCACTTTAAATAGTTCCTTCTTTTTGGATAAATCTAAGAAACTAAGATGCCAATATATATTCATAGATTAATAGGGGTAAATAAGAAAAAAAGAAATGCGATATATTCTAGCAGATAAATGATTGGTAAAAGTTTCTCATCCTTATTAGAGTGGTAAATTTGCCACCGATATTCAATTCAATTGTTTATCTTTTTGTTACTATTGTAACAGTGTAAACTTTTGCATCCTTTGAACAAGAGAATTTTATTCTAGAATAGTAAACATTTGGTAAGATTCTAATTTTAATTCTAGTGATAATTTGATTAATTAATTTTAAAATATTAAAACTACATGAGTTCAACTTTAATAAAAGTATAATTTTTTTGTCTTTTTTATATTCATAAATATTTTATACATCTCTATAAATATGGATGTTGATAAAATTTAAGTCTATTTAATATACAATTTTATATAGTATTTATTTACTTATTAATGTACCCCACCTAATCTATAATCATGGGTTCTGTTAATTGATATTTCTTGCACATGTAGAAAATAATATGCATATAATTCCATGCCCGCATGCTTGTGCGATCTTGTTACACATTAATAGCTAGATAGAAGAATATATAAGACCATAGTATTTATGATCAGAAAAAATGCATATGTATATGGGAGTGTATTCCGTCAAATTGTATATTAAGATAAACGGCCAAAACTCCAACATCACTGAGTCAATCCAGATCTTGATAAGAAAAGAAGTAAGGCCTCGTTTGTATGGTTGGAAATTAATGGAATGGAATCAAGACAAGAATGGAACTACCAATGGAATGGGAATGAATAAATTTTTTCATTCCGTTGTTTGGTTTATATTAGGAATTGGAAGATTTATTATGAGACATATTCCTTTCTTGTGTTTGGAAGGGAAAAGAATAGAAAGAAAATAACCTTTCTTTTTATATATTTCGTTAAGTAGAAAAAATGATTGATATCCTCCAAGTTATTTTTTTTCATATAATTGATATATTTCATATTAGGAATAAATAGTTAAATCTAAATGGATACTACTTTAATTTTTTCCTTACAATTGATATATTTGATATATCAGGTCCGCTACCGAGGAAAACTAGCCCTCACAAGTTGTTGGATTCGGTTCCAAATAGATCCATTGACAATCACTCAAAATGTTTAAGCTCAAGTTGTCAAGTAGTAATCCCCACCACTTATAAAGTATAACCCACTCTCAAATTTGTGAATTTTAGATATGGGACTATCTTTGGGGGTATGTGTGTTACAACCTCCTCCATTTATATTCGCAACGTCCTCATTGCGACATGGCCCATTACTTATTCTCAGTGATAGTAGCAGTTGCATGCTCCATGTAGCCTTTCCTCGCATCTCTTTGTAGGGGTGACTCCACCCCGCATGTAGCTTTTTCCACTATCAGAGGGAAATTGTCTCTGATACCATTTGTAACGTCTCATACGTAGGTCCCCTATCCATTATCGAGAAAAATCGACCCTTGCAACTTGTTGGGTTCGAGCCCAAATGGATCCATTGACAACCACCTAAAATGCTTAAACTCAAGTTGTCAAGTAGTAATCTCCACCACTTATAACTCATTCTCATACTTTGTGAGTTTTAGATGTGAGACTATCTTTGAAGGTACGAGTGTTACAATATCTGCTAGAATATTTTATTACCATATCCGTATCCATATCATAAAAAAGTTGAAAAATATTATGGGTATCCATATCCACAAGAAATAAAAACAGATATCCATGTCCATATACGTATACACTAAAATGTAACCCGTATCCATATCCTAAAAACTAAAGATGGTATACTTATCCATAAATCCCCATTCATGTTCGTATATGTATATGCAAAAAATAAAATAAAATCTATATCCATATATGTATCTACTAGAATATAATCATTATTCATATTTTACAAAAAAAATGAAAATCGCTTCCGTATCCATATCCATATTAGAAAAAAATCACATATCTCTATCCATATATGTATCAACAAAAAAAAGACACATATACACGTTCATATCTGCATCTGCAAGAAAATCATATTTGGTATATTTTATCTATATAATAGATATATTTAATAAATATATATTCGTATCCGCTGAAGTATCTTGTAATCATATATTTGTATCCATATCAAAAAGAACAATATCCATGTTTGTATCCAAAGAAATATCTAAAAAAGAAAATACATATCCACGTCGGTAACCATATAATTGTAACAATGGTATATTAGTTAAAAAATATTGAAAAAGAATACATTCATTAACATTTGTAGGGAATAAAATCCCAATTCATAGGAGATACCTATAAATGGTTATTCCCATGTATGAGGAAATCATGTTTCGATTGTAATCGTTATTAATGCATTAATATGATCTAACAAAGACTTGGAGTGATATTGTCGCGTAGCCTCGGCATGGCTGTTGCCATGAGGATGGCTATAATGTGAGAAATAAAGGCGTGTTATGGGCATGGCAAATGATTGTGACCTATGTGGTAGTACAAGTCACTATAAGAGAAAGAAATAATGTCCAAATGTCATTTTGTTTTGAATTGTTGATTTTGTTTACCTTACGAAATTTTTATCTGACACATGTTTTTATTTAGTGAAATTTTCCCCTAATTACACATGGAGTCAAGCTTGGTTGATCAGTCACTTCCATAGCTTCACTATGATCACCATACAAGATTGGAGGTTGATATATGTATTTAAGTAGTCGAAGAGATAAGTGATTACACATTTTCAATTTTTTTTGTACTAAAATTCATTTACCTGCATTGGATATTCTTATCTTTCGAGGTGACTTCATTGTAGGCGAAGAGAAACCATGTTACGCGACGTTCCGATAAGCAGGAGAATGGTGGAGCATATTTATGCTTCAGGATCTTTTAACATGATGTAGTTGGACTTTACTTCTTCAGATCAACACCTGATCATAGCTTCACATGACTGTCACGTTCTGGTTAGTTGCATATCTGATTAGCTTGACTATGGATGAGAATGCCTTGACTGGCCGGATTGCTTCACCGAGTTGGTCAGGTTTGTTTATGAGGTTGTTAGATTTATGTTCGGAGAAGCCTAACATTGATGGTGCATAGATTCGTATGACATGGCTCACAGAGCATTTTTCAATGCTCCCGCGATGAGATGGTTATGCAACATGAGCATACATTCTACATCTGCTAGGAGGGATCCTTTTTCCTTACAGGTCACAAAACAAGGGTTTTTTACTTACACGCTACTTCTCAAGTACTTGAGTTATGCGGAGGTTATAGTTGGTGATCCACTCGTTTGGCCTATCTTTATAGATAGATGTGCATCACACCAAAGACATGTATGGTCAGGAGTGGGTTTTCCGCTGTGGTGCGCTACAGCACCACAACACCACAACGGACGATCTAGACGTTGTGTGGTCAAGATTAGTGGACTACTCGCACTTGCATGATTGTGAGCTTGGGAACGGTTTCCACACATCACACCAACTGGCCATTATTGATTAGGTAAGGAAATGAATATCATTTGGAAGTACTCAATTATCTAAATTTTTGAATATTTCATAATGTGCATGCACTATGGACATCCTATAATGCATATGCGGTCGGGATGAAAACAGACATGGATATATCTGAATATTCGATTACCGTATTCGAAAAATTATCGGATACGGATATCTCACTACAACAAAATATATCTATAACGACGGTTAAATGACAACGATTATTTATTTTTGTCACGATATTTTTAACCATATTAATATAACGACATTTATTTCTATCCATCACTGTTTATATTTCAAATAGTGACGGTTTTGTGTATATGTCGTTAATTTAATAGATCAACGAATAAATTATAGTTAATTTTCATGCGAACCCTTTGTAACTAAAACGTTGTTATCAAAAAACCCCAACTCGACCTTTCCACACCCTCCCCTCTCCAATCTCCTCGACGGTGCGCGGCTTCCCACCCCTCTCCTCAGCTCTACCAACGATCCTCACGATGGTTCCCTCCCTCGTCCTTCTCTCCATCGATCTCCATCCACACGAGGTATATACAACCCTCCATCGGCATGACCTCATTTCACTATTTCTATTACTTCTCAATTGGTTGTTCTCCTCTTCTTAATTTAGGGTTTGAGTGAGTGATCTGCGAAAGTAATCCTATTCCTTGCGATCGTCATGACGATCTCTTTCAGTTCATATGTTTGTGATCCAGTGATCAACAATGCATGTCAAATCTGTTGCGCACATTGCTATACGACTTTGATGTTTTTTCTGCTACGGCTGATCGTGCTGAGTTGATCATTCGTTGTCTCGTTGAGATCGGATTGTGTCCTCATTCATTATCGATGTTTTAACTATGCGAATGGGCTTCGGATATGAAGGATCTCAGTATGAACACCGTGGGAGGATATAAATTGTAGGTAGTTCTGTTTCCGAGGTACGACTTGAGTTGTTTTGCTAAGTATTCTGATTCATTTTGTTGAAATTTTGTTTGTCATGTAAAATTTGTGGATCTCCACGAGAATATAAGGTCTGATGCAGGCCTATTGATTTGTCATCTCAAAGGGATCAGAGCAATGTCGAAGGAAGTGTTGAATGGATTGGTGGTGAAGCCACTGTCAAATACGTCGCCTTTGTGGAATTCCAAGTTTTTTCAGGTAATTGCAATGCATCGTCGTAGTAGCGGTGATTGTATAAAGATTAGTATTATGTTTACAGTTGTACAATGGCTATAAGTTGTTCATAGCTTTCCTTTGTTTGATTTAGCGTATTATGTTTGCAGCTTATCACGTGTTTATATTTAGCTCAATATCCATGTTTGTTATTTCTACTCACATGATTTGGTCATTTGTGTGGTGAATATGTCTTGTTTGCCCATGGTAGTGATAAGGTTAACTAATCTTGAAAGATGGCTCATTTGTGAATTGGCAGGCAATTAGCTTCATTGTATGGTTATAAATCCATCACGGTGGCTGTAGAGCTTTGCAACAGGTGTGCGGTGAATACAAAGGTAATTATGTGTTGTTTGATTTCACTATGAATAACTACAGAACCAACCACTCTCGTGACGATTGTTAATTTTCCCATCATATATGCGAGTTTACAGATTGTGCAGAAGATGTCAACAAGATAAATTTCCATCGCTATATTTGCTGCCTCATCATTAGCTTTGTGGGATTTTTATTTGAAGGATCCACTCATGGAAGTAATGATGGCTTCGCATGACTCTCCTCTTCTTTTCCAAGATTTAAAGTACTATCTGAGAGGCAGTTCTACTTCTATGAATGACTGATAAATGTTCAGCAAAGCTAAAAAACATTTGGCATGTAATATAAATTTATAGATGAGTAGGGGCTAGTATTCTCTGGTGGATCATTTGCGAATAGGGGGTCGTGTGCCTGCATAGTATGGCTGAGAAGATCGCTAAGCATTCACATGATGGGATGGTCTTGTCCAGCTAAGTTTTTTTTGTTATTGCTCGATTGAATTTCTATTTTTGGTGGCAAGGACTGCTCTTTTTTCTCAATGAACAATTTTGTTGTTTGTAGATTTTCTTAACTAAACTTTTTCTACTTGTATGCTATTATCTCCAGCCAAAAGTAGGAGGAATGAGCTTATCAATCAACATAGTAAAGCTTACTAAAATTTGTTTCTAAAGACCCGAACACATACGTATTTTCACTCTGAATTTTACCATGTAGAAATCTTGTCATGCTACCTCATCACAGAAATATAGTTCCTTTCCATTACTTTATTTTTTAGACTTTTTGAAGCCTTGAAGAAATATTGTATTATCCAAATTTGCATGCTATCTTGTTGCAATTTATGCCCATGTTCCTTCACACATGAGAATGATGTTGCAGGTAGCCTTGAGTATTCCTTAAATGATATTGCAATCTAAGTTACTACTAGCAGTAACATATCATTTAAGCGTTCACATTGCTTGATTTTTGCTATGTTGTTGGTATTCGTTATGTCATATTGTACTTCTATGATATTAATTTGGTATTGTTCGTAAATGTTAATGCATAAATGATACAGGTAACAATAGCTCAATAATATTTCATATTCACAATAGACCATAATAAAGGGTGGTGGTGGGCTTTATGAAAAATTCATTTAATTTGTAAAAAAGCTCAGAAGAGCGCACGAAAAGGCAGCCGAACTATGACCTCTTTAAGTCTTTTATCTTCAGTAGTGTTTAAATCAACTAAAAATGTTTGTGGAGCGGTTGTGTACCAATCTGTTTCCCCATTTTTGAATGTCATCATGTTTCCGAGGCAATTTAGATGCTCAATACTATTAGCTAGGTATCTTTGGTTGCATGGTTTGAGTATTATATGGAACAATTAACAAATGTAGCTGAAGATATTGCATTTGTTGCTAGTTTTACGACAATTGCAATTAGCTTTATCACCACTTTGAGTAGCAACTCCATGCAACGGAGATACATGGGTGATAAAACTACGAGCAACTATCATTTTTACAGAGATTGGTCCACCGCTATGATTGACTTTAATGTATATATATTCTCTTACTTTGGGAAATAATTCATGACATATATGTCATCCAACCTTCTTCAAGCATCCAACCTTCACTTGGTTATCTATAAGTCATCCAAACAAGACTTGCATCACATTTTTACAGTATGCAGGCAACTCAATTTGTAACTGTGTATGCAGTTTGGTTGGGGATAAGTTGTAGATATGTGAAGGGGATCCCTTGCTATCGACGCAACAGAGAATCGTTCAATATGTTCCCTAATGTAACAATACTTGATATTTCATGTATAATTGATCACCTCACCACATGGAAATTCAAGGTTATCCTCTCAATATCCATGTAGATTTTGCATTCATTTTCATGTTTTTTGTCTCATTTTTTCCTTTCTACCCTATAATTGTTTGATCAAGATTTGTTACAACTCACATATAAGCAAATTTATTCACATTATCGTTGTTAATTGAAATATTTTATGGAATATTTCTTCTTGGTTATCATCTTACTTGTAATCTAAATTTACAGGCATTGTTTTATTCTACCTGTAAGATGCTTCCAAGATATGATCAACATTAATGACGTATCAAAGTAATTCATTTGAGCAATTAACAACATGCTCAATATGTTATCTTTCAACATACAAGAGTATTATTAGTAGACATGAAGGAAATAAACAAAATATACCATTACGAAACTAAAAAGTACTCTCATAATGTCATCACCAAGTTGAACTTCTATCCTGGACAGATTTCAGCTTAGCAAACAGACTGGAATTTGAACATTGTTGAACTTTAATTGGCAACCTGCGACCATCTCATATGGACCTCAAATTCTTCTCTTGAGAAACTATGATCAATTGTTTGATCAGTAACTACCACGTGACATGCAAATGGGATCTTTATAACCTTGTAGATGAGAAATGGGATGATCTCACAATGGATATGCTCCTAAAGATATGTTATCCTTCCTTGGGCTTGGAGTATATGGAATGACATATTATTACATGGAGTGATTCCAAGAACATGTGAGTTTGCTTTTTTGTTGGATACTTATATATATTATGTTGTGCATTTCATTGTTTTTTATTGCTACATCCTATCTTTGGTAATTTTTATTCATTAAACTGTTTTGGAACCATTTAACACTTTTAGCATGTAAGTTATTGTTTTACACATCATTTTGTTAATAAATTTGATTCATTCCCTTACAGCTGAGCATCCAAAGCGGAAGAATCAACTATCTTGAAGCAAAGCGAGGAGATGATTTCAAAGGGCTAAAGTCCCTCAAGCAGAAAGAGCAAAATTTTCAGGTCATTCTCGGTTCGTTTATATGAAGTTGCATGCATTTTTTGTATTTGGACATTTGAATGGATATGCATACGAAAGTTAGCAAGATCGTTTATGGACATGTCCCAAGTGTGAGGGGTGGAGTTCAACAGTACAATGATGACTGCCAATTCAACCGGCGACAATATGATCAAATCATAAATTGAGGGCATGACACGGTGCGTTGTCTTCTACTTGGCTTTAATTAGAAAGTCAGATCTTGTCAAATACATCGCATTTGTTTGAGCAATTATCATCGTACCCAAAAATGTGATGCTTGTCACAACGTCTCACTTTTGATATGCCTAACTATTTTGTTCAACAAAATATGACTGATTAACTGTCTAATTATTAGATATAGAAGTGATGGACGATGTCTAATCATAACAAACCAATTGATCATTGTGACCACCACGTAAGTATCAAGATTTATTTTTTTTTACTAAATTTTACATTTGATTTTCATCCTTTGCTTCAAATCTATAAAAATAATGAAGAGACCAATATTTATAAAGCACCAATGGCCTAGTAGTAGAATAGTACCCGAACTCGGTATACTCTTGTTCAATTTGTGGTTGGCGTGTTTATATTGTTTTTTGTTAGTGACAACAAATCACTATGAAATTTGATGTCCCATTTCAATTACGGAACCAATGCTTGCGTATATCGGAAATAGCATTTTATTAGAGTATTTGTACATTGCTGAAAATGGCCTCTTTGTTTTCTAAAGGTACTTCTTACTTTACAACCAGCTGGTACTTCCATCTTTTTCTACATTGGTGCATTGATGGGCATCCTCGGAGAGTCACAACTATCTATTGGAAGCATTTGATCCAAGAATAAATATTTCAAATTATGAAGTTGGTAGAGGTTTGATCGGTGTCTTTCATGAGTAAGTAATTTTACTTTTGGACCCATGCCTTTATTCTTTTTTTTAATAAAAACTTGATAGCTTATATATTAAACATTTTTTTGTTATTTCGAACATATTGATTTGTATTCAAACTGCAAAATTCTTGTACATGTTTTACAGGTTCATGAAATGGGGGATTAGAGTTGAACAATATATTAGCTCTCGTAGTTACTATTTCTTCTTTAGAGAAAATTAAGTTTTTTTTGAAGTCGAAGATTAAATTAGAATCAGTTAAAAATGTCGTAAAGCATGTGTGTCGATGCTTAATCTAAACATGCACACACACGTAAAAAATGATAATAGAAAATGATTTGATGCATCTACCAATGATGATGCTTCTCAATAACTTTTTTAGTTAAATAATTTTAGCATGCTGGTAATGTTATCTTATCCTTTGGATCAATGTATGCAGTGGCGAGAGGGGACCCTGGAGGTAATAGTGATGGAGGCGACACAATCACGAGATGCAGTGTTCAATGATTATATAGCACTTGTTATGCATTAAAATTGAGGATGCAGATAACATCTTTTGAATGTTTATGTTAGCAGATTATTGAATTGAAATGATTTTCTTGTATTTATTTAGGTGTCCATTCTTTTAATTGGTGGCCTTTTCTCATCACTAGATTGAAGTGATTTCTAATGAGAGAATGAGTCAATTATTGATTTTATATGTTTGAAAAATAATGAGCTTTATTGGAATGAATAAAATCATCGTTAGATGTATATTATTAGTGAATAATTGCAACTATATTAAATAAATAAAATATTTATATGGATAAATATATCAATAAATAAATAATTGTTATATATGCAATAACGAAGGTTCCATTCATTGTAAAATGAACATCCATTAGTGACGGTGTATTCGTTGTAAGATATAAATATGTGACAATTCCATTCGTCGTAAAATATAAATTCGTGATGGTTTCTTTCGTTGTAATTTTAAGTTTCACAAATAATAAGCTTCATATGGTGACTGAAAAATTGTCGGTTTATCCTAATGGCGACAATTTTTATTCGTTGTAAAAATTTAAATTTAACGATAACTTTTTTGTTGCTATTTGAAATTTCTCAACGTTTAGTAATCGTTGCTAAAAATTTAACAACGGCTAATATAACAACGATTCTTATGACGAATCGTGAATTCGTCACGAGAGTATTTAGTGACGTTTTATTCGTTACGCTCTTAACAAAAAAATCATCATTATAGATCTCTATTGTTGTAGTGTCTCTATCTGAATATTAATCAAATACGGATCAAATATGGATATGGATTGTAAAAATTTTCCTAATACGGATATGGATATGGTAATGACTTGAATATCCGGATCCGGATATCCGAATACAATATTTAATATCATTTTATATATTAGTTAATATAATATAAGCTACAACCTAATGTTATTATATTAGTATCATACATTATAAAATACAATATATTAATGATATTAATAAATTTCTGTTTGTTTGGGGATGAGAACGAACAAAAGTTACGAAATCATGTCCTCTTTTTGCTTCTGCTCAAGAACCCGGGTTACTTTGATGCTCCCTTTTGTCATGATGCAACTTATTTTTATTGTCATTTTTTAAAATCATTATGAACTTTGATAAAAATTCAATTTGTATTCGTATATAGTCTTTATTTGATCCGCATTCGGATTCCATGTTTATTGGATTCATATCTGGATTTCACTCTTTATCGATTCATATTTGGATTAGCTCTTTGTTTGATCCATATTCGGTTCCGCTCTTTATTTGATCCGTATTCGGATTCAATAATATCCGATTCGGATTCGTAACCATATTTTTAAGATATGATTTCCTTAATGCATATCCAAATCATATCCGTATCCGTATTCGTATTCGATAGGGATGAAGCGAATATGAATATGAAAATAGGCATATTCGATCCGTATTCGATCTGTTTTCATCCCTAATATACGGGGAACTAGCTCCCTCATGTGTTGTTATGAAATGCATGAGACTTACATGCGGTTGGACTGCCACTGGTTTATTTCTTCCTTGTAAAGTTATATGCTCCTAATAGAGCTCTATGTCAGTTCGCATCAGTGCATGGAGTTCCAATTGCTTGCAACACATCTCCACATCTTCGTACCATCGACCTTTAAGGGAAGACCTCCTTGTATTGGATAGGGTATCATGATATGCATCCCTAAAATTAGAATTACATAGGGGATTATTTGTTTCCTACAGTATATATGGTGCTAGGACGTCATGATGTTGTCGACTATTGCATGGCATAATAGAATCGTATTACACAGTGATCCATTAGTAAACACAAGTGTGCCCTCAACTTTGTGGTAAGCACAACTGTGTTGCAAATCTCAAAATGCTTTGTTTTCACAAACTAAAATTGTCTAACAATATGGATGCATTGCAAGTGTCGCGATTCGATAAAATCACCCATGTTGCATGTGACCAAATGATCGAAATATATGTGGCAACATATGCACATGGTAAAAGACTCCATCTAGCGACATGTAATAGCCTCGCCCCGAGCCAATCCAAAACCTATTCAAATGTTTGAGGTGAAGAGCAACATATGAATATCTTCCAACGAATAGTTACTAACATATATAGCATAGTTACATAAAATATCGTTGCACGTTTAATCCACTTTTATATGCAAGTAAAAATATGTAATATATAATGCATCAACACGTAGCAAGCCAGGGTTGTGGCATGGTATTTACACTAAAAGATTGAACATTTGCATTGCATCACTAAGCTTACAAGCACGTATACCAAGTATAGCAGCAAAATTAATCCATTTTCTCTTAATCATTTCCATCCTTCACCAAGGTTGTTAATCACACTTCGGTCGCTAAGTATGACGACACAAGAAAATACATCATGATTCATGTCAAGACATCTATCAGAAATATTCTCAAACCCCTTCCTTAAATGTAGCGTCCTAAATAAAGAGGTGGATCGAGCTCCATCCCTACCAAAGAGATAACATGAAAGGGCTATCCAGGAGCATGAATGCGCCACGATTAATGGAAATAAATAATGGGTCATATAGCGACGAGCACGTTGCATAAATAAGTGGGGGAGATTATACCACCCCAAATATAGTCCCACATCCAGTAAGTAAAAACTGTGGGAGTGAGTAATAAGTAGTGGAGAGTGGTACTAGACAACTCGTGCTTAAGCATTTTGGGTTTTGGTCAAAGGGTCCAGCTGAGTCCAAGCTCAACAAGTTGTGTGGGCCAGCAATTATTGATAACTACTCAGATATAGTCCCAAGATATCGCAAATGATTTTAGATCAAGTTCTGTCTAATAGTGGAGAAGACTACAAAAGAGATGGAGATACCCTGCCAAAGATATGTAAAGAAAGGGCTACCCAAGAGTGTGCAACAACCACTATTACTAATAATAAGTAATGGATCACACGACAACGAGCATGTTGCGCAAATAAATGGGGGAGACTATAGCACCCCAAACATTGCCTAAAGACAAGAGGACATTGCAAGCACAAGTAGGGAAATTATACCACCCCAAACATAGACCCACATGTAGTAACCACAAGGCATGAGATTAGTTATAGGCAGCAAGGACTACCAGTAAACAACTCATGCTTGTACATTTTGGGCTATGGTAAAGGGTTCAAGTTGGCCCAAGCCCAAAAAGTTGCATGGGCCAGTAATCCTCGATGATGGCTCGGGTCTAGACCCAAGACTCTGCAAATAGTATTAGATCATATTTCCTTTCATAGTAGAAAATGCTGCCAAAGAGGTGGAGCCACCCTTACTGAAGATATAGGAGGAAAGGTCTACCCAAAAAGCGTACAACCATCACTATTAATGGAAAAAAGTAATGGATTAAATAGCAACGAGCATGTTGTATAAATAAGCCGGGGAGATTATAACACCCCAAAAATAGTCCCACATTTAGTAATCGTAAAGTATGAAAGTGGGCTATTAGTAGTTGGAATCACTTCCAGGCAACTTGATCTTAAGGGTTCGTTTGGTTGCAGGGTTGGGCAGGGTTGGGTTGGCCAACCCGGGGTACCCCTCCTTCCATCCCTCCCAATCCTCCTCACATTTTACTATTCACAGGTGTACCCCAACCCAACCCAACCCTGCCAAACCCTGCAACCAAACGATGGGCTATGGTTAAGGGACCCAGTTGGGCCCAAGGTTAATAAGTTGTTAGGGCGACAATCCTCGACAATGGCTCAGGTCTAGGCTCATGACATTACTCTAAGCATGATTGAGTGGCTACTCTTAAACTTATTATCATTAGACCTGGCCAATGGGCCGGGGGACCGCCCACTGATGAATACTCATTCATCACTCTTTATTCTTATATTTTAGCTACATAAACCTTTGCAAATACATGTAGATATGTGTAAATACAAATAATTACCAAAAGCATGCATTGTGTAAAAACCTATAATTAGCATGTTTTTGTGCAAAAATAAAAGAATAAAGATTAAAAAGAAAAAGAGGGAAATATTTAGAATAAATATTGAGCAACCTAACCCAAGGGAGGGCTCAGCATGGGCCTGACCGCATAAAAGCCAAAGTAGAGAGAGATAGGGGCTCATGAGTGTAAATATTTATGCAAATAAAGATATTTTCCTCACCAAAAATATGCTTGTAAATACTTATAAATATAAAAACAAAAGAAAAAGTCAAAAATCAAAAAGAACAAAAACACCCCTTTTCATCTTGTATATAAACCACTCGTCCATATTTATCTAACCTTGTAAATAAATAAAATCAATTTTTATAATTTTTGTGAATAGTCTATATTATATATTGTAAATAAATAAAATAAAAACAATTAAAACAAAAGCAAAATAAAAATAGCAAAATTAAAAATACAAAAATACATTGTACATATACCATGTATATAGATGTACATATATATTTATTTTACCTATGTATATAAATAATAAAAATAAAATAAAAATATCTTTTTATTCCTTATTTTATAATGTAAATAAATAAAATATAAAAGGGGAATAAAATTGTACAAAAATAACAATTAAAAATAAAAAATCAAAACCCTATATATTGTATATATACCTATGTATAGTAGTATAATGTAAATACCTTATTTTTATTTTGAAAAATTAATTAAAAATCACAAAAAAATAGAGAAAAGTAAAATAAATATTTTTCATGTTTTAAGTTTTTATTAATTCGACCTTTTTCTACCCTAAAATAAATAAATAAGAAATTTGTGCTTGGCGGGCTCTGATTGGTCCACGGGGGATTGTTGACCCCCGGTCAACTCTCCCCCCAGGACCACCAGAGCCGGGTCTGTCCTGCCCGACCCGTTTTCTCCACTTTTTGCCCGCCTGACCCGACCGCCAGCACCTCAAACCCCGGGCTCCGATTAACCTCCGATCATCCAGGACCCTCGCCCGGGGTGGGTTTGCTGGATCCGAGCCCCGTGCATCTCGCCCGACCTCCTTCTTCTTGGATCCCGCACCATATATAATGTCGTCTCCGGCGACCTAATTCTTCCATCTTTGGATCTTCCCCTCGGTGCCTGTGACCTCCTCCGGAGTCCCTGAGTGACAGCCGTGGTCTTGGGAGTTGCAGAGAGGCCCGGGAAGCCGGGAGCCACTGATCCGGTGGATAACTCCGCCGTGCGCCGTCGCGAGCGCGCCCAGCCTCGGGGAGACGACGCCCCCTTGCAGGAAATGACCCCGGAGCTTCTTGAGCTCCAGCACAGTCGACTACATTCGCCAGGTAACTTCTTTAGGCCGTAGATTAGCGTAGCTTTAGGTTTTTCTGATTTCAGTAGAATAGCTCCGCCGCCTCCACCTTCAGTCTCCGTCCATCCACTGAGCCATCCGACTACGCCACCACCTTCGCCCGACCCCTCTCCACCTTCTCCACCCAGCCATTCCTCCTGTCTCGTCCCGGAGCAGGATCTTGGGTCTTCACCTCCGCCGCTCGCCGGAGACCCACCATACCGACGCACCAGCCACTCTTTTGCTGCTCTGACGGGTCGAGGCAGTTTTCCCTCGACCCAGCTTCTTTCCTGTGCAGGTATCCAGGCCATTCGACTTCATCTGGAGGTTGAGTCTTCAGAGCACAGGGGCTCCTGTTCATCCACGTCGCCGGAGCTCTCTGGAGCTCCTCGCGTCCATCGGAGCAGCGCATCGGGTGCAGAGCTTCACGGCGAAGCTTCCTCGCACCTCAGGAGCATCAGACGAGGCCCATCGTGCACACAGAGGGCCGGCGAAGCTCGCCGGCAGCCAGTTCTTCCACCAGCCTCGTCCACCATCCGATCGTCCCCAACGCCCCAGTTGTCATCTGAGCCATTCATCCTAGGCGTGGCATCACCGTCCGATCATTTCGAGGACAGATCTAGACCATCCGCTCGGAGGAAGAGGTACCAGCACGCCTCGTCCGTCGGATCTGCCACGTGCCCTCTCCTCCTCCGTCGATACACCAAGGGCTTGGCCTCCAGAGCACCGTGACCGTCCGATCTCCACGTGGAGGGCCACCGCCCGTTCGATCAGGCCGAGCGTTACCAGGGTAAAGGCGCCATTGCTCTCCACCGTCAGATCGTCGATGTGGCGCACATCCAGCCTTCGACATTAAATAAGGGGTAAATTGTCCTTAGGCCCCTTTTACTTTCCGCATTTAGTTTTTAATCCTGTAAATACGTAGTGTAGTTGTTTAGTTTTTGTGAAAAGTGCACTGTGGACCCTTCGATTTATCCTATTTGCATTTATACCCCTGCCAGTTGTGGACACGTGCATCGACACGTGATATTTTGGTGTATTTGCAACATTGGCCCCTGCCTTTTTGCCCTGTTACGTTTCTTATTTTTATTAATAGGAATTGCAATCAGGTCCCTCCAGGCCTGAGTCACGTGTATCGGGCGTGGCCCGGAGGGTAATTTGCACTCCTATCCCTATACTTTCCAGGGTTGTTGTTCCAGGGACCCAGAACTTTATTATATTTGCAGATAGGTCCCTGTGCACTGTTGCTTCTCTTTATTTTTGAATAAAATAGCAAAACATCTCCAAATCCAACGAAAATTGGACACAAGGCTCCTGTCATGGTGTAAAATTTTCATGGATTTTTGAGGACATTTTTGATTTTATTTGATATTTTTAAAAAATCAAAAACCCTTAATTTTGCTACTATCTATCTTTAAAAACCCCCCAAAAATATCAAAACTCATTTAAAAATTCCATAAAAATTACACACTGTTTTTCTTGCTTAGTTTGATTTTCTAGCCAATTTTGGCTATTTTTCATTACTGAAAACCCCTAAAAATTGAAAAACACTCAAAAACTTATAAAAATTTGAATAATTAAACCAAAAATCCAAAAATAATAAAATTGGTGCCAAAAGTTTCCTTGTTTTATTCTTTTTACAGGAAAATTACCTCCTGGCTATTTTAGGGCTTTTAGATATTTTATCTAGGCCTGTTTAGCTCGGCTGGACAGTACCATTTGTTTCAGTCACTTTTTGATTTTTAGAAAATTAAATAAACATCAGAAAATTCTCAAAAATTCACCAAAAACATTAAAAATTATAAAACACATAAAAATATTTTTGTTGGAATTTTTGGGTGATTTTTAGTGCTTTAAATAATTTGTTGAAGTGTGTGTTCCTTTGTTTGTCTTATTTTTTTAATACACTAAAAAAATCCAAAAAAAATTATAAAATAAATTAAAAACCACTAAAAAATACTTTCTTCTTTTATTTTATCTCTTTTTACTACTTCGTAGGCCGAGAGGCCAACCCGTGCTCCTTGAGTTCGACCCTGGTCGCTATACCAGGTTAATCCAATAGCAGGACCGCTATTTTGTGTTTTATCCGTTTTATCTCTATTAGTGGTTCATTTTTTTCTTGATTGATCGAGTCTGAGTGATTGAGGTCGCAACGACCATCTAGACACCTGATTGCCTTAGTCACTTGGGGATTTTACCGGTCATCACCCACCCAGCCCGTCCAGCCCGTTCATGGGAGATTTCTGGAATGGGCTGGCCCGACCCGGCCCGCTCTTTGACCTGCCCGTCAATTGGGCGGGCCGTGGGCATGTGCCATAAAACCTGGCCTGGCCCGCACATATAAAAATATATGTTTAAAAACTATATTTTAGATACATTTAATAGAATATACTTCAAGTTTTATTTTACATTATCAATATTACATCTTATTTTATAGTTTACATGCTAAGTTACACATATTATGGTTACTTGGATTAAGAAAGATTAGATGATGCTAAAAAACTTAACTATCTTCATAAATTTGATTAAAAAATTAGTAAAAAAGTACTTCACGTTCGGCCAATGGGCTGGCCCGGCCCAGGTCTTTGAAGTATGGCCCGTGGACCGAGTCGGGCCGGGTCTTGGACAAGGGGTTTTAAAGCCTCGACCCGGCCCGATGCATTCGTATCTGTTAAAAAATCTACATTCGCATTCGTATTCGTAATAACAGAAGATGTTAAGTTCGTATTCGTATTCATATTCGCGGATGTTGATTTTTAATATTCGTATTCGCATTCGTATTCGCCAGATATAAAGAAATAACATCCATATCCTCGATTTTACGAATGCGGATACGAACGAATGCGGATATATTTGTATTCGTTTTCATCCCTACCCGGCCCAGCCCGGACTTTGGCCAGATCTAATTATCATATACATACTCTACTGATATGATTTATCATGTCTAGATTTCATTTATTTAATTTATTCACACTTATGATGCACTGGTATAACTTGTCACTCTTCGAGGTCATTGCATAAAGAATCTTTGTAGTGTGACCTAACCCTTATTTCTTTCCTTATATAAGCTCGATCTGAACCACCACTCAATCTACAAAGAAAAATACCTCCCATCGGGTTATTATCTTCATGTTAGTCAACATATTCTTACTTAGTATTCGGACCCAATTTAGTTATCGTTAGGGCATTGTTGGTTTTCCTCAATTCCCACGGTAGAATATTAGCTCACATCTCAAATTAGTTTTTATTGGTTCGGCTCAGGGTTGCTTCGTGCATTGATTAAATGAAACATCTAAATTCATGTCTCCACTTCTTATTTTTAATTTTAACTTGGTGACATTAACTTGAATATCCGCTACTTAGTACAAGTACAATTGTTAATCTCATCGTGATACTCAGAAAAATTCAAGGCATTAAGAAGATCACAATGCACTCAAATTAAATTTCAAATTAATACATTAAATTAGCAATAAGAATTACGATCATGCTAAAGGTATCATTCAATAAAATCATGATTCTATTCACACAGTTATAACAAGGCACATCACATTCATTTCAACGTTCTCCTCCTGCAATCCAAGTTTAAAAAAAACACCAACAAGCATAAGCCAACACATGCCAATACCAATATGTCTCAATATTGTTCATACATAAATCGAATATGCAAATATCTGGTAGATACATTTTATGCGTCAATTGTGTTCATAAAGGTATCATTCAATAAAATCATGATTCTATTCACACAGTTATAACAAGGCACATCGCATTCATTTCAACGTTCTCCTCCTGCAATCCAAGTTTAAAAAAAACATCAACAAGCATAAGCCAACACATGCCAATACCATTATGTCTCAATATTGTTCATACATAAATCGAATATGCAAATATATGGTAGATACATTTTATGCGTCAATTGTGTTCATACAATAATCTCATAGATTCATTTTTTATTTTTTTAAATACTTCCGTGGATTTTCATTACTATATCTCTATATTATGTCATCCAAGTTTCATGTGAAACAGAGACTCCTACGACCTCCATTCAGACGTGATCGATTTCAACAATTATGTGACCGTTAAAAATAGTTGTCTAGATGAAAATCGCAAGAGTCTATGTTTCGCACGAAACGTGAATGACATGATATGTGGATATAGTGATGCATTTTCATGGATGCATTTTTTCAAAAAAATGAGAAAAATAAGGTGAGAGGAGCCAATTTAGCTCCCCAGGCAGCCCCTATTCCACCCTTAATACAAAGCATCAAATATGCACAAAATATAGTACACGGATATTTTCATAATTTCCCTTGTCCCAAAGAAACCAAAATTTTGAAAAAGTCAAGCACATTTTCATGATTTTGTAGATTTTTTGGAACTTATTTGAACTCAAAACACTAATAGACAAGAAAAGGAGAAATCCACGGATGTTTGTCCAATTTTACAATCATTGCAAACTAATTTAAGTAATGGAGATATAATTTTTAGAAAGAGGTTGGACGTGACTGCAAATTTTCTTACTTTAACGTTTTTTTAGTGATTATGGGGAGGGTGAGGTTGAACCTTGGTCTTTAGAGTGCGAGCTCAATGCTCTACCACCCGACTAGAAGATGAGTTCTTACTTTAAACTTGCTATTTGCCGTCAACCTTTCTTCTCTTGTTTATTGAAATAAAGAGAGGAGCGCATGTCATGCACGGATTGATCAAGATTCAACTATATCTTGTATAAAACATATTTCCCTCAAAGTTTCATAAACATCAGTAAAAAAAATTATGAATTTTCCACATAATTTGATAAAATCACAAAACAAAAAAATATTTATAAACATATGAGGGGTTTAGAAAAAAAATTGAGGAAAGGAAAATTACATAAATATATTTCACTATACATTTAAAAACAAAATATTGGACTTCTAATTAATATGTTTATTTGCATGGCACATGAATGTTGAACTTTGGTCATTGCATTCATAAGAAATATTGCAAGTGGAAATCTAGAACGCTGCATGATTTGTAGTATATAACGATGTCTCTTTTGACACTGATTGCATGATGGAAATGCCTTAGTTATATGCCAATTTGAGGTATGCGAGGGGGAGCTCGGATCCTCTACAGTACTGCAGAGGCCTACTGCAAAGAGGAGCGTGTCCCGAGCCGCTCGATCAAGATCGAGCGGTTCACACGGTAAGGGCTCAGAAAAACCCGTATTTTGTGTGAACCGCTCGATCGTGATCGAGCGGCTCGGGTCGCGCTCCTCTTTACACCAGACCTCTCCAATACTACAAAAAATCCATGCTTTGCGAGGTGATGCATATAGGAATTTATGAATGTGGTTCGAAGGCTACATTTAATAAACACAGGTTAGCCAAAGTGGAGAGAAATCTCCATTGTTCTCTGTGATAAGAAAATTCCTTTGAAAATCAAAGGAAAGTTTTACAAAGCAGCTGTGAGACATGGTATGCTATATGGATCTGAATGTTGGCATGTGAACCATAGACATGTGCAGAGAATGGCAGTAGCAGAAATGAAAATGCTAAGGTGGATGTGTGGACACACACACACACACACGTATAGATCGGATTCAGAATGATGTGTTGATTATGCTTTTCACGGGTTTTTAAATTATTGAAATATAAACAAGTCGTTGCAACCCAATCAAAAGTCAACAAACAAAAATTTATTTTTTCTTTCTCAAGTCAATAATTAGAAGAAAATGTGGCAAGAGATTTTGCTACTTATTTACCTGTACAGTTAACAGAATCGAACTCAAGGAGACTACAATTCCCGAGGGTTACTCAATTAATCGAAAAAAATTAATTAAAAGAAAACATAATTCTCAAATGCAAACTATCTTGGTTTTTGTGAAATTTTTACCATTTATTTTTTTTAAATTTTTTTTGTTTTTTAATTCTAATTTTAAATTTTTTAATGATTTTGATTTTTGCAATTTTTTTAATTTCAAAAATATGATTTTCAAAAATTCATGCACAAAAGAAAGTAAAATATTTTTTTTCAAATACAATAATAATGCTAAAAAATATCCAAAGAAAATCTTTTTGTGTTTTTATTTTTTTTACTATTTTGTAATTTTTCAAAGATTTTTAGATTTTTTAAGATTTTTTTAAAATGAATAAAAATAAGGGAAAATGCAAACAGTGAATAAATAAGACCATTTCACAATTTAAAAAAATTAAATGAAATCAAAAATTATGAAATTTTTTTTTCTGAAAAACTAGAGGAAATTATTTACAAACAGGAACTCAAATGACATTTTTTCTATAATTTTATATGCTTTTTTAAAGATTTTTAGTATTTTACATTTTTTGGATTTTATAAGTAATTAATGCGCAAAATTTGCAAAGAAATTAAACCGCAACAAAAGAAAATTAATCTAATTTTTGGAATTTTTTAAAGCAGTTTTTGAATTTTTAAGATTTTTCGAAGTTCAAACAGGGAAAAATACCCTTTTTTTTATTTTTGTAATAATAACAAATAAAAATAAAATGCAATGAAAAAAATAGACAATGAAGAGACATAAAGCAGGAGTCTAAGTTATATTTTTTAAGAATTTTCAGAGCAATAAAATCATTTATTTCGATAAGAAAAGACAAGAAATAAAAGTCTGAATAACAGGGGCTGATTTGCAACTAATTATAGTTTCTGCATAAAAAGATAACAGGAAATTAATGTAGAAAAAGATTTGCAATTTACCTAGTGTGTGCGTGCAAAGCACGTGATGGCTATGGAGGGTGGGTAATTCTTTGTAATTTCGAGAACTTCCAAGGGTAGAAATGAAAATTTTCTAATATTTTATTCTCTAGGGTTCCTTTGTTCTTATCCTTTTCTCCATCGTTCCAACAGAAGAGTGGGCGCTGCCCCTACTTCCTCCCTCAGTTCAGAAGGACGACGACGTGAGGATCGATCAGCGGTGGT
The DNA here is from genome assembly GCA_037367405.1 of Ottelia alismoides. Lineage (NCBI taxonomy): Eukaryota > Viridiplantae > Streptophyta > Magnoliopsida > Alismatales > Hydrocharitaceae > Ottelia > Ottelia alismoides. The sequence continues at coordinate 196,300 of JAZKJV010001449.1, read as the reverse complement.
CTCCTCTCCGGGTAGTGGCGGATGGTGCTGTCGGCATGTGGATGCGGCGCTCAGGAGGAGGACGAAGGGCTGCGAGATGGTAGCGGAGTTGCCGAGTGCCGGTAGAGAAGGAGGACGACAGTGGTCGTGCAGATTTGGAGCTGATGCGCGATCAAAGGTGGCGACGGTTGCTCTTCTCCAGGCGGCGATGATAGGAGGCATGCGATGAAGGTGGGCGGTGGTGGCGACGGCCTCGACTGGGCCCACGCCCGCGCGAGGGAATCGGATGACGGTGCGTGCGCGGTGGATCAAGAGGGTCCTGTAGGGCTTCACGCGGGGGAGGCGGCACACGCCCCCGGCTCGGGTGGTCAGGGACGAAGGTGGCGGTCGAGCGCGACAAGGGAAGATGACTGGCGACCGTGGTCACACAAGAGGGCGATGGCGTGGTCGGGTAGAGCAGCTCCGCCCCAAGCGGTGATGGAGCGGCTAAGCCGTGTGGAATGAGCAGGGGTTGCTGCCCCAAATTTTTTAATTTTTTAATTTTTAAATGTAAAAATAGGAACTAGAAAGACCCATTTTAATGTTTTTTTTATTTTTTTGTTTATTTTTTTAATCTTTTTCTTTATTCCTGCAAAACAAATGTTAAACAACAAAAAAACTATATATTTTATTTATTTTTTGTAAAAATAAATGAGGATGCGAGCATGATGGCTCGATTCCGATTATTCGAAATGCGAAAAATAAAATAGATGCGTGAATGGGGATCCAACGAAAAATGGAAGGATAAATTAGGTTCATCGTCCACCGTACGTGGTCTGAGTTGAGAGATTGTGTGAGGTAGAATGAGAACGTCCGTGGATCGAGAAAATGAGATGAAAAATTGGAATAGGGGGTTCTTGTTCAAATCGTGGAGAACAATGATTAGCAACTAAGATCTAAAATTTAACAAGGAAATCGAAGCAGAAATTAAATCTAAAATTGATCTAGAAGAATAACGGAAAATAAAGTGGATTTCACTGTGGGAGCGGAAACTGCAGTGATGACCTCGACGAAGGCCGACTCGCTGTCACCGGACAACTCAGAAACTGGGCACCTCTCTACGACAAAAAGACTCTTGGAGAATATGCTCCTCTCACCAAAGATTGATCAAGTGAGAATGAAGGAGGAGGAGCCAATTAAATAGAAAAATAATTGAATTTGAATTTGAATTTTAAAAATTGAATGGAGATAAAGAGATAAGAAAGAATTTGAAATGAGATAAAGATAAAAAAGGAAATTAGTGTTAAAATTATTTACAAAAATTATTTTTTATTTTCGTCACTTTATTAAATTAAATAATAAATGTTACTTTTTTTATTTTATTGTGGTGGTTATTTAAGAATATCGACTATATACATATACTATATATACATGGTACATTATATACATAGTTAAATAAGGAAATTAGTTTTTTGTTTTAATTTTTTATTTCATTATTATTTTTAATTTTTTATAGTTATTAAAAATATCTACAAGTATTTACAAATACAATATGTACAAATAAATGGTAAAATTGCACAAACCACCCCAGAAAATAGTCTTTCAAATCGTAACTCCAAAAATTATGAAACTACAACTATTTTAAAGATAATTTAATTTACAATACAATGGAAGTGATTTAGTTCAAATTGAGTTCATATGGAGCCAGAATTGGCCTTTCAATTATCGCTTTATGGGTTTTTTCGGATGTGGTTACTTTTATTCTGTACATGATTTTATTTTGCAAATATTTTTATTATTTAGAAAATATTTTTATTAACAACTTTTATTTTGAAATTATTTAATTTGAGGTCAATTTATGTACAAATAAAATAGTGTAAGTATACAAATATACACATAAAACTATTTACAATGCATTTATTTAATTTTCTGATTATGGACCCTATCTTCCCCTACTTTATTCCTGGTCGATCAGGTTAAGTCTTGACCTTCTCTCAGCGTTCGGGTCAGTCCATATCTATTATATATATACAATCTTTTCTTTTTTAGTTTCTTTTTATTTATTTATTTATTTATTTATTTTAGGTTAAAATAGTAATAAATGTACAATATTTACACACATATGCAATTAGCAAGAATACAAAGTTAGTAATATGATGAAATGCAGATTCATCATCCCCCTATGCTTTACCTTTGTTAGTCCCTTAGCAAACACTTATTTGAAAGAATAAGTGAATAAAAGAAAAAGAAAGGAAAAATAAAAAAATTAGGATAATATTGAGTATTAAACTTATCTTCATAAAATTGTAGTGTGGAGCTCTGTCGGACCTTTGGATTATTAATGTGGTGGAACTTTAATGGGAAATGGATTTAAAACCTAACAACCTCTAAGTTCCACAAGACTCCTATTCGGGTCTCCTCAACAGTCAGGTCAGAACAAGTCTACATAGACAAATTCTTATGACTATGAATCTTTACTTGTACGGTGTAAGTGAAATATAGCTCCCCATCTCAAAAGTAGCAAAGAAACAACCTCCCTCAACAAGGTAACTCTAGTCCCCCGGTCTAGCAACTCTTTCCTCGAGGAGAAGGGATATTCCCTTCTAAGTTTAAGTACAACCAGCTCAAGAAGAGGAGATGGAGAAAATAATGGACGGTAACTAGTGTAGCTACCTATCCTTGGATGCATGACCAGTGTAGCCAAGTCATCCAGCTGCAAGCTTACAAAAATTTGACTTCGAATCTCTTATTATTTTCTTTTTTCTTTACCCTTGTGTATACACTCCGACATGCATTTTACTTTTCAATCAGGCATGTTCACTTTTGGAGATTCTTCATTTTTTCTCTCTTTTCTTTTGAAAATATATATAAGGTGCAGCATGTACATAAGGAGTTTTTCCTCTTGAGCTAGTAGACTATCCCTCTTTTGAAGCATTATTGCAACCCCACAACATCATGTCTTTAGACCTCAATGCTACTAGATCAGGTTGAGATGCACAACCCTCCCTAGAGGAAGACGAGAGGTTCCACCTAAATGTACTACCCTTGTATGCTACTCCAAGCCAAAAGATCATGCCTCCTCACTACCTCCTCCATGAAGAGCTACGTGTAGAGTGCTTGTCCAAGACAAGCCATGGCATGAAAGAATCATGCATGTGTTGTTAAATATTCTACTTAGGCTATCAAGATGACACGTGAACATAGTCTTATGGACTCAAAGAATTAAGTCACTAGGACTTGAAAAGTCTTAACTCCATTTCTTATATGGTTCCTCTGAATAAGTGGATTAAGGTCCAACTAAGCTCCATTCTTCAATTTTATTTCAGATTTAGTTTAACTGTTAATACTATCCTGAAAAATGCACATGCAAATACAAGAAATATGTACAATGCAAAAATAAAGCAATATTTTAAACAATTTTCTAATTTTGAAATTTTTATGGGTTTTTGAAAAAGAAAGAAAAATGATGCACACGTGAAAAGAGATTTTTTTGAATTTTTTTAATTATGAAAATTTTTTATAGACTTTTGATTTTGTAGTTTTTAAGGTTTTTTTAAAGAAAAACGGTTAGTAAAATATATACAAATATATACAATGATTTTTTTGGTTTGTTTTTGTTTTTTTGGTTTGTTTTTGTTTTTGTTTTTTTTTTGTTTTTTGAAAGGTGGTCAAATTCTGTATATACTTACGTGGATTTTATGAATTTATACACTTATCCCTAAAAGTAATTATATAAAAATGTACTAGTTATGTCTAAAGTATATATATAATATATACGACCCTTTATACTTAGTTCGAACTATGTCCTCATAGTGATCAGAGAGCGGTAAAGGAAAATATAACTCCTGCTAAGTATAGAAAAGTGAAAAGACTCCTATGCTACAACGACTCAAAGAGAAGATGAAAAGAATAGAAGTCGGTGATCCCCCTATACTTAATGTCAAGTAATCCTAAGTATAGAAGACTGTACAAAAGGGAAAAACCGATGAAAAGAATGTACGGACTCAATGAAAAAAATAAAAAAACAATATGAACAATATTACCCCCCTATACTTAGGGTAAAGTATCCTAAGTATAAGTAACAATAAGAGTGATGAACATGATGAATATGAACAACACAAATCATTCACCCCCTATACTTAGGATAAAGCACATCCTAAGTGTAGCATATATACACACAGAAAAGGGGTTAATGATAAAACAAAAGAATAAATAATGACACGAAAGAATACACAAAAGGTTGCCAGCTCATGTATCAGAAGCAGAAGATGGAATTAAAAGATCATCGTCTGATACCACAGATACAGAATCAACGACGAACAGGAATGTATCACGATCTAGATATGGCTTCAGCAACTGTCTATTCACAACAAATGGCTATGTGTCAGATGACAACACAGATATGACAATACTCCAATTGTCACGCAAAGCTCTCACGATGAACGGTCCTGACCATTTGCTTTTCAATTTTCCTGGAAACAACTTCAACTTAGCATCAAATAACCAAACTTTTTGATCAGGAGAGAAAGTCTTCCTTCGAATGTGTTTATCATGCCAACGCTTGGCTTTCTCTTTATACATGAGTGAGTTATCATATGCAAAGTCTCAGAATTCCAATAATCTATTCAAGTCCAACTTCCTGTTCTTTCCTGCCTTCTCATAATCAAGATTGCATACACGGAGTGTCCATAAAGATTTGTGAATAAATTCCACTGGCAGGTAGCAAGGCTTTCCCTACACCAGTCTGTAGGGAGACATACCCAAAGGAGACTTGTACGCCGTCCGATAAATCCATAGAACCGAATCAAGCATCTGAGAGTTCTTCCTATCTGGACGTACAATATTTTACGATATCATCTTGATCTCCCTATTTCAAACTTCTGCCAAGCCATTAGTCTGAGGGTGGTAAGGAGACACAACTCTGTGCTCAATGGTGTACTCTTTCACAAGCTTCTTTACTTCTCTATTAATGAAATAGCTTCCCCAATCTGAAATCAGTATTTTGGGAATCTCGAACCGCATAATAATTTGGTCATTGAGAAAGGAACACACTATACGACTATCTGCAGCTCGGGTGGGGATAGCCTCCACCCATCGACTAACATAATCCACGACGATCAAGATGTACTGATATCCCTGACTGATAGGAAATGGGCCCATGAAGTCTATGCCCCAAGCATAAAAAAATATCAGAAATCTGTATGTATCTTAGGGGTATGGTATCTTTGGAACCAACGGTTCCTCTCATTTTCTGACAGTCAGTACAACCTCGAACATACTATGTAGCACCCTTAAATAATGTGGGCCACCATAGGCCACTCTGTAAAACCTTTGCTGCCGTGCATTTCCCCGAATGATGCCCACTAGATTCTAGTTTGTGATAATACTCAAGTACACTGGTGTGTTCCTCCTGAGGAAAGCACCTTCTCCAGATATAATCCGCACCCTCGCGAAAGAGGTACGGATCCTCCCGTTGGTAATAATGAATCTCTGACAGAAATTTGTCTACCTTGTACTTCGACCAATCTTGTGGAACTTTATTGGAGATAAGATAGTTCACAATATCATACCATGGGAGTGGGTCCACAGACAAATGGCCTCATCTGGAAAAGTTTCGGAAATAGGGATCATGTTCTGCTCAGAGATCTCTACATCCGTGATATGTGAAAGGTGATCTGCCACAACATTTTTCACTCCAGGTTTGTCTCGAATCTCTAAATCAAATTCATGGAGAAGAAGGATCCATCTGATAAGGCGTGATTTGGCATCCTTCTTTTCTTGCAAGTATCGTATGACAGTGTGATCTGTGTATACAATAACATGTGAACCGATGATGTAAGATCCGAACTTCTCTAGCCCAAATACAACTACTAACATCTCCTTTTCTGTAACTGTATAATTTCATTATGCTTCATCCAGAGTCTCGCTATCATAGTGTATAGCAAATGGTATCCTATCCCTTCTTTGTCCTAAAATAGCTCCAACTGTGAAATATGAGGCGTCCATCATGATCTCGTAAGGAAGATACCAATCCGGTGGCTGTAAGACATGAGCACTAGTAACCATTTCTTTCATCTGATTGAATGCACGGATGACTTTCTCATCGACAACAAACTCAGTCTCCTTACACAAAAGCTCAGTCAAAGGTTTGGCAATCTTGCTGAAGTCCTTTATGAATTGCCTATAGAATCCTACGTGTCACAGAAATGACCTCAATTACTTCAAATTCTACGGTGACTTTAACTTGGAAAGCACATCAATCTTAGCCAGGTCAACCTCCATACCATGTTTGGAGCTGACATGGCCCAATACAATCCCATTAGTCACCATAAATTCTCCCACGAGAGCACTAGGTTTATCTCACAACAACTTTGAAGAACTCGGTCTAAATGAGCAAGACATATGTCAAAACTATCCCCGTAGATCGAGAAATCGTCCATAAAGACCTCAAAGAAACTACCCACCATGTCGGAAAAAATGGCCAACATACATCTTTGGAATGTAGTGGGGACGTTACACAATCCAGAGGGCATCCATCTAAAGGCATAGGTGCCAAACGAACAAGTGAATGTAGTTTTCTCCTGATCCTCAGGAGAGATAGCAACTTGGTTGTATCCCGAATACCCATCCAAGAAGCAAAAGAACTCTTTCCCTGCCAACCTCTCAATAATCTGATCAATAAAGAGCAACGGAAAGTGATCCTTCTTGGTAGCTGAGTTCAAGCATCGGTAATTTACACAGACTCGCCATGAAGTAGGTACCCGGATCGGAATCTCCTCACCACGGTCATTCTTTACGATAGTAATCCCGGATTTCTTCGGGACAACATGCAAAGGGCTGACCCATTTGGAATCTAAAATGGTATATATAAAGCCAGCATCACACCATTTTTGATCTCCTTTTAACAACCTCCCTTAGATTTGGATTTAGACGACGCTGACGTTCACAGGGGGGGGTTTACAGTCATCCTCTAGGTAGATATGATGCGAGCACAAAGCTGGATTAATCCCACGGAGATCCGAGATATTCCATCCTATGACCTTGTAGTTTCTCTCAAGAACCTCTAGCACACAAGATTCTTGTTCAGCAGTCAATTGCGAGCTGTGGATGACCGAAAACTATCCACCTTGGCTATTAACGACTCAGCAAGTAGAACATCTGATAGATATGCAATGAATGATCTCTGCTCAGAAAGGAGGGGTTCATCGGGGTATTCGACATTCTTATCAATTAATGGTTCAGATATCTCAACAATAATCTCAGAAAGATGTCTCTCATATGTGCATAACTCAGGAAATTCAATGAATGGCTTAGATATCTGTACAACAGAACTCTCAGAATGAGGCCTATCATAAGTAATCTCATAAAAGTGTGTCAAAGGAATATCATAATGTGCCTCTAAAGACTCAAACTGATACTCAGAAATCAGCTCAAACTGCCCCCATCAACAACTAGCTCAATTGGACCACCAACCTTTTAAGAAAGGAACTCCTGGTATCTATAAAATCAGTGAAAAGATCTATCTCTTGGAATTCAGCAAGAAAATCATAGTCATCTGGCTCTGATATAAATTTCTCTGTATCATATGATGTTGGTGTCGATGATGGTCTAGGATAAGAGGTCGTCTCATTTTTTACCTTGTCACTGCGAGAATGAAAGATGATCTCTCCAATATCATAATCAACTACTGCTTCAGCCGTTCGGAGGAACGGTCGACCTAGTATGATCAGGCTATGTAGTAGCATGCAAGTGTGTCCATATCCATGACAACAAAATCAACAGGTAATTTCATTCCCTTCACCGTTACAATAATGTCCTCTAAAATGCCTCTTGGCCTCTTAATCGATCTATCAACAAACTGAAGGATCATCCTGATTGTTTTAAAATGTCCTAACTGAAATTCAGCTAGTAAAGAGGAAGGCATGAGATTAATGGAGGAACCTCTATCGAGAAGAGTACAATCAAATTCCTGATAAAAGATATGGAAACAAGTGTGAGGTGTTCCCTTGTCTTTCTTTTTAGGCGGGAGGTTACTGATGGCATGAACTATGGCCATGGTCAAGATGCGTTTCTCTGTTTCCTTTCATCTGTTCTGCCTTGGTCGACGCTTTTGTGTACATGCCTCTTTCATTTCCTTTTTTTACTGTAGGCATGTATTCCATGGACTTAAGGAGTGGCATCTTTAAAAAGATGTTCTGTAAGATCTCAACCACTCCATGATAAAATAGGGCTATTTTTAATTTTTAATATTTATGAAATTTGAGAGCAGAAGGAAATGACACGGAAACAGAATAAACATTCAAATGTTCATTTCCATTATTCAAAGTAGAATCCTCATTTACAAAAGGATAACCAGAATCAGTCTGTACAGTGTTATCCAAATTAGGTGAAGGAAAAATAGAATCTAGAACATAACGGGATGTTGCTGCTGGTGAAGAGGAAGAATATGTGTATAGTATATTCTCCCCTTGCTGATGATGATCTATATCTTCCTGGTGAAGATGGTGGTGAAGGCGGTGAAACTCTAGACTTTGGTGCTGCTACACTGGTCCTCCCAACTGCTGGTGAAGGAGATTATGTAGAAGATGATGCTCTCTCAGTGATTCGATCTCCCAACCCCAACTGGTGCGTAGGCAGTGATGAATACCCATTCATCACTCTTTATTCTTTTATTTTAGCTACAAAATCTTTGCCAAACACATGTAGATTCATGTAAATATCAATAATTGTCATTTGACATGCATTGTATAAAAATAAATAATTAGCATGTTTTTGTGCATAAATAAAAGAATAAAGAGATAAAAGAAAAAGAGGGAGACATTTAGAATAAATATTGAGCGACCTAATCCCAAGGGAGGGCTCAGCATGGGCCTGACCGCATAAAAGCCAAGTAGAGAGAGATAAGAAAGCTCATGTGTGTAAATATACCTATAAATAAATAAAAATATTTTCCTCAAAATAAAAATAAAAATGGGTTTGTATTTATTTGTATATATTTGTAAATATTAAATTAAAATAAAAATAAGAAAAATTAAAAAGAAAATAAAAATACCTTTCCTTGTATATATTCATTATGTACATAAGACTCACTTCTATATTTATTTCACCTTGTAAATAAATAAATTAAAATCCCATCAAAATTGTACATATTATATATTTCATATTGTAAATAAATAAAATAAAAATCACAAAAACAAAAATAAAATAAAAAGAAATAAAATAAAAATCAAAATAAATATTGTATATATACCATGTACATAGATGTATATAAATAATTATTTTACCCTTGTACATAAATAATAAAAAAAATAAAAATACCTTTTTATTCCTAATTTTATTCTATAAATAAATAAAATATAAAATTGGAATAAAAATGTACAAAAATAAGTAATGAAAAATCACAAATAAAAAAGACAATATTGTATATATACCTATATATTATACTATATTGTACATACCTTATTTTTATTTCAAAAAAATAAATAAAAATCTCAAAAAATAGTTTAAAATAAAAGAAACATTTTTTTATGTTTTGAGTTTTTCGAAATTCGATCATTTTATTTTTATTATTTAATTTACAAAATCTTAATAATTGGCGGGCTCTGATTGGTCCACGGGGGATGTTGACCCCCGGTCAACTCTCCCCCCAGGACCACCAGAGCCGAGTTCGACTCACCCGACCCGACTTCTTTTATTTTTCCCCGTTCGACCCGATCGCCAAACACCCAAACCCCGGGCTCCGTTTGATCCTTGTTCATCCCAGATCCACACCCGGGGTGGGTATGAGGGATCCGAGTTGTGAGCTGCTCGCCCGACCATCGTCTTCTCGGACCCCTAGGAGTATATAGTCTCTCCTCCGACAGCCTTGTTCTTCATCTCTGGTCCTTCCCCTCGACGCCAAGGAGCTCCTCCACCTTGCCTGAGTGACAGCTGAGCGAGACGGAGTGGAAGTGAGGCTCGGGATGCCTGGAAGCCATTGATCCGGTGGCTTCGCCACAGTGCGCCGCTGCGAGCGCGCCCAGCCTCGGGACTCGACGCTCCCTAGCAGGCAATGATACTCGGAGCTCCCCGAGCTCCAGCATAGTCGGATTACTCCACCAGGTAGTTGATTTAGCCAGTAGTTTAGCTTAGATTCGAGTTTTTAGATTTCAGTAGCCGTAGCTCCGTCGCTTCCGCCCGTCGTCTCCGTCCAGCCATTTGCCCATCCGACCACGCCACCACCTTCACATGCCTTCTCCACACATTCTTCATTAACCACCCAACCCTGACTCGCCCCGGAGCAGGGACTTCGGTCCTCCTCCTCCACCGCATCGCCAGAGGATCTTCGCCCCGCTGCATCTTTCACCTTTCACGTGCGCTGACGGGTCGAGGCAGTTTGCCCTCGACCCCTCTTTCTTCCTGTGCAGGTAGCAGGTCAAATCGACCTCATCTGGAGGTCAGAATGATAGAGCACAGGTGCTCCAGGTCTTCACCATTGCCGGAGCTCTCCAGAGCTCCCCGCCATCATTGGAGCAGTACATCAGCTGCGGGACTTCATGGCGGAGCCATTCCGCATTTCAGGAGCAGAAGGGGAGGTCCACCGTGCGTGTGTCGGGCTGGCGAAGTTCGCCGGTCATCTGTTCTTCCAGGACCTCCAGTAGACGTCCGATCTTCCTCGACGCTCCAGATTAGATCGTAGCCATTCACTTGAGGAGCACCCATCACCGTCAGATCTTTAGAGGTTCGATCATGACCGTCCATCCAGCGAGGGTTAGCCACGACGTACATCAGCCGTTGATCTTCCACATGGCTAATCCTCCACCGTCAGATCAGAGCAGAGGCCCCTTCGTTTAACCCACAGTACACCACAGCCGCACGATCATCCACGTGGGTACACCTCTGCCGTTCGATCCGCGCCGAGGGTTCTTAGGGGAGGCACCACTGACCCAGACCGTCCGATCCACGTGGAGTCATCCCAGCCCTTGAATCATAATAAGGGGTAATTTGCTCTTAGGCCCCTCCTGCTTTATCATTTACGCTCTAGTTTTGTAAATATTTTTCGTAGTTTATTTTAGTTTGGAACATTTGCATAGAGGACCTTGTTATTTACTTCTATTGCATTTTCGTCCCTGTTTGTAGTGTGCACATGCATCGACACATGAGTTAGTGGACATTTTGCATGTTATACCATGTGTTCCTTGCGTGTCTCTGTTTGTATCTTTTAAGATAGGAATGACATTTTGATCCCTCTAAGTCTGGACCACGTGCCTAGCGTGTGAGTCGGTGGGTATTTTGCAATTAAGGCCCTAAGGTTTTCAGCTGCATTATATTTTGGCCCTTGCAACTTATTTTATTTGCAACTAGGTCCCTGTGCACTGTGCCTTGTTGTTTGATTTTAATAAAATATCAAATCAAGTCCAAATTTTGTGAAAATTGGACATGTGGTTCCTGCCACTGTGTAAAACTTTCACTAAAAATTTGGTACATTTTTGAACATTTAGTATTTTTAAAAATTCAAAAACCTATATTTTTCTGCCTATTCATATATAAAAATCACAAAAATATTAAAACATCTTCAAAAATTATAAAAAAAACTAGATTTTGGTCGTTTTAGTGTGATTGATTTTCTGACCAATTTTGGTCATTTTTGGATTTATAGAAAATATAAAAATTGAAAAACATTGAAAAACCCATAAAAATTCTAGTAAATCATAGAAAATCCCAAAAATAATAAATCCTCTCCTGATTTTTTACTTTTTATTTCTATTTTCCATGAAAATTACCTTCAGGATAGTTTAGGGCCATTTGACATTTTATTTTGGCCTTTAGAGCCTGGCTGGACAACAACATTGTTTTTCTTACTTCTTTCATTTTTATAAAATTTACTAAAAATGAGAAAATTATTAAAAATTCACTAAAAACAGTAAAAATTATAAAAATCACAAAAAACATTTTTATTAGAATTTTTAGAGTATTTTAGAGTAATTAAATAATTGTTGATAGTTGCTTGTTTTGTTTGTTTTATTATTTTCTTTATAAATAAAATTCCAAAAAAATATAAAAATATTAAAAACCTACCAAAAAAATAATTTGTTTTTATTTTTGACTACTTCGTAGGCCGCAAGGCCATCTCATGCTCCTTGAGTTCGACCCTGGGAGTTATACCAGGTCAATCCCATAGCTAGGACCGCTAGTTTGAGTTTCTTCGATTTTTATATTTATTTGGTGGTCTGAATAATTCTTCTTGATTGAGCTCTGAGTCCCGAGCGACTGAGGTCGCAACGACCGTAGACATACATGATTTACCTTGGTTGTTCAGGCGACTCATCAGGCAGCTGCAATCTCCTACCGCTCTTGAGCTGAATGCCATCAGATAAACATGTAACAAGGGACATATCTGTCTCGGGGATGGGCGGGCTATTGGCTACCTGTTCCTTGTGTCTGAAGTTGTTGGGGTTGGCTTCGACCTGTGCTGGAATCAATGTCGTGGTGGTGGTCAGGTCGTCGATCAGCTGAGTCAGTTCGTTCATATTCTTCACGAGCAATGCAAGTTGGTCCAGTGTTGAGTTGACCGAAGGGGTCTCAGGTTGCTCATTGACTGGCTGTCGCTGAGACTGATAATACGGAGGCAGTTGGTAACCATAAAGATTCTAATAATGAGGAGGAGGAGGATATTATCCATGATATGCAGTCTGTTGTTGGTTAGGATGAGGACAATACATAGACTGCTATTGTGGCTGGCCTTGTCTCCAGTTTTGGAACTGTGGTGGAGACTGATAGTGAGACTGGAACTGCTAGTGCTGGTACTGCTACTGTCTGCCTCCTTGAAACTGGTGGGCGGGTCTCTAACCCTGCTGTGAACCCAACTGGCCTTGCCCTGACGGACGGGGTGGTTTCGCTCACGATCGAACCAGATGTCGTTCACCTCCTGAATGACAGGCGGAGGTGGAGACTGCTGCTCGGGAATGTAGGCTACTTCATGTTGGTACGGAACTATCTGATGTGAATGCTGCTGAACCTGATCAGGTGTCTGCACGTAGTAGACATGTTGAACTATGGATGGTCCTCCGTTACTCTGCTGGGTGGATGAAATCTGCTCCCTAGTAGAGGTATCAACTGCTGCACTCACACTGTGAACTACACTGATCTTACTCACAAGAAGCTCCAGGTGCTTTGTTATCTCATCCAACTTATTTAGGTTCTTCGTCCTCTATTCGATCACTTGAAGCTTCTCAAGCTCCTTGGATCGTTTCTCAATAATGTCCACTTTGGATAGGTGGTTTCCAATGATGGTCAGATCAGAGCTGTTGACCTATCCACTTCATGTGATGTCGTCATATTGACAACCTTGTGGGGTACTGCAGAGGAGATGATGGGGTGCTTCTGAAAAGCACGTGAAAAAGAAGGAGCTATTGAACTCTCCGCCATCTCCTCAAAAATTTGATAAAGGACATCATCATCCTTATTGAAGTGGCTCCCCCCATAAGCGGCATCTACCAGCTTCTGATTCTCTATGCTTAAACCCCCAAAGAAATTTTGCACGAGGCTGGTCTTTGGAATATCATGATGGGGGCACTTCTCCATCAGATCTTTGAATCTTTCCCATGTCTTGTGAATAGGCTCCTGGGGCATCTGGGAGAAATTAGCAATCAAGGATCGCATTTGGTTGAGTCATTCGTGCAGGTAATATTTGTTCAGAAATGCGAACCTCAACTCTTCCCAAGTAGTGACAACCTTCCCCAAGAGATTTAACCAATATAAAGCTTTGTCCATTAGACTGAATGGGAAGGCGGTCATCTGCACTACCATTAATGGGACATTTGAGTAGTGCACTTTTCCACAAATGCGATCGAACTGCTGGAGGTGTATATAGGGCTCTTCATTAATAGTTCCATGGAATAATGGGAGAAGAGGTAAAATAGTGGGCTTAAGCTCGAAATGCCCATGAATCTTAGGGATTTGTATCTAAGAATTTGTTTGTCCTGCCCCTGTATTATAAGCATCCTTAATGTAGGCTTAGCCTCAGTTTCTATGTTAGGGTCTTCTCCCCCATTCCCACCTCCAGGGTTTCTGTTATCCTCCTCTCTCCTATTTTCTCTTTCCTATCTCATCTCAAGAATCATGTCTCTCAACGCGGTTCGAAAATTATCCTGCTCTGTTAACTGGTCTTGAATTGACTGAATGAAGGCTAACATGGTGCTGTTGATCTCGCTCTGCTCCGATATGGTTCCCTTTCCCTCTGGTGGCATCAAGTATCCAATGTCTGATTCTGAAAATATGCATGACACTCGATTAGTGCTCAAAATTGATGGAGTCTCAGATATTAATTCGAGATTAAAGCCATCTCAAATAGTGGGTTGATGGATGTTGTGTAGGGTGAAGTTGAGAAAGAGGAATATTCGAGAAGCGAGTCTCCCCGAATAGAAGGTGAACGGTTCGGAGTGTAGAATGAGTTCGCAAAGTCTGAACAAGAAATACTCCGATCCGACATCTTCGAAATCAATAGGCAGGATGAGAGAGCACGAAGGCCAATGCAAGAATGAAAGTGAGTGAAGGCGCAAATTGCACGGAAGGATATCTAATACTAGCAATCGAACACAATACAAACCCCCAGTTCACCAACTCAATGCAATGTGAAGACCATGAAGATTTGATCAATTATCTTGTCATTTTTTCGAGTTTCTATCAGAGCGGTTAAAGTGAGTTATTGGGAACCCAATGCTCCCAGGAGACTGTCCCAATCTCATAACTAGTTTTTCCCAGCCAGTATGGGTACCGACCATTTACCAGCTACCCGGTGAAGTCCTCACTGGAGAATAACTAATCACAAGACAATAGTCTGAAGAGAGTTTTGACGTGGCTCTATCCTAGTGTGTGGGTGGCTCTGTCACTGCAGATAAATTAAACAAGGTGGGGGTTACTCTCCCCAAAATAATCATTTTTCCTTACATTTATTTTAGGGTTGAGTTTTCTTTAGCATTTCTGAATTTTAGGCAGTTATCACTTGGTTTGAATAGTTTTATTGAATCGCCTACCGAGTGTCCAATTTTCTTTTTAACTTATGTGAGTGAAAACAAGGAAGGAGATCGGAAATGTCAATACACGATTAAAAACAATGATGCATGCAGGGGGTTAGAGATGCGTACCTTGTCGCCAACACTCTACATGCAGGGTGATTCGAGCAGAATTTAAATACAAAGAAAGAAACTAACCTATATACAAATGCAAGTGAACCATCCTAACAATTTCTTTTAACGAGCATGAACCAATTAAATTTGACTAAGTCCAATTACACTTTATTCTATAGGTACAGAAATTCTTGTTTAGGGTGTTTGGATCTAATTAGTTACCTAGCTCAAGCAAATTAGTTAAAGAAATCAATAGGTAGCTCACGAAGTCCATGGGAAACAAAGGAAAATAAGGCTATGAAAATAAAATTGGTAAGGTCCCCCAAGTGCACCGGTACTTGGCGAACTAGACCCCACAACAAATGAATGTCCGTTTACAAGAGTTCAAATGCTAGAAATAAATAAACAAAGTCTAATATTATTTTATTTTATTTTGCTTGATCTCCTTTAATTCTTCTTCTCCTCCTCTTACGCTATCCTGTGGCTTGGTGAAGAATCAAGCCGCCTCCGCTTCGCTTCGGTGCTTCGGCTCTCCTGGGATCACCTCCTTCACTCCGCAGGCCCTCGCAAGAAAAAGAAAAGAGAGAATGTGTCAGAAACATAATTATCAAATGTGAGCAAGAAAAATGAAATAAATACAATGAATATGAAGAATGGAATAAATGTGGAAAAATATAAACAAATCTG
The DNA here is from genome assembly GCA_037367405.1 of Ottelia alismoides. NCBI lineage: Eukaryota > Viridiplantae > Streptophyta > Magnoliopsida > Alismatales > Hydrocharitaceae > Ottelia > Ottelia alismoides. Next base: position 180,548 of record JAZKJV010001449.1, on the reverse strand, counting down.
TACAACCAAGAATAGTAGGTCAAAAGAGAAACCTAACTACCCTCGCCATGCCTCCTCGGCAACTGCGCCCCATTTTGTTAGGACTAGGTCTTTGAGGATTGGTTATTATTGATATAAAGTTGTCGTTGCGATCCCCGAAATTCCTGGCTCAAACAAAAAATTTATTTTTTTGTTCTCAAGCCAATAATTACAAGAAATTATAGCACGAGATTTTGCTACTTATTTCCCTTTATACCTAACAAGATCGAACTCACGAAGGCTACAATTGCCGAGGGTTATTCAATTAATCGAAAAAAAATAATTAAAAGAAAATAGAATTCTCAAATGCAAACTATCTTGTTTTTTGTGAAATTGTTATCTTTTGTTTTTTTATTTTTTTTATTTTTGATTTTTATTTTCTGATTTTCAAAATTTTAATGATTTTGATTTTTGAATTTTTTTATTTTCAAAACATGATCTTCAAAACAAATTCATGCATAAAAGAAAGGTAATTTTTTTCAAATAATAATAATGCTAAAAAATATCCAAAAATATTTTTGTGTTTTTACGATTTTTTACCTTTTTTGTATTTTTAGAGATTTTTAGATTTTTTTAATATTTTTAAAATAAATAAAAATAAGGGAAATGCAAATAGTGAATTAATCGGTCTATTTTACAATTTAAAAATATTAAATGAAATAGAAAGTTGCGAAAATTATTTTTCTGAAAAACAAGAGGAAATTATTTACAAACATGATCGTTAATCAATTTTTTTCTATAAATTTATATGATTTTTAATGATTTTAGTATTTTGCATTTTTTTGAATTTTATAAATAATTAATGCACGAAATTTGCAAAGAAATTAAAACACAATAGAAGAAAATTATTTTTTTTTGATTTTTTTAAAGCAATTTTCGAATTTTTAGGATTTTTTGAAGTTCAAACAGGGAAAAATGCCATTTTTTTAATAATAACAAATAAAAATAAAATGCAATGAAAAAAAGACAATGAAGAGACACAAAGCAGGAGTCTAACTTATTTTTTTTGAGAATTTTCAGACAATTTAGAAAAGATAAGAAATAAAAGTCTGAATAATAGGGGCTGATTTGCAACTAATTATGGTTTCTACATAAAAAGATAACAGGAAATTAATGCAGAAAAGGATTTGCAATTTACCCAGTGTTTGCGTGCAAAACACGTGATGGCTTTGGAGGAATGGTAATTCTTTGTAGTTTCGAGAACTTCCGGGGGTTGCGATGCAAATTCCAATATTTTATTCTCTATGGTTCCTTTGTTCTTGTTCTTTTCTCCATCGTTCCAATGGAAGAGGGGGCACCGCCCCTATTTCCTTCCTTAGTTCGGAAGGGCGACGACATGAGGAACGATCGACGGTGGTCTCCTCTCCGGGCGGTGGTGGATGGTGCTGCCGGCACATTGATGCAATGCTTAGGAGGAGGACGAAGTATTGCAAGATGGCAGCGGAGTTGCTAAGTGCCGGTAGATAAGGAGGACGGCGGTGGTCTGGCAAATTTGGAGCTGATGCGTGATCGAAGGTGATGGCGGTTGCTCCTCTCCAGGCGGCCGATGAAGGCAGGCGGTGGTGGCGACGACCTCGACTGGGAGGGAATCGTGCGGCAGCACATGCGCGGTGGAGCAGGAGGGTCTTGCGGGGCTTCGCTCGGGGGAGGCGACACACGCCCCCAGCTCAGGTGGTCTATGATGAAGGTGGCGGTCAAGCGTGACAAGAGAAGATGGCTGGCGACCGTGGTCGCACAAAAGGGTGATGGTGCGGTCGGTTAGAGCAGCTCTGCCCCAGGCGGCGGGGGAGCGTCTAAGCCACGTGGAAAGAGCAGGGGTTGCCGCCCCATTTTTTTAATTTTTTTATTTTTGTTTAAAATGTAAAAACAGAAACTGGAAAGACCCCTTTTATGTATTTTTTGATTAATTATTTATTTTTTAATCTTTTCTTTATTCCTACAAAATAAATGTTAAACAACAAGAAAAAAATATTATTTTTTTAATTCTGTAAAAACAAATGAGGATGTGAGCACGATGGCTCGATTCCGATTATTCGAAATGCGAAAAATAAAATAGATGTGTAAATGAGGATCCGACAAAAATAGAAGGATAGATCCGGTTCTCCGACCACCAGGCATGGTCAGAGTTGAGAGATTGTGTGAGGTAGAATGAGAACGTGTGTGAATCGTGAAAATGAGATGAAAAATCGGAATCGGAGGTTGATCAAATCATGATGAACAATGACTAGCAACTAAGATCTAACAAGGAAATCGAATCAAAAATTAAATTTAAAATTGATCTAGAAGAAAAACGGAAAATAAAATGGATCTCACTGTGGGAGCGGAAACTGCCGTGATGGCCTCGATGAAGGCCAACTCGCTGTCATCGGACGACTCGGAAGCTGGGCACCTCTTTAGAACAAGAAGACTCTTGGAGAATAGGCTCCTTTCACAAAGATTGATCAAGTGAGAATGAGGGAGGAGGAGCCGTTTAAATAGAAAAATAATTGAATTTGAATTTGAATTTTAAAAATGGAATGGAGATAAAGAGATAAGAAAGAATTTGAAATGAGATAAAGATAAAAAGGGAAATTAGTATTAAAATTATTTATAAAAATTAGTTTTATTTTATTTTCATCACTTTATTAAATTAAATAATAAATGTCATTTTTTTAATTTTTTGTGGTGGTTATTTAACAATATCAACTATATAAATATACTATATACATATGGTACATTATATACATAGTTAAATACGAAAATTAGTTTTTTTGTTTTAAAGTATTACTATTATTATTTTTATAATTATTAAAAATATTTACAAGTATTTACAAATACAATATGTACAAATAAATGGTAAAATTGCACAAACCACCCTAGAAAACTGTCTTTCAAACCGTAACTCCAAAATTATAAAACCACAATAATTTTAAAGATAATTTAATTTAGAATACAATGGAAGTGAGTTTGATTCAATTTGAGTTCATACGAAGCCGCCTAAAAGAGGACGCGGAAGGCCCAAGAAGTGTTTTTTTTTTGATGTGTGGCCCAAGAAGTGTTGGAATGAGACTATACGAAGGGAACTTAGTTTTTTGGATCTAAGCCCGAGAATGACCCAAGCTAGATCTAAATGGAGACGATAAATCCATGTAGCCGATCCTACTTAAAGTGGGAAAAGACTTTGTTGTTGTTGTTGCTATTTCAAGGCCCCATGAAGGAGTTTCAAGGGACTCACACGATTGGCAACCAACCAAAAAGTGATTGAGATCGGGTTCAATGCAAGGGAGTTCGATAGCACATGTAAAACACCACCACTTTCAACACAAAGACGATGCTTGGCACTTGGCACCATAACCCGGGGCTCATTTGGTTACCTGGTTACCCCGATGTAACCTGGTTTATCCCCCTTACATTCATGGTTTGGATTTTCATTACAAATCAATGTGATATCACAACATATTTCTCCTTCCAACTCTCTCCAACCCTCCTATACTATTCACATGAGATTACTCCATCCCAACACAACCCAACCCAACCTAGTTACCAAACAGACACTAGAGCCTTAGATTTTCATCCTTCCTGAATATAAGGTTTGAAATTTTAAACGCTAATTTGTTGGCCTTGGATTTTCATGGCTATAAGGAGGAGCGCATCCCGAGCCGCTCGATCAAGATCGAGCAGTTCACATGGTAAGGACTCAGAAAAACTCAAATTTTGTGTGAACCGCTCGATCGTAGTCGAGCGGTTTGGGTCACACTCCTCTTTACAACAGGCCTCTACAGTACTGCAGAGGATTCGTGCTCTGTGAGGCGATGCACGTAGTAATTTATGAATGTGGTTCGAAGACCACATGAAGGAGTTTCAAGGGACTCACATGATTGGCAACCAAACAAAAAGTGATCGAGATCGGGTTCAATACAAGGGAGTTTGATAGCACATGTAAAACAACAACACTTTCAACACAAGATGATGCTTGGCATTTGGCACCATAACTCAGGGCTTGTTTGGCTACCTGGTAACCGCGATGTAACCTAGTTTATACCCATGTATTCCTGGGTCGGATTTCCATGACAAATCATTGCGATATCACATCACATTTCTCCTTCCAACCCTTCTAACCATCCAAATAGCTATTATTCACATGAGGTTACTTCATCCCAACCCAGTTACCAAACAAGCACCAGGGCCTTGGATTTTCAAACTCCTCCAATATGAAGTTTGAAATTCTAAATGCTAATTTATTGACCTTGGATTTTCATGGCTGAGCACATGTCATGGGTGGAACCTACCGACATTATTGGTTGGCAATGAGTTAGTGTCATTTGAAGGTTGTTCTTGATTGACTAGTGGAACCTTCTCAAGTAAATGCTTTCAAGACCTCTCCCATTTTCTTTCCAATGTGAGAATGCAAATGAGACAGTAAACTTGCTATGCTTCATGTTTGGGTTTTATTTTGCTTCCATGCGACTTATGTTACACTAATCATACTGACAAGGCACCGAATGACCTCATGTTCGGTTGTATGGTACCTCAATTGAGAGAAGGGTACACATATCTGCTCTCTGAGGCTAAGATGGGAGTTTAACATAAAACCTACATTGAATCTCTCTCTCTCTATATATATATATATATATATGAGTGATCCTGTGAGATGAGATTTTGTGAGATGGGAAATTCTGGACTACTAATTTCAACCATGAGAGAGAAAACTAGGAGAGAGAAGACAGAAACCAGTGGTCCAAAATTTCTCATCTCACCATCTTACCAAAATCTCATCTCACAGGATCACTCCTCTATGTATGTATATGTGTGTGTATGTGTGTGTATACATACATACATACATACATACATACATACATACATACATACATACATACATATATATGATCAATCATGTAAAGCTGAGCAACAATCACTCTTCTCTTGGTATCATATAGCATGCATGCCCACTTCCTATCAGTTGCCAAACATGCTCGCTCCACTTATGTCCTTTGTTTGTCCCCTCACTTTCTCACACACATTATATTTAAGGAATATTTACTCCATGAATCTTATAAAGTTTGTAAATTACCTTCTTGACTTTTGAAACAAATAATTCTCCTTTTGATTCTGTAAACTTACTAACTCTTACCCCATGATTTCTACGGTTAATCTGTTTGAAGCTCGTAAGGGTTTTTGAAGTAATTTACATGATCAACGGGATAATTACAAAATTTATAGGGTTCATGGGGTAAATATCCCTGCAATTAATTTAATTTTGTCTATATACATAAAGTCATGTCAAAGATGGAATATATACTACAACATCACATGCTTGTTTTAAGAATAGTAAAATAATCACAAACCAATCATTTTTTCAAAATTCTCAAAAAGTTAGTAACTTTATAGAACCTAGCAATCAACCAACTCATTGTCCATACACCACAACATAAAAAAGATGGCTAATCAGATTATCCCACCAAACACTTTACACAACTACCAATTAAACCATGTACCTAAACACAATCAATTTTAATCGATCTTATAATCATACAAGGGACTTAAACTTTTCTCGTGTTAAATTTGGCGCTCCCCCCCATCGCAAGGACGATGCCTGCAAATCCCAAGATCATGATACTCGTCAAACCTATCTCATGCACATAGCATTTGAAATACATAGCTGGAGGATAAAAAGCACAAATTGTGATGAAAAGAAAAGATGCATTTACCTGCATCATCTTTTCCACGATATATACAATCCATGTCCACAAGAGATATACATGCATGTACCAAACGATGTAAAATTATGCATGTAAAAGTACATATATCCTCCAGCACAATCTATAAAAAATACAAGCTATAAAAAAGTAAGTAAACCGTACTAGAAACTACACAACCTATTGATAAATACCAAATTTATCTACTTTATTTATCATTATTGTCTCCATTGCTTAAGAAATTCACCAATATTAACTAAACAATTAACATTATTTAATAATCATTGTATTTTTCATAATTAACCCTAATTATTGTGTATTAACTATAATAACTCTATTATTATGCCTTCTTTTATATATTTATTATTTATTAAAAAAACCAATAAAAATTAGATTAATATTGTACATAATTATTTTAACAAAATTTATAAATTAAAAACAAAAAAAATAATAAAATAAATAAAAATAAGTAATTTTAGTACATTAAATTACGTATAAAAATATTTACTATGTATAGATGACTTCTTCTCTTTGAATACTACATGAAAGTTGTAGATCTCGATGAGATCTACAACTTTCATGTTTACAACCTTTTTAATTCATCATCCAATAAATTCTTTTTCATTTTATACCCATTATTCATTTTTTTTAAATATCTCATTGGGCTACGTGGTGCAATCCGCTCCAGCCACGTGGACTGCTTCCATTGAGCCACTCGCCTCCATCTTTCACCGTCGGAGCGACTCTGATTATATGATCTCAGTTGCTCATCAGAGCTTTGATGGCCGCATGATCAAGTCTGATCAAGTGATCAACGCTACATGATCCCGCTCCACCTCCCAATGTTGGATCATTGCATCCAATGGTTGGGGAATCATCCATTTCCACCTTGATTCCAACCGTTGGATCTCAAGATCCAACGGTTGGGACTTCACCTTCAACCTCCACTCCCCTTCTCCAAGCGACACAATCATATCTAACCATCCAACTCTCTTCCTTTTCCCTAACGCTATTAAATACCTTCCTGACCAACTTCCACCTCCATTACCTTCCCCTAACTCCCTCTTCTTTGCACTAAACTAAACTTCCATCACCGATCAATTGCTGTCAACCTATGGGCGGCTGAAACTGCCTCGTCACCCACATGGAACTGCCCGACCTTCACCTCAAATACTCCATAACTGACCGCCATCTCCGGTCACCCTTTACGGGAGATAGCGTCAACCTTCTTCGATCTCTTGTGACAGATAGAGTGCCTAGGTGATGAATCTCCATCTCATCACCTTTATTCTTTCATTTTGGCCTTAAATCCCTAGATAAATGCATACATATATCATTAATTTTAAAAATAAACACTATGTAATTTGTACAAAATACCATAAAAATACAGTATATTTAATGTATTTAATTCCAAAATAAAATAATAAAGGAAAAAAAGAAAAAGAATTGCGATACCATAGGTATTGAATGACCCTAGACCCCGAGACCCAATCATCGTGATGACTTGGTCGACAAGGAATAAAGTAGAGAAGATATGGCAGATGAATTGTACATAAATTATATTAAAACCTAATTTTTAATTCATCAATAATTGATTTTTGGGACCTATTTTAATTAATTATTTTTACACATCAAATAATAAAATCCTAAACATGAATATTATATATAAAAACACAAAGAAAAATTCGAATTTATTTCACTGAAAAATAATGCACAACGTGCTCGAGACACAAAAAATAAAAAGTCAAAATAAAAAATTTGTAGACTTGTATCTTCTCCATATTATATCAAAATTTATCAAAATCACCTCTAATTATATATAATTTTAATAAGCTATTTAATGAAAGTGGTTTCATTTAATTTGGAGTTAAGATGCAAAAGTTAAGTTTTAGGCCCTCATTGTGCAGTTTACATGTATATTATATTCAGTATATTAATTCTTTATATTTTTTTTACTTTCTTCTATTTTATAACATTTTAAATATATTTAAATTATATGTACATAATTAAAATAAAATAAAACTATCAAAAATAAAATAAAATAAATAAAGTATTTTCATACTTATGTAAAGTATACTATAATATACTTATAATATATATGTACATAATTAATTAAGTATATAAATAATTTCAAAAAAAATACAACAAAAATACGTAAATATGTACTTAAAAAATTTAAAATTATATAAAATACTTGTATATAACAATAAAATAAAAACATGTAAAATACAAGTATATTTACCTATATATACATGTAAATATTAACCTATAATAAATAGCCTCGTAAAAATAAATAAAAATATACATTAAATACTACATTAAACTATAAACATTTTCTGTGTATTAATAAAAATTTAAATTAATTCATTTTTGAATTATTATCAAATTTTCAAGCACCTTTTGATTACCTTTTTCCCGGTTGGTCCACATGAACGAACCAGGGCTCTTCAAATGTTGACTCTCGTCAACTGTCCTCCTTAGGTTCTGACTTCTGTCAGAATTCATGGGAGGTCCCTTTTATGCCTTTATTCACGCTTCACCCATGTCTCTTTTCTCTCCAACCCTTCCACCATTCTGACTTCCGTACTACCCTCTTCCATGCTGACTCCATACCTCCCATCTTCCCTTCTTCCATCGCACGCTACCTCGCATCGAATTCCATCCGTCACCAGCCCTTAAAACTTCACCATTCCCCACCTTTTTGCGCTTGATCCCTCTTCCCATGTCCTTATCCCCTTGGATCACCTCATGCGAGTTGTTGCTGGTGACAAGTGCGCAACCCAAGTGTTCTGCAGCGAGTAGGAGCGGAGGAGGAGGAGGTCCAGGTCATTGCCGTATACATGCTCGGTGGTTCTGCCTCTCTGGTTTTCCAACCAGATCAAGGCCTCCTTTCATTGGTTTTTAGGCAACTTGTTACTCCATCTTTTAATTCAGCATTTATTTAATGTTTTTAGTTCATGTTTTAGGGTAGTTTTAGGTTGATTTTAGTATGTCAGAGCTTAGGGCTCTGACCATCATGTACTGTTGTTCCTCTTCGTTTTGACCACCATGGACCATTCCATTACCTTTGCCTCCCACTTCTCCTCCATTGGCCTCACTTCATTCACCAATATCTTCACCAGATTTGGACTTCGAGGTCTACCTCAGTCGCATGTCATCAGACCTCATCGCCTCCCTTCATTCCACCTCGATCTCCACCAATAATAGCCCAGAACGCCCCCCGTGCTCCACCATTATTCTTATGCATGTCTCGTGTTTGGAAGGGCTCATCTGAGGCCCGATTGATCAAATAACAATACTTACATGTCTTCAACCGAACCCTCGAGCTCCAGGACCTGATTAGTGGGCCCTGGATGCATTCGGAGGTTCTGGGACGTGCGGAATGGTTGTATGAACAATAGGAGCAGCTCAACTGTGCTCCAGGTGCTTTGAGACTCGAGCTTCATCAAATCCAACTCACCCAGGACAAATTCTTCATTAGTTCGTCCAAGGCCATCGCATGTCGTTCGATCAAGAACAAGGCTCTAGGAGGAGCAGGTGTCGTCAGATGAAAACGCCATTAACCATCGGATATTCTACCAAGGATCTAATCTCAATCATAAACGACGAACCAACATCAACTATTGAGGGCATGACGTGAGGCTAAGTGAATTCCATTCTGCCCTTGGTCGACGTCTAAGGGGTAATTTGCTCAAGCGACCCCTGACTTTTTTTATATTTATATTTTAGTACCCAAAATTTCCTTGAGCATTGTAGTATTTTGGAAATTTGCAAGTAAACCCATGTCTTTTGTATATTGCCTTTGGGACCATGCCAACTCAACTAGTGTGGCACCCTACATGATATGTGCATTTTTTCGACATAACCCTACGAATTTTTTTATCTTGCTACAGTTTTAAATTTTGTAAATACATGTCAAATTTTCTGGGTAATTTGCATTTAGTCACCTATATTTATTTCTTATTGCAAAAATACCCCTTACAGCTTAATTATTTCTTGTGCATGCTTTTCTATTTTCTATAAACACTTCCCCTACTCCAAAAATCATAAAAAAATAGGATTATGTGGCAGATTAATTGCTCGTTCATGCCATATATTTTGTTTTACATTTTTCACACATTTATTATTTATTAAAAATAAAAAAGAGCACATTTATTTCTTGTTTGACTTAAAAAATACAAAAATATAAAAACTTAAATACAAATTCCAAAAAAATTACCTATTGTTTTTTATATATTTTATCACTAATACCAAAATGCATAAAAAATATCAATAGAAAACCTTAAAAATAAAAAACCCTTGCTAACCCTAAAAAATTACAAAATATATTGAAAATCCTAAAAAATTAGTTCTCTATTCAACTTTTTTATTTATATATATTACTATATAATAAAAGTAGTTTTGAGAAATTTTATGCCTTTTTAGTATTTTTAAATCTCAAAACAACTCGAAATAATTAAAAAGTCCATGATTTTCTATATTTTAGACTTTTAAAAATGCCTAAAAATTAGCAAAAATACTTGAAAAATCACAAAAATAGAAGGAAAATATAAAAACACAAAAAAATTATTTTTTAATTTTTGACTATATATGGCCATATTTATAAATATAGTACCGTATATTGTTATATACTTTTTATAGAGCTATATATTCCATATTATTAATTATCGTAATTAATCTTTTTATATTATTATACCCCTTAACAAAATAAAAAGGACCGCACTTTTTGGTATTTTTCTGATTTTTGTATATTTATTATATAATTTATATACATATTACTCATATTATACTTATTACGTATATATACTCTTATATAAACCTTTATTATGTACCACAAAAGGAAAAAGAAATTAAAAATTGGAAAATTACAAAAGAAAATAAAAATTAAAAAAGTAAAAAATATAAAAATAAAAATATAAAAAATTAAAATTAAAATCTACAAAAACATTAACTAAGTGAGTAAATAATGTACAAATATATATTATTATTTATTTATAAATAATAATAGTGCTACCCGACTTGTTCCCTGAGTTCGACACCCTACCTACTTGTCCGATATACACATATGGTTATATAAATTTTGATTCTCACTTGCTTTTGATTGCTTTTATATTATTATGTGGGTTGATTTTTGACTTTAGTTGATCTTCGTGGGTTGTTATCACATCGACTGATGGTCCCACCTTGTGTGGACCACAAGACCGTCCCTTGGATTTTAGCTATTTCAAATGGCATCGTTGCCTGGGAGCAACAGAGTGTAGCACATTTTGTACATTACTTTAATTATTTATTTTAATTTTTATTTCTCTCTTAATTTTGATAATTATTTGATTGTTCCTGACCCATATTTCTTTGTTGCTTTTCTTGCAAGGGTTCGTGTGGTGACAGTTGCTTCTTAGGAGGTGGACGCACCTGAGCCGTCGTGAGGAGGTGGGCTCTTCTACTTGTAAGACAACCGGGAGAGAGCAAGAGAGAGGAGCAAAGAGGGAAGGAGTAGAAACTGCTCTTTAGCATTTTTTGTTTTATTTTACGAGAGAGTGATTTTTATTTTATCTTTGTAAAATAATTTGTAATAATTTGGACTTGGGCACTTCACACTTTATGAGGTCCAATGCCCGGGTGGCTGTTCACATGGGCGACTCATCGTATTTTCCGTTATTTTCTCGCTTTTCTTTTCTTTGTTTCACGTATTTTGAGTTTTTTACTCATTTTCATTTGTTTTGTGTGATTGAGTCCTAGCCTAGGAATTGCTCAATCGATAGACTAGGTTCACATCCCTATTCAATTGCATGTACTTATAGTTTTGTGCTTGGACTTAGATCAAACTAATTGTTGATTATTTGGTTTTGAAATCACGCGCAACGAGAGACTCCACACAATACTTGTAGCACCCGTTGTGGAGGGCACCGAGGAGCCTCCAAGTCTGGAATCTAAATTTCTTCTCTAGATATTCAACACTGGTTCTTCACGTTAATAACAACTCTTATTTTTGGGGCGCTTTCATCGGATTGAATTTTTATACAATGTAGATTTTATTTCATGTCTAGCATCCTGCACGAAGAGAGCTTGAGGCAAGGTGAGCATTTCTGACTGAGCACACATCATTGATTTACAATTGTATTGTTTTTCTGCACCCTCCCTTTGTTTTTGATCACCTAAGATACTAAAGGAATTAGAACCTCATTAGGATTCATGTATTTCAAAAAAAATGAAAATAAAGTGGTAACAAATGAAATTGGGACTGCTAACTCTACTCGTCCCTAAAATAAACGTAAAGGAAAAATCATTATTTTAGGGAGAGTAACCCGTTTACATGTACGATCCAGACCGAGAGAGGCACACACACATAAGGAATAGAGCCCCCAACTCTGTAATGGTGCCATAAGCGCTTGGGTTGGCTCTTGGACCCTATTATTGTTGGAAGCACTTGCCTCTGACTTTAGACGAAGTGGTCCCGGTGTTCAGGCAGGTGTGCACAGCCGACTAGAGCACAACCACTGTAGGTGATTGCACATGTGAGCTTGTAAATATTTGTCTTCTCACCTAACTCTAAAATTTGACAAGATAAAAGACCAAACTTTACGATCATCACTATGATGAGTTGATGAATTGATGGGTTTGTTTGTTTTTTTTGTTTGCTTGTGTGCATACTCGATCTTCTCTACGTATTTGCGCTTTTTTCTTGCATATCTTGATTTGACTATCGTGATTTCCCTATCACCGTCTTTTATTTCGGAGATGGCATGCTGGAGTTATTTTTATCCGGACTTCGCGGATCCTTCTTACTCTCTAGTCGGTCCACCTCCATTTTTTTAGGTGGACTTTGCTCCTGACTTTTCTGTTTGTACATATCTGCCTCATTCACAGTTTCAGGCATCAGATTTTTACCGACCATCATCATCACATTTTCCACCATCTCACTTACCCGAGACTGAGTTGTTGGAGTCACCTCTTATGGACACCACTCTTGAGTACGTGACCCAGGTAGTGAAGCAATTACAATAGAGGATAGATGACCTCACTAATATAAATAAGGGCCACATTGTCGCTTCACCTTCCAAAGCCATGGATTCACGAGAGGTCGTCCATGAGAACTTGCAATTACCCAAAATATAAAAAATGAGATAAATATAAAAACTCAAAAAGTTAATAATGGGAGACACCAAGCATGTGAGGTGAGGGTACCCTTGCCATATCCTATGCTTACACATACATTCACCACAGTTCCCACCTTCTTCACCCTCAAGGATGATATTGTACATAGCACTCTTCGTCACCCTTGTGTAGATGATTATTCTGATTTATTCCCTAGTATGGAAGAGATAGAAAATCTTAGAAAAATGTTAACCAACTTTGAAGTGGTGGTGGCTATTCAGGGCATTATTGAAGCCCCATTTCTCTAGGCCTTGAACCAAATATCTGCACCCACAACCAAAAAGAGAAAGCGATGATGCAGAACCGAGCGACACCATCTCACCTTGGCCACTGCCCATGCCATTACTCACCGTCCACCCACTAGAAAGGGGACACCAGTACAACCCTCGCGAGATTTGGCATTTCTGACCACATGTGTGATCATACTGTCCTTGACGACGATGCATCGATTAACATAATACCATTATCGCTTGTTCAGTCTCTTAATCTTGGGCCTCTCAAGAAAACCAAGATTATTTGTCAATTCTCCGATGGATCAATAAAGAGGCTAAGGGGTATTCTTGAAAACATCATCATTCAGATCTAGGCCATGAGTTTCACTATTGATTTTGTTGTATTGGCCATGGAGACCGCCACCCCTGTGGAGCATACTCCAATCATCCCGGGACGACCCTTTCTCACCATTGCGAGTGCAGTGATTGATTATGGATCTAGAGATATACGCTTTCATTCTGACAACGAGAGCGTATTGATTGAAATGCTCACTACATCCACCATAGACCAGAGACCCACATCTAATGAGAGTGTACCCGTGTCAGCCGACCCCGAGGACTATGACCTATTTGCTGATATCATTGGGGATTATTTTATTAAGGATGATCCTGAGACCCGAGAATTCCTCTTGATGGAGTGATGAATCTCCATTTCATAACCTTTATTCTATCATTTTGGCCTTAAAAACCCTATCTAATGAATGTAAATAGCCCTAATTTGTACAAAATTAACATTCATTCTTTGTTGTATAAATACTGTATAAAATATTATTTTAGTACCAAAATTATAGAATAAAGAAAAGAAAAGAAAAAGGAATAAAATACCAAAGGTATTTTATGAACCTAAACCCCGAGACCTAGACATCTTGATGACTGGGTCGATAAGGAATAAATTAGGGGGAGATAAGGGCAAAAAATCACCAATAATTTCTGTTCTTTTGATTCACCAATAAAGCATTTTTGGGGTCTATTTTATTCTTTATTAATTATACATAAAATGAGGCAACTTTAAACATGAAAGTTGTAGATACAGAACCGATTTCAGGAAAAAACGATATACAATGTATAAATACGAAGATTATAAATAATAAAATGAGGCAACTTTAAACATGAAAGTTATATACAAAAACATGAAAGTTTTATACAAAAATTCTACACTTTAAACATGAAAGTTATTTTATTTATATACAAAACTGATTTCAAGCAAAAACGATATAGAATGTACAAGTTATACTCTAAATAAGATTCCAAAACCCCAATTTCCCAAACCCATATCTCTCAAATAAAAACTCAAAATGTATAAAAATCACCTTTAATGTATATAACTTTTAATAAGATATTTAATGAAGGTGTTTTCATATTTTTTTGAAATTAATATGTGAAAATTAGATTTTGGACCCATATTGTACTATATAGTCGAAAAAATATTCATTTTATTTATTCTTTATTGTTTTTATAATTTTACATTTTTTTAAAATTTTATAAATATTATTTTAGTACATGTACATATTAAAATTAGAATAAAACCATAAAGAAAACATAAAAATAAAATAATGTACAAAAATACATAGATGAAATGCATATACTTGTACCTATATAATTTATACCCCTAGTTATTCAAGTGAACAAATAACATCAGAAAAATATAATAAAAATATATTTATATACCTAAAAATAAGTTATAAATATAGAAAATAAGATATTAAAGAAATAAAATCAAATATGAAAAATAAAACAACCAAATTATAGATGAATATATCTATAAATACACCCTTAAAAATTAACTTGTAATAAATAACATCAAAAAATAAAAAATCATATTAAAATACTACATAAAATAATAAACGATTTTTATTTTATATTGAAAAATAATAAAATCATCTACTATTTTTAATTAATTATTTTCGAATAAAAGGACCTATTTTGTCCTGATCTGTCCTCCGTGGACCAATCAGAACGTAGGGTATATTGACCCTCGGTCAACTCCCCATTCTTTCATCTGACTTCTGTCGAAATCTCGAGTGACACACCTTCTCAGACTTTTCCCCACCGTTTTGTTGCTCCATTGCCCTCCAGCCCTTCACAAGATCTGCTCCCTGATCTTCCAAGAATCTCGCCCATGCCCCAAATCCTCTGTACATGCTTTTGATTCTTCCCAAATCGCCCATCAATAAGGGTGCACATACAAATAAAGCCTCCTACTTCCTCTTCCAATTTGGTCACGTTCTGAGCCCTCGAGCCTATGCCTCCGGCCAAGAGAGTCACCAGGAGACAACTGGCGACCCCTGGAGTGTTTGTAAGCGGCTGAAGGAGGAGGAGGCACACCCCATGGCGGCGCTCCGGCCACCTCTGCTCCCTGTCGTCTCCGGTAGATATGAGCTGCGCATCTACTTTCCATACGTTAGAATTAATCCTAGGTTTATTTCATATTTTTAATTTCATGTTTTAGCTAATTATTAGCCTATTTAACTCAGTTAGCTCGCTGGAGCTCTAGAGCTTCGACAATGGCTTCATGCCGTACCACACCCGTTCGAACCACCTTAACCACCTCCTCATATTTCCCTGACGCTTCTCCATTACACATGCCCCCACCCACCTTTGATTCGCCTCGAATCGAAGGATAGTGGTCCTTACCTCGCTGCACGCTAGACCTCCTCGCTCAACCTCACTTCGCCCTAAAAACACCCATAAATAACCCTGGACCTATTGCTTTTGCCCCGAAGTGTGTTTGCCTCATTTTGCAGGATTGGAGGAGCGTTCTTAAGCGCTATTTTCGTTGGGAATCAACTCCCAGGTGCTTCGCCAAGTCACTGAGCTCCAGAGGTCTACCAATGACCCCTTGACATTCATGGGGGCATCAAGAAGCTAAGGGAGGCGTGAAGGAACGCAAGGAAGCCATCGATGGAACTCAGGGTGGTCGGAGACAGGTGTTACGTCAAATCCAAACTCGCCAGCGGGGAGTTCCTCCATTGTTCTTCCACCATCCTCGAAAACATTCCAATCAAGATCATGCCCCCAGTCGAAGCAGTAGCCGTTGGATGCGGATTCCCTGAATCGTCGACCTCCCACAGGATATCTAATCCTGATCATCCAAGGTCAAAGCGCCACCAGCCACGCAGATGGTGCCACATCTGCGTGCATATGAGGTAAATTGCATATTTCATCCCAACTTTATTTATTTATTTATTAGTTCTATAAATAAAATGTACAATGTAAATAAAATAGACATTTTGCCTATAAGGCCCATGTACTTATTGTTAATTGCACATGGATCTAGTCAATGTCACCTCACATATCGTCCCACGTGAGGTGGCGAAATTGTAGGTGTACCCTCACGACTTTCTGTATTTAAGTAAAATTTCTTGGAAAATTGCTTGTGAGCCCCTGACGTTTATTTTGTTTGCAAAAATATCCTTCCTAGTATATGTATTTTTGGTTCTTGGATTTCATTTTTTAAAATTGCACCCATGCTCTAAAAAGTATGCAAAAATATGGTTAGATGCATGCTAACATGTATTTTCATGATCCATTTTTATTTTAGCATTTTGGGTACTTTAACTATTTATTAAAAATCAAATGAGCATATTTTTGTCCCTGTTTGAATTATGAAATACCAAAAATAGAAAAACATTTTAGAAAAATTTCCTAAAAAATGTATGTTGTCTATTTTAGTGTTTATTAACTCCATAATAAAAATCCCTAAAAAAAGAAAAAAGACTAAAAATTAAAAGCTCCAAAATCCTTTTATAAAAATGTGAAGAATCATCAAAAAACCTAAAAATATATTTTTTATTTGATTTTTTTATATTATTATCTATTTATTAAAATTAATTTGAAGAATTTTGGATTTTATTTCCTATTTTTAATCTTCATATCAATTTTATCCTATTATTTAATCCCTGATTTGGGATATTTTTGATTTTAAAAATTGATAAAAATTAGCAAAAATTTCAGAAAAATCACAAAAGCATTATAAAATAGATAAAACCCAAAACAATTTTTTTCCATATTTTATTTATTTTTATTAGTATTTATAATTTATATTATAATATATTGTTTATATAGCCTTATTTATGGTATTATGTATTTAAAAAGAAAGAGAAAATTAAAAATTATGAAGTATAAAAAGAAAATAAAAAATTACAAAATAAAAAACAACAAAAAATATAAAAATAAAAAATAAAAATATAAGACTCAAAACCCACAAAAATGATAAGTGGACAAGAGAAAAGAACACATTTTGCGCTTCAATGCCCTGATCTATCATTTGCTCCCTAAGTTCGACCCTAAACCCTTTGCTATTCATTGCTTGATTTATATTGTGGGTTAATTGATTGACCTGGGTTTTGTGAGCGGTCACCTCTGCGATGCTAATTGAGTTTGATTAGTCGACCCTTGCAAAATCCGAGTTATCAAATGACGGGGCAACGATGCATAGATTGGAATTATTTATTTGTTCATGCTCTCTTGTCTATTTTTGGCATTTATTTATTTTTGTCATCTATTTATTTTCTGCCTTATTTGATAGTAATTGTGAACTGTCTTGTTTGATCTGTGTTGCATGGGACCGCCACGTAATGGAGGACTTCTTAGGAGGACCTATGCTCCCAAGTAAGGCG
Source organism: Ottelia alismoides (assembly GCA_037367405.1). Classification (NCBI taxonomy): domain Eukaryota; kingdom Viridiplantae; phylum Streptophyta; class Magnoliopsida; order Alismatales; family Hydrocharitaceae; genus Ottelia; species Ottelia alismoides. Next base: position 162,809 of record JAZKJV010001449.1, on the reverse strand, counting down.
GAGCCAGATTCCTGACGTAGCTGGTAGGAGAGAGCAGCAACGGAAGACTCGGAGGAATTTTTGAAGGCAAGCTATTTTATTTTTAATTTAATTTAATTTAATTTAATTTTAAGTTGTAATTAATAGTGGGAGAGAGTGAAACTTGTAATTGTAATAATTCAGACTCTCATAGACACTGCTAGTTCACGAGGTCCATTGCCCGAGGGATTGTTCCCTTGAGGGAGGGCCTCGTCGGATTTTGGTGTGTTTTCATCGCTTTCTTTTTATTTGTTTTTCTGCTTTTATTTTTATTTGTTTTGTGTGAATGAGACCTATCTTAGGATGTGCTTGCTTGATAGATTAAGGTCCAAATTCCTAATTATATTTATATGTACCTATTGATTCATGCTTGGACTTGGTCAAATTGAATTGTTAACTATTTAGACTTGAGACTGCACGTCGTGAGATCAATTCTGTTATGCATCCCGCATGGAGAGAGCTGGGAAGCACTATAAGTCTTCTGACTTTGTATGCATCATCGATTCCCAACTTGCATGGCTTTTTCAACCTTCTCCCTCTGATTTTGATCACCTAGGATGCTAAATGGGATTGGAACCTTGTTAGGTGTGTGCATTGGAAAATAATAAAAAAAAGTGATAACCTAAATAAAATCGGGACTGCTAACTCTATTGCACGTTTAAAATAAATGTAATGGATCCATTGCTTTGGGGGAAAGCAACCCCTCCTTGAATGTCCATTTTATTCTCACATACACACTAGGATTAGTGCCCTAATCCCATGCCTATCTTCGTGTTTGTACAACTTTTGATGCTTACCTAACTCTAAAATCAAAAAGATAAAAGACCACCATCTCGGTCTTCACTGTGTTAAGTAGGTGAACATGATGTTTGCTTTGTACATTGATTGTGACTTTGGGTTCATCCACCTTCATCATTCTTTGAGTTAGTAGATACTTGAGTGTGTGAGTTATCCTTTTTATTGAGTCCCATTTATTTTTCTTCTTTATTAGTCATGACATCGGGTCATCACTTTCACTTCTTAGCCAAATTTTACAGCATTCCTTGCCCATATCATACAATCTCTGGTCCGGCTCATGGAGACTCTATCCTCGAGCCACAATTTTGTCTGTGTTCCACCAACATATCGCCCGCCCTCCTCGTCCCCTTCAGTATCATCCCTTATATCACCCGGGAATGATGTGATAGTAGATGAGGCCCGCATCAAGGTTATGATTGCATAAATTATTTAGGTAATCCAGACAGGATTGAGGATGCTGAGAATGGTGTGCTAGCTTTGATGGATTTGACTTGTGCATATATATATATTCTTGAGTATTTTTGATATGGCACAATTACAGGTGTGATTCTTTATTGAGGATTTTTGATCTCTCACACCGGATTGAGGATGTGATTTATTATGATGATTTGATGATGATTCCAGGATCCCTGACTATAGGACCTCTTATGAGGTTCTACCTGTCTTGATTCAGACGCTTGATGTACTATCTCTATATGTGCTTCAAAGTGACAGTGCTCGGAATGCACATGGTTTCACTCATTTTCTTGACTGACCCATCCTCAATCTCTTGACTCTTCCATCCCCATATAGCACTTGAAAATACCCTTCTGACATCTTGATCATCTCAGCTACGATTTGAGGGACCGCATTATGATTGCCCTGATGATCTCTTCTCCCTCTCACAGTCTTATGCCCTCCTAATGATGATTGATTGATAGTCTTTGAGGACCTGAGATTTGATGCCATCATTTCCCTGATATTCCCTGACCGAGTTTGCATTACTCCCCGAGGACTATTTGCAGGAGGATGCAACACATTCTTTATGATCGGTTTCACTCCCTATATATGTGTCCATCTTGAGGGAGCACAAAACCAAGTCATCTGATATGTGTTATCGGTCTCACTATCTGAGCATAGGACCAAATCTTTAGATTATTCTGAGATCTCTAACTCATCTAAGCCTGCTCACCTTGATGACCCTTGTAGGGTTGAGCCATGTCTTGTGGTATTCGGTGTGTCCTTGATCTGTCGACCTTATGACCATCAGATATCGTACTGCGTAGAGAGTCTCCTATTCTTCACTTCTTGATGAGACTATGATTAACATGGAGGGATCTGTACTGCTCCTTCCTTATCCGTGCCTTACGGTATTGACTTTGATCTCTCACGCTTTTCTTACGAGCTGATATTCTACTTTCCGCTACCGGTTCCTAGCTTAGTTTTCAATCTGTTGTTACCAGTAGCGGACTTCCACTTGATTGTACATCTGGGTGTCTTTTTCTTTCTGACTGCATCACCGTTCTCACAAGGGAGACGATGACGAGAGTACGGTATTCCTTTGTCATATACCGTCCTGCACTTCACCAGTCTTCGTTTCTTGTATATATATATATATTTGTCTTTTCATTTCTTCTTTCTCCTGTATGTCATGTGTACCCCAGATCATTCGCCATATCTGTATGTCTATACTTAGGAAGTACTTTGTCTTAAGTATAGGGGGTTGCACCTCTCGCATTATTCTTTCTTAATTCTGTTTCATGACTTCTATTATTTGCCTATATTTAGAGATATCTCACCCTAAGTATAGGGGAAGTGATGCGTATATTCACCCACCATTTCCCTTTTTATTTGATTTCTTTCTTTGATCCCCTTCACCATCTCCTCTTCTTGCCGATACTTAGGAATATCTTACCCTAACTATAGGGGGAGACAGTCCGAGTTGTGATTTATTCATTCCCACCCTTGACCCTCCCTGCCTTGTGTACAGTCTGCTATACTTAGAATTATTTGATCCTAAGTATGGGGTCGGTTGACTTCTCATTCATTTCACCTCTCCTTCTTTCATTCATTCTTTATTCATTTATTATTTTGGCTTTTATATACTGATGAATATGTGATACATCACTCTAAAAGTTGAAAATAGAGCTTTGTTACCGAGTAATTAGCTGCATATTTCCACTTATATTGCATAATTAGCATTCATGCATGCATAAATAATATCTGCATTTTAGCATTCACATCTGCATCAAATAAGAAGCCAAATTCACTTGTAAAAATACCCTATTTGTATATATTTTATACTAACTCCAAATTCCATAAATTAAACTCTATAGTGTATATATTACTAACACTAATACCGGAAAAATATTAAAAAATACTAACTTGTAAAATTGACCAATAAAACCTGAGTTCAAGTTTGAGACCACGAACCTTAAAATGTGTATATCTCTCTCTCTTACAACATCCGATTTAGGTCTACTCTCTTTTAAAATAATATACATTCAGATACCTTCAAAACAAGACAAATTTCATTAAAATCGGAGCTCGTATGCAAAGCTTGTGTTTTGGTCCCCTATTGTATATTATACTTATTTGTATTTGTACCCTTATATTTTATCACTTCATTTGACGTTGTTTCCATTTTTGGTCAACATGAAACTTGTAGATCTCATTGAGATCTACAACTTTCATGTTTGCGTTTTTCCAAATTCGGCCATCTTCCCCCTCTTATTTCATTTCTTCCTCGCAAATAATATGATTGGGTCGTGGCGCCATCTGGTTGCCATGTAGCCCGTCTAATCACGCGCCACACACCCTACCGTTCGAGCCGTTGGATCGCCTCTAGGTACTTCCATCGCAGCCATTTATTTTTGCACCTAATCTACACCCTTGGATCAAGGCCCATATCGCATATGGGTTGCTTGCTTCCGCATTCACCCCATCTCTCCACGTGTCCACTCCATTACTGCCCGATCCTCTCCAATTCACTTCCATCTCAGCCACTCAATCCGCTTCGCTTCTTAGACACCCGATCTTCACCTTCCTTTCATCATGACCGTTGGCTTTCACCTTCCTCTCCTCACGACACGTGGCGCTCTTTGTGCCCCTCGATCCTCCATCCATCGATCAAATCCCCACCATCGGTTCCCGTTAGATCCTCACCCTTTGATGATACCCACGATATCCATCACGACCGTTCGCAAGTACCACTTCCTCTTTGCGCCACGTGGCACGCCCTTCGCCCTACGATAGCGCCCCTTTAATTTAATCTTGTCCGCTCTTCATCACCCGTTTCTCAGCCTTTGGATCGCGAGATCCAACGACCGAGACACCGTCTTCAACCTCCGAAAACTCCTCGACCACGTCACTCCACCACGCCAACTCGCCGTCCCCTTTTCATTTTCTCCGCTTCATCAATTGTCTTCTTCACTCTTCCACCACCCCACGACGGAGCCCATACTTCCACCATCCTCGCGGAAGACCACCTCCTCCATGACTCCCTCTTCTTCGGTCCATAATCCCCACGCAAACCTCACCCACCATCGTCGAGACCCCAATCTTCAAACTATAAATACTTCAGCTCCAACCATCTTCATGCCCATCCGCCCTTGCACGAGAGTCCCTAGAGCTCGATTCCTCCGATTTGTGACAGAGATTAGGCCTGAAAATGAGTGACGACAAAGTATCCTCTCTGGCGAGATCCACGGCGACCTTTGTCGTGTAACAGCTTCGGCTACATGCTGCTCGAGCTCGGGCACCTGCCGGCCCTTGAGCAACGACCGGCATATCAAATCAGAACCCCAATTCCCAGGTAGACTCCTCCTTCTTCTTCTTCTTCTTCTTCTTCGATCCCCTCCTTCCTCCCCCCGATCTTCTCCGAATTTCTCTGACTTCTCCGCCCAATATCTCCTCCCACCGACCATCGATTGAGATCCGCCTCGGAGCCACCATCTTCATGCACCCCTCCGTGCCTCCTCTTGACCTATCGAGACCATCAAGCCATCTCCGACCGCTGCTCCGCCCCTCACGGTGGAAATACCTCGGTCCCTTCATCCACTCCGCTCTGCAAGGCCTCTAAACACTCACTGCATCCACACGAGCACGATCACTGTTTTTTGGTGATCATTAACATTGCAGGTGCCATCTTCGTCATTGGCGGTCTCGTCGTCGGAGCGCCTTCGAGCGGCTTCTTCTCCATCCTCCATGCAACCTTCAAGCCTTCCATACGCTCTAGCTGATCCACCGCACTCCCATGATGACGCTCAACCATTCAGGAGCAAACATGCTTCTTCACTAAGTAAGGAAGAAGGCAGCGGAGCTAGCTGCCCTTTGCCGGAGCCCAGCCAAGCCCACCGCTGGAGGCGGTGGCAAGGAGGATCTAGGCGCACAGTTACCGTCCGATCCTCTTGATCGGACGACCCACATCGTGCCATGTCGCCCTCTCCAGGAGTTACAGATATCGTTGGATCGTTTGAATTCTGACGGTCCGAAAGCGTCCACGTGTCAGCTCCGAGACTCTTCCCTGACCAGTTAGGCTCGGAGCACCCAAACCTGCCCCAAGCCAACCGAGCCTGCCTCCGGACCCGAGCCTCTAGCCGAAGCGCTCGAACCTCCATCGTCGTCCGAGCCTCATCCGAGCATGCCTATCACGTGTCTCTGTCATGTGACGTTTGGGTAAATTGCATCCGGACCCCTGCTAGTTTCAGGAATTGCATTTCAGTCCCTACCAGCTACATCACGTGAGGTGCACGTGGTCCCGTAGAGAAATTGCACTCATTCCCTCAGCATTATAGGTAATTGCATTTTATTCCCTGTAAGCACGTTTCTTTTTTATTCAATTTTATTTTCTGCTTGCATTTATACCCCTGTGTTTGCATGTTTATTTAGGCACCCATTTAGCATCGTTTCTTAATTCCAAAAATTGCATGTTGTAGAGAAACTTGTGCTCTATCATTGTGAAGACTTGTTATATTTTTGAGAGCTTCAAGGAATTTAATACAATTGTTTTTGTGGAAATTTACATAGTTAGGCCACTGTGTGCCTTTAATTGATTATTAAATTATCTTTGCTCCAAAAATCACCAAAAAATCACAATCGCTCTACCCTTTAAATAGTTCTACTTTGTGCCAAAAAATCACATCGTTTGCACGCATAACGAGGCCTTAATAAATTAGTTGGTGTTTTGCTTAATTGATTTTTAATAGGTGCAAAATTCATCATTTTTGAAATTTAATAATTTTCCTAGATTCATATCACATAGAATTGTCTAGGTTAATTTTTGTATCCGAAAATGATTTAATTTGGTATTTATTAAAATTAATTTCGCAAAAATCACCCTGCATTCATTTTTAATTCATATTTAATTCATATTGAGTCGAAAAATTCCAAAAAAATGCAATAGCTTAATTTCATTGCATTTCATATTTTGGCCAAGTTTCATCATTTGTGGACTTAATTTGACTATACTTCACATTTTAACCTTCGAAATTGGTCCAGATTGCATCGTATTTATTAATCTGCATAAAAAACAAAAAAAATATTCTCCTGAAAATCGAACATCTGAATTAACTTCGAATTGATCTAAGGAAAAAATTGCCTCCCTGAGTTTGACCTTGGGCTCGCCCAAGTAAAATAAAAAAATACCGCTTGCATTTAATTTGACATCAATCAAAGTGGTTTTGATAAGTCCGAATTTACTCGACTACAAGGAACACACATTAAATTTAATCGTTAATTTGGCTAAATTAAGTAGGGTAATCCACGACTTTTCAAATGGTGTCGTTGTCGGGAAGGCAAACGGCTTAGGACCACTTTAGAAAATTAGGTTTTGGTTTTCCATTCATTCAGGTAGTCTGACCCCCAAATCCATTTGTAATTATTCCATTTTTTCAATTATTTTTTATCTCTCTTTGACATAAAATTCCATCTTTTTGTGCGAGAGCCCGATGGACTTGGAGCGGCTTTCTTGAAGTCGACTCATCTCGAAGTGCATCGGAGGCTGATGATTCGTGGATCAAATCGGCTGTTGAGACCCCAAAAAGATTTTCATTTTCGTTAACTTGTAAAAAAGTGTCTGCATTTACAGCGGTTCCCGTTTGGGTTCTCGCATATGTAATTGAATAATAAAAAGAGTCTCCGTGTGTTGTGTGGTTGATTGACATAGGATAGAACTTGCACTCACGGCTCTTAGAGCTTTCTTAGGACTGTTTGTGCTCGTAATATATAGGACCACTCTTCACCATTAAAAGACACACTTAGACTGCAGAACTTAGTCAAATTTAACTTGTTCTTCACTCGCTAATAGAACTGCCTGTCTAGGAGCGGCTTTTCATCGATTGCATTCATTTAGTGTAAAATTTCAATTTAGTATTGCATCCCGCATTGTAGAGAGCTGGAGGCACTGTAAGTCTTCTTACTCAAGCATTCATCATCGTTTTCTTGATCGCATCAGCTTTTTCTGATTCTCTCTCTCGGTTTTCTAATGTACGATAAAGGAATTGGGACTGGACGGTAGACGTGATTGCTTGTGTGGATTAATTATAGTAACAACTAATCTCTAAAATTGGTACTGCTAATTGAATTGGACCAAAAAATTGACTAAAATTAACCCTTGTTTGCGCGAGAGCAACCCTGACCTTGATTTCAGGATGAGTGAGGGTACAGAGTGTGTGTGCACACCCTAAGGGAGAGCCAAAATCCCCGCCTTCCATATCACATACCCCGATCCTAGCAAATATCACAGGCTGAACTTTTTGGGTTTGACTAACTAGCGCCAAGTAGCCTCCGCATGCTCCGGTAGGTTGATAGGGGTAAAATTACGGTGAACCGCGACAAGTTGCTAGTAACCCTCCGGGGCGAAGTTATAAGCCTTGTCAGCCTCCGCCTACTTCGGTAGGTAGATAGGGGCAGGTCCTTGAACTTCTCAGCTAGTGATAGGAGCAAAGAAAGGAAGGGTATTGGTATCTTAGGCGACAGGTTAAACAGGGAAGATGCATTCGTCTTTGAGCCGACTTCCCTATAGGCCATGTAACCTTTTCTATTTGCCTGAAAAATCACACTTAAAATCAACCAGATTAATCGGAACCGCTTTGGGTCCTTCACCGTGTTGAGTGTGAACTCAGGGTTTGCTCTTGTGTTTGTCTTTGTGTCTGTCAGTGTGTGTATCCTGTGTAATTGCACGTTTTCTACCTAGATCTTCTTCAAGATGTCGGGGTATTGGTCCCCATACTCTGAGACCTCTGGTTATTCCTCTTTGACCATATACCGTTCATCTTCGCCTTCTCCTTCTTTCATGTATCCTCTGCCATCCACAGAAGATCCTTACACGTGGTCGGTTCCACCTCGACCCAATTATGAAGTCAGAACTTCGACTAACTTCTCCACTTCTTCGCATTTCACCTACTCCATATTCTTACACTCCGAATACACTTCCATCTTGGGATGATTGTCCTTATTCTTGAGAGCTTGCAGGAATCAATGAACCATATGAAGAGCAAGCCACTGCTGAGACAGATGACTGGCAGAATAACATGGTCGATCGAACATACCGAATAGAGAGGCATGTACCTTATGATCTTCCTGACTTGATTGACCCTAGGAATCAAGCCTACGTTAACCAACCTTCATATCACACATTCGGAGAGCCTACACATTCACAGGATTGGAATCAGAGATTCAATTTAGGAACCACCTCTTTATTGACTCCATCATATGAGGCCCCGACCAACATTTGTCATTCAGATGGCCCATACTCGACCCAACATTACATGCCGGAGTCTAGGTATGTTGAGTATGAGACCCCAATATCTCAGCAGTATCCTCCAATTGAGCAGAACTCTCCCATGATTTGTCATGAGAATTTTTTAGAGGATGACATTTCTCGACTTATCGCGAAAAATGAATCATTTGGTGCCAAGTTGAGAGATGTCATCGACATATTGCACTCAATTTCTGCCTGCTTGGGAAGGAAAGTGAAAAAGGATATGAATAGTTTTGAGGTTGAAAACCAAGCGAGCATTAGGGAATCCACACATTCTGTACAATTGGAGTTAATTCTACCTTCCTCTTCTACTAACCACTTACCCTCCAATCCAGAGTCTGATCATTCATCCACCAAAAACACCCAAAAATTGAAAATCTCAAAAAGACCAAAAAAACTGAAAACAAGAAAATCTCATAAAAATAAAAAATGAAAATGACTTAAAAAATTTGGATCCTGCCCTAAGGGAAGCACTCGATGAGGAGTTGATTTTTAAACTTCCATTAATAAAGGCCATAGATCACTTCCCCGACCTCAAGAGATTTGTAAAGATTAAATTGATGCCCAAGAGGTCGGGTAATAAGAGAACAAGGACTGAAAGACACATAGTGTCTATGGCCACTTCCTTAGTGATGGGGAGAAAGACCAAGAGCCGTAGAATGAAGCGGTTGCCCCGAGTTGAATGTGAAATCAAAGACACCATCTTTACCCATGCGAGAATCGATGATGACTCGCCGATAAATATCCTCCCGACCTCTGTGTTTGACAAGCTCAAACTCAGGCCAATCAGAAAGTCGAGAGAGATCGTTCAGCTAGCTGATCAATCTATCAAACGGTCGAGAGGAACCATTTCAGTCATCATAACTTTCCAAGGTGCTCTACTCCAGCTAGACTTCACGGTCATTGACATTGAGCATCGAGGAGAGTTTTCCCAGTCTCCTATTATTCTGGGGAAGCCGTTCATAGCCTTGACTAAGGCGACTATAAATTACGAGACTCGGGAAATTGATTTTACAACACTGGGAGCGCTTCAACCTCACTGATTCTTTGATACACTTTATTCTAAGGTGATCTGCATATCCACTGATAGTCGTGACCATCGAGAGGTAGATGAGTCCCACCTCTCTGCTACACCTGAGAGACCGACTGTCCGTACGACCATTGGTTCAGAGGCTCCCCACACATCCGCTTCATCAACTACTTGCACCACCACCATGACAGCTTCTAAGGAGGACTCACGACCGGAAGCTATCATTGAGTCGGACACAACCTTTGTTGATTGCCTTGACCATTTTGATGATCCAACACAAGAGCCCAATAATGCTAAGCCAACTGAGATCACTAGCACCTTCTCGATATGCGCGTTGACCCTTCAGAAATATTACAATCTATATGGTGACTCGTCTGATGAGGAACCCATGTTCAGCACTGCACCACATCTCGGACGTTCAAAGGAAATAACCGAGACTAAATTGACTCCACATAAAAACACAGTTGCTCCCTCCTCTGGTCGGCTATCTAGTGATAGGAAGTCGAGAAATGATTCCTCGAGGAGTTTCCCCGAACCCCTCAAGGCGCGTCATTCTCAACTCCCTCTCAATGATTCATGTTCTAGAAAACTGACTAAGAAAGTCTCCTTCAACATACCAAGGAAGAAAGTTGCTGAGGAGTCCTCATCAGATCCGGATGAGGTGATTTATATGAGTGAGTTCAGTTCGGCTGTTCTCAAGCCTTATCTAAGGAAGCAGCCATGTGTCGACCCACATTAGATGATCCCTTCACCTCACTACTATTCATCTGAGGATGATTCCGACAGCGACACAATTGTATATTCCTCACCTCCTCGTTCACGCAAGAAGGTTCGTCACAAACCTTCTTGATCCTTGTATATTCTCAATCCTCCTTGTATATATTTTCTTTCTCTCCCTCTCCAGTGATACGAATCACTCACCCCGGCTTCATATCGTTTCATATTATGGCTATACTTAGGATGACCAGATCCTAAGTATAGGGGGAGAGTGACCCGAGTCTATTCACCATTCGTTGTGCATCCTCCATATCTCATCGGTTCTCACATCTACTCCTCTCCTATACTTAGGCTGACCAGAGCCTAAGTATAGGGGGGACCGATGCCTGTCATGTATATATACTCATCCACTTCTCCTCTGACCTCGTCCGCCCCATTTTTGTTCTTCTCCTACACTTAGGCTGCCCGAGCCTAAGTATAGGGGGCGGAGCGACTTCTATACTTTTTGTAATTTTAGCTCTCCTACGCTTAGCACGAGCTATGCCTTTTTCCTCTCCTTTTGTGCTCTGAGGACATAGCACACACTAGGTATGGGGGGGGGTGTATATATTACATATATAATTTACCCATAACTCGTACTTTCATGTATTTTTACATATTTTTGTATATATTATGCAATAATTATGCGGTGACTAAAAAATTGAATTTTTTTTGTATATTTGTAATACTTGTAAAACTCTTGTAAATTTGTAAAAAAATTAAAAAAAAATATATATTGTAAAATACATGTATACTTGTATAATATGTATATTGTATAGCAAATGTATAATTTATATAACACTTATAAAACTCTTGAAAAATTGTTGTAAAATAGAAGGTATATCAATTTTTTTGAAGAAAAAACACACAAAAAAACAAAACAAAAACAAAAACAAAAAAATAGGCTTCTTATTTACTCTTGCATATCATCCTTTCATTAAAAAAAAGAGGAGTCTTGCATTCATCTACATGGCATGTCATCTGCACCTCATCTGCATATCTGGCATATGCAATGTGAAAAGTTAGTGGGTTCTGAACCAAGTTATGAATAGATGTCGAGGATGGATTTGATTTGACCTTAATCCACCTAATTTCAGAGGAACCTTATAGGAACTGGAGTTAAGATTTTTTCAGGTCAAGTGACTTAATTCTTTGAGTCCGCAAGTCTATGTTCACATGTCATCTTGATTGGTCTAAGTAGAATATTTCCAACACACGTATGATTCTTTTAAACAGTGATCTAACTTGGACAAGCACCATGCACGTAGCTCTTTATTGATGAGGTGGTGAGGAGGTAGAATCCTTTAGCTTGGAGTAGCACACGGGTGGAAACCTCCGTCCTCCTCTAGGGAGGGTAGTGCATCTCAACCTAGTCTGGTGGTGTTGACGTGTAAGGACAAGATGTTGTGGGTTGCAATAAAGATTCAAAAGATGGATAGTCTACTGGCTCAAGAGGAAAAACTCCTGATGTACATGCTGCACCTTGTATATAGTTCAAAAAAAAAGAAAAAAAAGAAAAGAAAAGAGAAAACTCCAAAAAAGTGGACATGCCTGATTGAAAATAAAATGCCTGCCGGAGTATGTATATTTGCAAGAAGCCTGCAACTGGATGACTTGGCTACACTGGTCAAGCATCCTGGGATAGGTAGCTACACTGGCTACCATCCATTCTTCTCTTCACCCCCTCTTCTTGAGCTAGTCACACTTGAACTTAGAAGGGAATACCCCGCTCCTCGAGGAAAGAGTTGCTAGACCAGAGAATTAGAGTTACCTTGTTAGAGGAGGCTGGTTCTTTGCCATTTCTGATGCGGAGAGCTATATTTCACTTACACAGTACACGTAAGATTCATAGTCATCAGAAATTTGCGTATGAGATTTGTTCTGACCTAACTGTTGAGGCATCTTGAATAGAAGACTTGTGGAACTTAAAGTCTGTTAGGTCTTAAATTCAGATCCCAATAAGGTTTCGCCACATTATTAATCCAAAGATCGAGTCAAGCTCCATTTTCACCTTTTGTTCATGACCTTGGTATGGAACCCAATATCATTTTACTTTTGCATTTCGTTTTAGTTGCTCAGGGACGAGAAAAGTTTATGTATTGGGGGTTGATGAATATGTGATTCATTACTATAAAAGTTGAAAATAGAGCTTTGTTCCTGAGTAATTAGCTGCATATTTCCACTTATATTGCATAATCAGCATTCATGCATGCATAAATAATATCTGCATTTTAGCATTCACATATGCATTAAATAAGAAGCCAAATTCACTTGTAAAAATACCCTATTTGTATATATTTTATACTAACTCCAAATTCCATAAATTCATCTCTATAGTGTATATATTACTAACACTAATACACGAAAAATACCAAAAAAATACTAACTTGTAAAATTGACCAATAAAACTCGATTCCAAGTTTGAGACCATGAACCTTAAAACGTGTATATCTCTCTCTTACACCATCCGATTTAGGCCTACTCCCTTTTAAAATAATATACATTCAGTTCAAAACAAGACCAATTTCATTAAAATCAGAGCTCGTATGCAAAACTTGGGTTCTGGGCCCCTATTGTATATTGTACTTATTTGTATTTGTACCCTTTTATTTTATCGCTTCATTTGACCTCAATTCTGATTTTAGTCAACATAAAACTTGTAGATCTCATCGAGATCTACAACTTTCATGTTTTCAGTTTTTTCTAATTCGGCCATCTTCCCCCTCTTATTTCATTTCTTCCTCGCAAATAATATGATTGGGTCGTTGCGCCATCTGGTTGCGCCACGTAGCCCTTGTAATCATGCGTCACGCACCCTACCATTCGAGCCGTTGGATTGCCTCTAGGTACTTCCATCGCAGCCATTTATTTCCGCACCTAATCTACACCCTTGGATCAAGGCCCAGATCGTATCTGGGCTGCTCGTTTCTGCCTTCACCCCAGCTCTCCACGTGTCCACTCCATCACCGCCCGATCCTATCCAGTCCACTTCCATCTCAACCGCTCAATCTGCTTCGCTTCTTAGCCACCCGATCTTCACCTTCCTTTCATCACGGCCGTTGGCTTTCACCTTCCCCTCCTCACGACATGTGGCGCTCTTTGCGCCCCTTGATCCTCCATACATCGATCAAATCCCCGCCATCGGTTCCCGTTAGATCTTCACCCTTCGATGATACCCATGATCTCCATCACGACCGTTCGCCAGCGCCACTTCCTACTTGTGCCACGTGGCACGCCCTTCGGCCTTCGATAGTACCCCTCTAATTTAATCCTATCCGCTCTTCATCACCAGCTTCTCAGCCATTGGATCACGAGATCCAACGGCTGAGACACCGTCTTCAACCTCCGAAAACTCCTCGACCACGTCGCTCCACCTCGCCACTCGCCTTCCCCTTTTCATTTTCTCCGCTTCATCAGCCATCTTCGTCACTCTTCCACCACCCCACGATGGAGCCCATACTTCCACCATCCTCGCAGGAGACCACCTCCTCGATGATTCCCTCTTCTTCGCTCCATAACCCCCACGCAAACCTCACCCCACCATCACAGGGACCCCAATCTTCAAACTATAAATACTTCAGCTCCGTCCATCTTTATGACCATCTTCCCTTGCATGAGAGTCCCTAGAGCTCGATTCCTCCGATCTGTGATAGATATTAGGCTTGAAAATGAGCGACGACAGAGTATCCTCTCCGACAAGATCCACGACGACCTTCACCGTGTATCAGCTTCAGCTACAAGCTGCTCGAGCTCGGGCACCTGCTGGCCCTAGAGCGACAACCGGAGGCTCAAATCAGAGCCCCAATTCCCAGGTAGACTCCTTCAACTTCTTCTTCGATCCCCTCCTTCCTCCCCTCCGATTTTCTCCGAATTTCTCCGACATCTCCGCCCAATATCTCCTCCCACCGACCATCGATCGAGCTCCGCCTCAGAGCCACCATCTTCGCATACCCCTTCATGCCTCCTCTCGACCTATCGAGACCATCGAGCCATCTCCGCCCGCTGCTTCACCCCTCATGGCGGAAGAACACCTCGGCCCCTTCACCCACTCTACTCCACAAAGCCTCTAAACACTCACTGCATCCACACAAGCACCATTTTTTGGCGGTCATTAACATTACAGGTGCCATCTTCGTCATGGCCAGACTCGTCGCTGGAGCTCCTTTGAGCAGCTTCTTCTCCGGCCTCCAGGCAACCTTCAAACCTTTCAAACGCTCCAGCTGCTCCGCCGCACTCCCACGATGACGCTCAACCATTCAGGCACACTCAGGCTTCTTCACTGAGCAAGGAAGAAGGAGACGGAGCTAGCTGCCCTTCGCCGGAGCCCAGCCAAGCCCGCTGCAGGAGGCGACGACAAGGAGGATCTAGATGCACAGTTACCATCCGATCCTCTTGATCGGACGACCCACATCGTGCCACGTTGCCCTCTCCAGGAGTTACAGATACCGTTGGATCGCTTGAGATATGACGGTCCGAGGGCGTCCACGTGTCAGCTCCGAGCCGCCTCTCTGATCCGTTAGGCTCGGAGCACCCGAACCTGCCCCGAGCCAACCTCCGGACCTGAGCCTCTAGCCGAAGCGCCCGAACCTCCATCGTCATCCAAGCCTCCATCCGAGCCTGCCTATCACGTGTCTCTGTCACTTGATGTCTGGGCAAATTGCATCCGGGATCCTGCTAGTTTCAGAAATTGCTTTTCAGTCACCACCAGTAACATCACGTCAGGTGTAGGTGGTCCCGTGGATAAATTGCACTCATACCCTCAGCATTATAAGTAATTACATTTTAGTCCCTATAAGCATGTTTCTGTTTTAATCAATTTTATTTTTTGTTTACATTTATACCCCTATTTTTGCACATTTATTTAGACACTCATTTAACATCATTTCTTAATTCCAAAAATTGCATATTGTAGAGAAACTTGTGCTCTATTATTTTGAAGACTTGTTACATTTTTAAGAGCTTTGAGAAATTTAATATAATTCTTTTTGTGGAAATTTACATAGTTTGCCCACTGTGTGCCTTTAATTGCTTATTAAATTGATTATTGCTCCAAAAACACCAAAAAATCAAATAGGTCTAATTTAAGTAGTTCTACATTGTGCCCAAAAATCACATCATTTGCACGCATAACGAGGCCTTGATAAATTAATTGGTGTTTTGATTAATTGATTTTTAATAGGTCCAAAATTTATCATGTTTGAGGTCTAACAATTTTCCTAGATTCATCTCACATAGAAGTACTATGTTAATTTTTGTATCTGAAAAAAATTTAATTGTATTTATTATAATTAATTTTGTAAAAATCAACCTGCATTCATTTTTAATTCATAATAAATTCATATAAAGTCTAAAAATTCCAAAAAGTTGCAGTAGCTTAAATTTATTGCATTTTACCTTCTAGCCAAGTTTCATAGTTGTTGGACTTATTTTGACTATACATTACATTTTTACCTTCGAAATTGGTCTAGATTGCATCGCATTTTCTTTATTGCATAAAAAATACCAAAATAATATTCTCTTGAAAACCTAACATCAGAATTGACTTCAAATTAATCTAAGGAAAAAGTTGCCTCCCTGAGTTCGACCTTGGGCTTGCTCAAGTAAACAAAAAAATTGCCGCTTGCGTATAATTTGACATTAATCAAAGTGGTTTTGATAAGTCCTAATTTACCCGACTACAACGAACACACATTAAATTTAATCGATAATTCGATTGAATTAAGTAGGGTAATACGTGACTTTTCAAATTGCGTCGTTGTCCGGGAATTAAGTAGGGTAATACGCCTCCGCCCGCCGCGCCGCGCATCGTGTGCGTGAGCCGCCTCGCGTGTGCCCTAACTTGGGGTGCAAGACCCACGACCACAATCTGCTGCAAAGGTTTATTTCATTTTTAGTTTTTTTTATTTTGTGAAAATTGCACTTTCATCCCTTCACGTTTCTTTATATGAAAAAAGATCCTGTGCACTAATTTATTTATGTGATTCTGTATTGCATAGACACCCCTACCTTTATGCATTAATTTGGACATCATTTTTGCATCAATTTTTAATCAAAAAATATCATCTTATAGAGCATTAAATTCTTTATCTCGTGGATATTAAATTAGTTTTTTTGAGCATTAGGTAATTAACTAAACTTAGTTTGGTGAAAAATTGGATATTTTACCAATTAGATGATATGTAATTCATATTTAATTAAATATCGGTCCAAAAATTTGAAAAAAATTAGAGATGATGCACATGAATGTGTTTTAATTTCTGTCCAAATTTCATTTGAATTGGATTTGTATTTGGCATAAAATAAATTCTAGAGTGATTTCTGTAATTTATTTTAATTAAATTCATGAATACTATTTTTGTGAATTGCTCATTAAAATATCTTCTTGAAATAATTTTTCTAATGGATAAATTTATTTTATGAATTTATTAAAAATAAAATACTTGCAATCACTCTATTTTCTTTAAAAAAATCATAAAAAATCATATATTCCCAGAAAATTCTGAAAAAATTATTGTAGTTTCATTTCATCATATTTCACTTCCAGTAAATTTTTCAGAATTTTTGCATTTTATTTGCATGAAATATTGCATAAAAACCCAAAAGAGCTTGTGTTTTTCATTGTTGCATTTTAAACCCAAAAATTCCAAAAAATATATTTTGCATTCATCATTGGATTAGGATTCTAGGAAAATATAACTTGGCTGAATTGGATTAATTTTGCATTAAAATTGATTTGGCTAAGTTGTTTATTTTCTTAACAATCTAATTCATCTGCATTTTTCATTTGACATTTTTGTCACATAAAAAAATTAAAAAACTCTGCTTTGAAAACTGTGAGCTAATTCACCTAATCTGATCCAAAGTTGTTCCTTTGCCTCATTGAGTCGACCTTGGGGCTTGCCCAGGTTAAAAATACATATAACCGCGCAATATTTAATTCATCGATTCTTCTATCTGTGCGGTTAATTTTTGATCGATACGAATTTATTTGACTGCAACGAAATCGTTAATTTGATACTATTAGAAGGATTCAGCTCTTTACTAGTGTTAAATTAACACTTCTAATGTCATTGCAGTCAGACTAAATTGGATCGATCAAAGACCATTTAATTAAAATAATAATCCAATCAAACGGTCGAATTTATATTTTACTTGGGCAAGCCCAAGGTCGAACTCAAGGATACGCACCTCTTTAATCTAATTTAGACTCTTATTATTTAGGTTATGTGTTGGATTAAAGAATCGTAGGTTAATGAATGCATGAAGACACGATGCATGAATAAACATGAAGATATGCATTTTTAATTGATTTATATCATACGACAAATGCAAGGACATGCAATGTTAAAATGATGCAAAATATGCCCTGAATATAAAATATTTGAGCGATTGGGTGTAGTCTAGTTCATATTCGAATCATGAAGCAAATTTCATTAATGTAATGATATAAGGCATGAATAGTCATTTGACAAAAAACACTATGTTAATGACTTTAATCATAAAAAATCAGAGTGTATAATCGGAAGTCTAAGCATGCCATTAAGAAGACAATGAAACTAGCTTCGAAACACAACTGATATCGACTAAATTGGAGCTAGGATGCTCAAGATATGCATAAAAGAAGACAAGGGCATAAATGCAAGAAAACATAAAAGATACATAGCAAACATGTCCCTAGGAGGGACTGAAATGTAAATAAAAAAAAAGTACGAGACCTTCACTGTAAATAACTCACACGCGTAGGGGTATTTTTGCAATTATTGAAACCCATGAGGGTATGAGTGCAAAATACCCAGATGCATGTGGTCTGCACATGAGCTTTGGACCTGTCTGCAATTTAGAGAAATTCCGGGGGCGTCCCTACAAAATACCTGGCCATCACGTGACCGAGACACGTGATGCCATGCTCGGGTGGCTTTGTAGGATCGGATGCTTCTTTGGTTAGGCTGGACGAAGGCTCAAGGTTCCTGGTGCTTCGACAGTGGCTCGAATGCTCCGAGCCTGGAGGCGCAGAGTGGAAGCTTGGTGAAGATAACGTGGACTGCTATGGACCGCCCGATCTCGGAAATCAGATGGTAGCTAGAAGCTCATGGATCGTCGACGTGGCTGAAGGAGCGTTGTTGGATGAGCACCGGAGGGTGCCATCCAACGACATCTGTACCTCCTGGAGTTTCTCCCTCCACCGCGGGGTTGGCGATGCGTTTGGAGCTCCGACGAGAAGCCTGGAACTCCTCCGTGCTTTCTACGCTCGCCTGAAGGACGCTGAAGGCTGATGAAGTCCTTGCAACGAAGGCTGGAGCTCGAAGGCAGTGTGGGGATGACTGGATGCACCAGTTGATGAAGCTTCGTCGGTGGCGGAGGAGGATATCGAAGCTTGGCCGTGAACTCCGTCCATTGACGATCTTGCAATGTTAATGTATAGCTGGTGCGAAGGAAATGCGTGCGTGAGTGGAATGGAGGGCATACGAGTGAAGGGAGTGGAGCCCTGATGGTCTTCACCTCCGGCGAGCAGAGATGAAGGTGGAGGAGGTGTTCAGATGATGGAGAAGGGGGAAAGGTGATCGGAGATGTGCGTGAGGGGGGTTGATTAGTGGCGAAGGTAATGCAAGGGTGAGTTGAGTGTGGAAATGCTGGTAGTGTCCTACATAATTACGAGAAATAAGGCAAAAAATAATAGGAAGAATCAAAAGGAGCTTACTTGGGGCAATGGTGGATGCAAGGCCTGGGTTGAGCACCTTGTAGAGGCTTGGGGTCATCGCACGTCGAGGTCGACCAACCTTAAAGCTTGGCGGCGCACGAAGGCGACCGCAACATGGTTGGAGGATCGTGGATCTCACCGGGATGATGGGTCTTCTTTGCCTCGACAGCCGCTCCGCTGTCACCGGAGGGTGGAGGAAGCTGGGCCTCAGCCCCTTGGATGGTGGATGGCGAGGAAGAGGGGCATAGATAACCTATTTATAGGGAGATGGGTAGGCTGAAGGTGGTAGTGGTCGTGGGTTGCAGGCGTGATATGGAGCGGAAAAGAGGGGGTCGTAGTTAGCCAAGTATAGCGCGAAGATGATGGAAGACCGGGCTACATGGGGTGGTCGTTTTGAAGGAAGAGGGCAAAAGGAGGTTATGGCTAAAAATGGAAGGGGGAATGGGCTGGCGTGGGAGAGTAGAGCAGTTTGAGGTGGAAGACGGAGTCTCGACCGTTGGATCTTGTGATCCGTCAGCTGAGAGGAGGGCGCTCAAGTGCGGCTAGGATTAGATCAAGAGTTAGGAAGATCGTGGGCTAGGATCTTGCCACGTGGTGAGCAGAAAGAGAGGCGCATGCGGACGGCCTTGACGTGTTTTAGTCTTTGATCGAAGGGCGGATGGTAGTGCGGTGGTGTACGGTGGAGATTAAGAGTTCTGGAGAAGATCAAATAGCGGCGGCACGTGGAGGGAGGAGAAAAAGGCGTTGGTGGAGGGCTGTGATGAAGTCCAGGCCTTGATCAGATGGTGGAAATCAAAGTGCGGGCGTGCAACTGGGATGGAAGCATTGGGCCACGATCGAGCAGCTGTGGAGGCGGGCCGTGTGGCGCGTGATTAGATGGGCTGCGTGGCACACCCAGAAGGCGCCACATGGCCCAATCACATTATTGTGAGGAAGAAAGTGAATTATGAGGGAGGAAATGATCGAATTTGGAAAATCTCAAAACATGAAAGTTGTAGATCTTGATGAGATATACAAGTTTTATGTTGGCCAAAAATGGAGATGAGATCAAACAAAGGCAGAAAATATTTTTGAGAGTAATTTTAAGGTTAAAAACACTACGATTTTTAATTTTATTAATTTTTTCGTATTTTTAATTTATTCAATGACTCTGACAATTACAGGGATTTGTCTGGTTTTTATTGACATTTAGTCTAAGCTAGGGGGTTAATTTCAGCGAAATAAGAGAATGAAACTGCATTTCATCAACCCCCTATACTTAAACTATGCTCGTCCCCGAGCATCACAAAAAATGAATGATCTGGATTAACCCCCTTGTGCTTGTGCGTACATGAACTGATCTGTTCAAGTCCTTTCAATTTTAGAGATCCAAAATCTTAGAGCTCAACCCAACCTTAATCAAGAGGCATCCAATTCCTCTACTTTTCCAGACTCTCTTTTGTATATATATAAACTAAGGATATGGTATTAAGTGTTGACTGCGTTCACGAGAGTAGAGTCAAAATGTCACCCAAGGTCCTGGTCCAAGAAACTCTCCTAAGGACACAATCCTCAACTCTAGGGAATAAGCCAAATATTGCGTTCAATCCACCATCTCTTTAGTTGTCAGACTTAGAAGTGTAGGTGGTAGGCCAGCTGATGGAGGGATTAGGATTGTGTCATTTCTTCTCTCGCTTTCATGGGAACAAGGATTCTCACAAGTGCCTTATTACGCAACACAATTTTTTTGTGTCGATCCGTGCGTGCGTCAAGAGAAGTTGGAGTCGCCTGCACTTGTTTTCTTGGGAATACACCGGGGTGTGCCTTTTTTGAGTACCTATCGTACCTTCTACACCCAGACTTGTAGCATTTACGATGCAGAGCCCTTTTTTGGTTCAAGCCTGACTCCTGGTCCTAAA
Source organism: Ottelia alismoides (assembly GCA_037367405.1). NCBI lineage: Eukaryota > Viridiplantae > Streptophyta > Magnoliopsida > Alismatales > Hydrocharitaceae > Ottelia > Ottelia alismoides. The sequence continues at coordinate 141,870 of JAZKJV010001449.1, read as the reverse complement.
TAGCGGTGGTCCAAGTGGATACTTTGAAATGGTTGAGAGTGCTCGCCTTTTGTTGGAATCTCTTTGATATTTGACTTTGTAGAATGAGAGCTTTAATTTCAACATTGATATTTCTTTGATTTGCATAATTTTGGCTAGATCCACTGCTTTTACCAAGAGTTGGTGCACATTGATCAACATTTTTTATTTCACACCCTGGTAGTTAGGTAGATGTCAAGAGATTAGCACAAGAACCAAGTTCTCATGCTGGCTGAAATTGCCGACACTCAGGTTTCATGAAGCCTTCAAAGATTTTATCCCATCCTCGAGCATCATTAGATCAAATCCAGACTTAAATCCCTCATCCCAATCCCTCAAGTGAAAAGTCAACTCATCTCATCGAAACCACAGTCGTGCATGCGATGTGCTGATCATATTCTTAAGGTAGGAGACTAAGCATGCGATATAGCACGCAGATCTAGAAACCTAGGGAAATGTGGATGATTAAGTCTAAGACACTAATGGCTAAGGCTGGTTAACCTAAAATCTCAAGACCTCATAAACCAATAGTTCTCGAACATCACCGATCTTGTGTGGAAGTGAAAAATGTAGGGGAATTAATCCAACTCCTTCAACCATTTATTTTTATTTTATTTATTTTATTATTTATATTTTTTTCAAACACTTTAAAAGACATCATGACTGCCTAAACTCAAATAAGTATATGCATCTGCATTCAACCAGTATAGGTGTAAGTACAGGCCGAGGCCCGTTGCTTGATGACGGAGCCTTACGTGATGTCCTCTAAACCACCTACTCTACTAAAGGCGAACCCTCACTGAACACGGCTACTTATTTGGGTTTAGTAGTCAATTTAACTCTTAAAGGATTTTTGATTTTTTTTTTCATTTTTACGGATTTTTGAATAACGTTAAAACAATGGTTAGATTCAACTTACCTTGAATTGAAAAGAATAGTTTCCAAATTATGTCGCACAAATAAAGATTTTCCAAATATTTTCAAAAGATTTTTCAAAAATAAGTGAAACTCATTTTTCAAATCATTTTCAAAAATATTTTTCTTTAAAAACGGTTTAACATAATATAGAAAAGCCTTAAAAATAATTTGGTCCACTTAGTTCAAAAGATTATACTTTAGCTAATCTTTTTTTCAAAATTTTCAAAATATAGCTAAAATACATATACTGTATATACGGTATACCCCCTACACTTAAATTTTGCTATGTCCTCATAGCACTAGATGATACAAGGTCATAGGTCCATTTAAATATAGAAAAAATATAGGAACTAAGGTGGGCTCCCCCTATACTTAGGCTAGAAATAACCTAAGTGTCGAGGCAAGGATAAATGAGTAGAAAAATCATGGGGATTCAGGTCCCCCCTATTCTTAGGCTGAGAGTAGACTAAGTATAAGGATGGAGAATTGATGTTGGAAGAGACCTGAGGTGAACGAAGAAGTCGAATGGATATACAAATGAGCGGATGAATCTTCGGAGATTAATGGAGTACCTAAGGTCTAAGGGAGGATGTCGAAGCAATCAAGGCTCAAACAAGCATGCAACACCCTTGATTTCATCAACTCACACGTGAAACCAACAAATGTTGGTTGATTATCTTATCGGTTTTATTGGTGATAAAAAACATTCTAGTTTACGTGGAAAAAATATCAAATAAAACCATCTACGTAAACACAGGTGTTGCTATCCCAAAACAAGATTTTACTCCATTTTTAGGTTGACTTGCAATTAAAAGTCCCAATTATTTTGCTTAAGGTTATCACTGATTAAAAGTGAGCACATAAACCAAGCAATCATCGGCTACCGCTCATTCCCATTTTCCATTAACTAGGTGATCAAGCTATGAGGGGGAGTCGAGAAAAGCCACGCAGTCGATAAAAATCATGATCTAGGCTACGTGAGAAAACATGCAGTGCTTTGAGCAAGAAGCGTGAAAACTCGGACTGAATTGAAATCCAAAATCATATGTATGCAAGTCGGTGAAAAACCACACCTAACATGCTTCTATTAGAGGGGAAGAACATCTTTTAAATTTGGCTAAGTGAAGCGATGTTTATGTGCATCTTTATTTAAAGTGTGTCCTACCTACGAGCAAGCACATAAAATAAAAATGTGAGAGAAGCTCAAAGAGCCTCGTGCTTGGTCCTAGGTCGACACTCAAGTGGGGACGATCCCCACACAACCACATATAAGTCGTTCATTTACAAGCGTGAGTCTTCGATTGAAGACCGCTGTAAAGACAATTATTACATGCATATGAAAGGAATAAAATGCGAGACATTTTTTTCTTCGATTCATCTCCAAAATTGCTTCTGCGGCTCCTCACAGCGGGGGAGTGCCTTCACCTCGCCTCCTTGAACCTCAAGGGCCCTGCCACAAAAGCAAATGTAAGATATCAATCAAAAAGAATTTTTAATGATGCAAGACAAATGGACAAATTGACCTACATATAGAAAACACTTAATTAAAAAATTAAAAATCCAAACAAGACAAAAGATGAGCTGTGTCCCCAGCAACAATGCCATTGACAAATCCTGATTTCAGCCATTTAATAGTGTTAAATTAACACTTCTAATGTCATTGCAGTCGGACTAAATTGGATCGATCAGAGACATTTAATTAAATTAACAATCCAATCAAACGGTCGAATTTATATTTTACTTGGGCAAGCCCAAGGTCAAACTCAAGGACACACGCCTATTTAGTCTAATTTAGACTCTTATTATTTAGGTTAAGTGTTAGATTAAAGAATCGTAGGTCAATGAATGCATGAAGACACGATGCATGAGTAAACATGAAGATATGCATTTTTTATTTGATTTTTATCATGCGACAAATGCAAGGACATGCAATGTTAAAATGATGCAAAATATGCCCTAAATATAAAATATTTGAGCGATTGGGTGTAGTCGAGTTCATATTCGAATCATGAAGCACATTTCATTAATGTAATGATACAAGGCATGGATAGTCATTTGACAAAAAACACTATGTTAATGACTTTAATCATAAAAAATAAGAGTGTATAATCAGAAGTCTAAGCACGCCATTAACAAGACAATGAAACTAGCTTCGAAACATAACTGAAATCGACTCAATCAGAGCTAGGATGCTCAAGATATGCATAAAAGAAGACAAGGGCATAAATGAAAGAAAACATAAAAGATACAGAGCAAATAGGTCCCTGGGAGGGACTGAAATGTAAATAAAATATAGTACAGGACCTTCCCTGTAAATAACCCACACGCGCGGGGGTATTTTTATAATTATTGAAACCCACGAGGGTATGAGTACAAAATACCCCAGGCGCATGTGGTCCGCACGTGAGCTTTGGACCTGTATGTAATTTGGAGAAACTCCAGGGGCGTCCCAGCAAAATACCCAGCCATCATGTGACCGAGACACGTGATGCCAAGCTCGGGTGGCTTTGCAGGATTGGATGCTGCTTCGGCTAGGCTCGGCGAAGGCTCGAGTTTCCTGGTGCTTCAGCAGTGGCTCGGATGCTCCGAGCCTGGAGGCGCGGAGTGGAAGCTCGGTGAAGATGACGTGGACTGCTATGGACCATCCGATCTCGGAGATCAGACGGTAGCTGGAAGCTCAAGGATCGTCGACGTGGCTGAAGGAGCGTCGTTGGATGAGCACCGAAGGGTGCCATCCAACGGCATCTGTACATCCTAGAGCTTCTCCCTCCATCGCAGGGCTAGCAGCGCGTTTGGAGCTCCGACGAGAAGCCTGGAACTCCTCTGTGCTTCCCACGCTTGCCTGAAGGACGCTGAAGTCCTCGTGACGAAGGCTGGAGCTCAAAGGCGGCGTGGGGATGGCTGGATGCACCAATTGATTAAGCTTCGTCGGTGGCGGAGGAGGATATCGGAGTTCGGCTGCGAACTCCGTCCATTGACGATCCTGGGGGAATGGCGGATGCAAGGTCTGGGTTGAGCACCTTGTAGAGGCTCGTGGTCATCGCACGTCGAGGTCGGTCGGCCTCAGAGCTTGGCAGCGCACGGAGGCGACCGCAACATGGTCGGAGGACCATGGATCTCACTGGGATGCTGGGTCATCTTTGCCTCGACAACCACCCTCCGCTGTCACCAGAGGGCGGAGGAAGATGTGCTTCATTCCCTTGGATGGTGGATGGTGAGGAAGAGGGGCGGTGATGACCTATTTATAGGGAGATGGGTAGGTTGAAGGTGGTAGTGGTTGTGGGTTGCGGGCGTGATATGGAGCGGAAAAGAGGGGGTCGTAGTTAGCCCAGTATGGCGTGTAGATGATGGAAGACCAGGCTACATGGGGGTGGTCGTTTCGAAGGAAGAGGGTGACATGAGGTTATGGCTAAAAATGGAAGGGGGAATGGGCTGGCGTGGGAGAGTAGAGCAGCTGGAGGTGGAAGACGGAGTCTCGGCCATTAGATCTCGTGATCCATCGACTGAGAGAAGGGCCCTCACGTGCGACTAGGATTAGATCAAGGGTTAAGAAGATCGTGGGCTATGATCTCGCCACGTGGTGAGCTGAAAGGAGGCACGGGTGGACGACCTTGATGTGTTTTAGGCTTTGATCGAAGGGCGGATGGTAATGCGTTGGTGTATGGTGGATATGAAGAGTTCTGGAGAAGATCGGGCGATGATAGCGGCGGCCACGTGGAGGGAGGAGAAAGAGGCGCTGGCAGAGGGCTGTGATGAAGTCCAAGTCTTGATCGGATGGTAGAGATCAAAGTGTAGGCGTGCGGCTGGGATGGAAGTGTTGGGCCACGATCGGGCGGCTATGGAGGCGGGCTGCATGGCGCGTGATTAGATGGGCCGCATGGCGTACCCAGAAGGCACCACGTGGCCCAAACACATTATTGTGAGGCAGAAAGTGAATTATGAGGGGGAAAGTGACCGAATTTAGAACAACTCAAAACATGAAAGTTGTAGATCTTGATGAGATTTACATGTTTCATGTTGGCCAAAACAGAGATGAGATCAAACAAAGGTAGAAAATATTTTTGAGAGTGTTTTCAAGGTTAAAACACTACAATTTTTAATTTTGCCATTTTTTCGTATTTTTAATTTATTCAATGACTCTGACAATTATAGGGATTTGTCTGGTTTTTATTGACACTTAGTCTAAGCTAGGGGGTTAATTTCAGCGAATTAAGAGCATGAAATTGTGTTTCATCATATACTCAGTAAGAGTTATGTCTTATCTTTTTCTTTTCGATCCACGAGGACATAGCTCAAGCTAAGTATAGGGAGGTCGTATATACTATGTATATACTTTAGCCATAACTTGTACTTTCGTATTTTTTTAATAATAAGTATGACTAAATCACTATTTATGTACGGACATATACAATTAAATTAACTCAATCAATAAAAAGATGCATATTATCCCTTAACTTGTTTTTGTATATACTGATTAATAAATCATGTAATTATTTTGTAAAATGTTGAAAAATAGTTTGAAAATATGTTTGAAAAATCTTGAAAACTGTTTGAAAACAATTTTGTAAAATATTTTCAACCTTTGTAAAAATATTCTCGCTTGTAAAATTTTCTTTTCTTTGTGTGAAATAAAAATGTTTTGAAAAACTATTTGCAAATGGTTTTGAAATTGGTTGCATTTTTTTTGAAAAATCCATATATACTGTTTGAAAAATATTTGCAAAATAATTTTCAAATGTGTGTAAATGTTTGTAAAAATTATTTGCAAAAATTATTTTGGACTATAACTTTCAAAACAATTTATAAATTCATTTTCAAATAAATTTAATGAATATAACAAAGAGAGAGAGAGAATCTTCATTGATTGTCTATACATATTTATAAAATTTAGCATATATCCCTTATGTAAATTCTTAAAAACCCAAGTCTTGTAAATAATCGATGCATCCTCGTGTAAATATTTGTACCTATTTTCTTAGCGAAAATCTTTTATCTTCAAAAATCCCTAAAAATTTGCAAAATATAAAAATTCCAAAAACACCTGCAAAAATCTTTTTAAAAATTGCATAAAAATTTACAAAAACTTTTCAAAAAATCCATAAAAAGTCAAAATTAGAAAATGACATCAAAAAAAGATTCTCTTGAATTGTACATAGTATTTGTATTTTTTCGAATAATATAGACAATTAAACTAGTCAAAATAAAGTCTGGAGATTAGAGTTTGGAATAGACCTTAATATATCTAATTTCAAAGGGACTCATTGAGGACTGGAAATGGAGATGTTTCAGGTCTCCTTGACTTAATTCTTTATGTTTCATAAGACTATGTTCATGAGTCAATTCAATGGGTTAAAGAGAAACTTTAATATCAGCCATACGACTCTTGAGACATTGACTTGACTGGAAATCTCACACCTAGCACTTAGCTCAACCCAGAATGACTAATGAAAAATCTTGAGGTCTAAGTCAGGACGATGCAAGGCTGCTTCGTCAAGAGTGGCTCAGGAACCATTCTTGGGGATTGCCGGCATCGGTACTCTAACCCACTTCTTTTGGTAACAATGATATCTAAAGACTGGAGATGGGTTGAGACAATGTTTCAGACGAGGAATGGTCTACCGACACAACCTTTTCAAGACCCCAAAATAGTGGGTGGAACAAAAGAGGCTATATCCACCGGGGCATAAACAAGAATGCAACAGCTGTGCAAAGTCAAAGAAAATTTCCAAAGAAGCCTTTACCGAAAATTCCACTAAAAAAACTTGAGCTTCAGAAAAGTCTGCTCCTTGGTGTAGAATCGGTTACACTGACTGAATTCACAAGGGAATGAAGACTACGCGAGTCCATTCCCACTTCTCTTCCCATTCTTCTGACTTACCCCCCCCCCCCCATTCGATTGTAAAGACAGGAAGTAGCTGACCTTAGAAGGGAATATCTGTCTACACGAGGACGAGTTACCAGAAGAGCAGACAGCTTGATGGTTCAAGGGTTTTGTCTAGGAAGAGCTGAACAAATCCACACACATGGTACTATCATTTCAAAATAGCAGGAGTATAAGACGGAGATGATGGTTCTAGCCTAGCTGTGAATTGGACTGGATGATAGGAGTATGGAATCTGAGGGCTGTTATGTCACACTTCCTGTCTTCAATGTGGTTACGACACACCATTAATCCAAATGCCTTCTTTGAGCTCCAAACTTTGACTTTATTAAAAGCTGCTTTAAAAGTCGACAATTACTCCAAGTTATTTCTTTTTATTTTCTTCTGTTTTTATTTTTCTACACTTATTGCATAAGTGTTTGCTCGGGACTAGCAAAGGCAAGTATAGGGGACGGTGAATCTTCATTTCATCACCTTTATTCTATCATTTTGGCCTTAAAAACCCTAGCTAATGCATGTAAATGGCCCTAATTTGTACAAATTAACATTCATTCTTTGTTGTATAAGTACTGTATAAAATACTGCTTTTAATACCAAAGTTATAGAATAAAGAAAATAAAAGAACAAAAGAATATAATGTCAAAGGTATTTTATGACCCTAAACCCCGAGACCTAGACATCTTGATGACTGGATCGACAATGAATAAAGTAGGGGTGATTAGGGCCAAAAATCACCAATAATTTCTATTCTTTAATTTATTAATAAAGCATTTTTGGGGCCTTATTTATTCTTTATTATTTATACATCAAATTAGGAAACTTTGAACATGAAAGTTGTAGATAACACTATATAGAAAAATACAAAATTGATTTCATGCAAAAACAATATACAATGTACAAGTTATACTCTAAATAAGATTTCAAAATCCCAACTTCCCAGACTCATATCTCTAAAAAAACCTAATAATGTATTAAAATCACCTTTAATTGTAAATAAAATTTAATAAGCTATTTAATGAAAGTAGTTTCACATTTTTTGAATTAATATGTGAAAGTTGGGTTTTTGATCCCTATTTACGATATACCCCAATAAAATATTCATTTTATTTATTTATTATTATTTTTATATTTTTACATTTTTTATAATCTTGTAAATATTATCTGTAGTATATGTACATATTAAAACTAGAATAAGACCATAAAGAAAAAACAAAAATAAAATAATGTACAAAAATACGTAGATGAAATACCTATACTCAAACCTATATAAATTATACTTATATAATTTATACCCCTATTTATTCAAGTATACAAATAACATCAAAAAATATAATAAAAATATATTTATATACCTCAAAATAAGTTATAAATATATAAAATAAGAGAAGAAAATAATAAAATCAAATATACAAAAGTAAAATAAAATAACCAAAACATAAATGAATATATATAAATACACCCTTAAAAATTAACTTATAAGAAATAACACCAAAAAATAAATAAAAATCGTATTAAAATATAATATAATATAATAAATATTTTTTATTTTATATCCAAAAATAATAAAATCATTTACTATTTTTAATTAATTATTTTCAAATAAAAGGACCTATTTTGTCCTGATTTGTCCTCCATGGACTAATCAGAATGTAAAGGATGTTGACCCCTGTCAACTCCCCATTCTTTGGTTTGGCTTCTATCAGAATCTCGAGTGGCCTGCCTTCTCGGATTTTTCCCCGCCACTCCGTTGCTCCATCGCCCTCGAGCCCTTCACAAGATCTGCTCCCTGATCTTCCAAGAATCTCACCCATGCCCCAAATCCTCTATACATACTTTTGATTCTTCCCAAATCACCCATCAATAAGGGTGCACATACACGTGTATAAATAAAACCTCCTACCTCCTCATCCATTTTGGTCACGTTCCGAGCCCTTGAGCCCCTGCCTCCGGCAAAGAGAGTCACTAGTGACAGCTGGTGACCCCTGGAGTGTTCATGAGCGGTTGAAGGAGAAGGAGGCACATCCCATGGCGGCGCTCCGACCACCTCTGTACCCTGTCGTCTCCGGTAGGTACGAGATGTGCATCTACTTTCCTTAGGTTATAATTAATCCTAGGTTTATTTCATGTTTTTAATTTTGTATTTTAGCTTATTAATTAGCTTAGTTTAGCTCAGTTAGCTCGCTGGAGCTCTAGAGCTCCAGCAATGGCTTCACACTGTATCACACCCATTCGAACCACCTTGACCACCTCCTCATATTTCTCGGACGCTTCTCCATTACCCAGACCCTTCATCCACCTTTGATTCACCTCGAATCGAAGGATAGAGGTCGTTCCCTCACTGCATGCCGGACCTCCTTGCTCTGCCTCACTTCACCCTCGAAACCACCCACAAATAAGCCTAGACCTGTCGCCTTTGCCCCGCAGTGTGTTTGCCTCATTTTTTAGGACTTGAGGAGCACTCTTAAGCACTATTTTCAATGGGAATCAACTCCCAAGTGTTCCGCCAAATCATTGAGCTCCAGGGGTCTATCAGTGACCCTTGGACATTCCTGGAGCATCAGGAAGCTAAGGGGGGCGTGCAGGAATGCAAGGAAGCCATTGGTGGAGCTCGGGGTGATCGAAGACAGACGTTACATCAAATCCAGACTCGCCAGTGTGAGTTCCTCCTCTGTTCTTCCACCATCCTTGAAAACCGACTGATCAAGATCATGCCCCCAGTCGAAGCAGTAGCCGTTAGATGCAGAGTCCCTGAGCCGTCAATCTATGCAGGAGATCTAATCCGTATCGTCCAAGGTCGAAGCATCACCAGCCGCGTAGATGGTGCCACCTGTTTAAGTGAGATGCATCATGCCGTCCATCTCCGCACATTATGGGGTAAATTGCATATTTCACCCTACTTTTTTATTTACTTATTAGTTCTGTAAATAAAATACGTTGTGTAAATAAAGAGGACATTTTGCATATAAGGCCCATGTACTTATTGTTAATTGCATGCGCGTCTAATCCACGTCACCCCACGTGTCGTCCCACGTGAGGTGGCAAAATTGCAAGTGTGCCCTTATGACTTTTTGTATTTAAGTTTAGTCTAACAAAATTTAATATACGTTGTAAAATTTCAGGAAAAATTACATGTGAGCCCATGATATTTATTTTATTTGCAAAAATACTCTTCCCAGTATATGTATTTCTGGTGCTTGGATTTCATTTATTAAAAACAACACATGTCTTTTAAAAATTATGCAAAAATTTGGTTAGATGCCTGCTAACATGTATTTCTACGACCCATTTTTATTTTAGCATTTTGGGTATTTTAACTATTTATTAAAAATCAATGAGCATACTTTTGTCCTTGTTTGAATTAAAAAATACCAAAAAATAGAAAAATAATTTTGAAAAATTCCTATAAAAATGTATCTTGTCTATTTTAGTGTTTATTAACTCCAGATCAAAAATCCTTAAAATAGAAAAGAAAAAGACTAAAAATTTAAAAGCTCCAAAATCTTTTATAAAAATGTGAAAATCACAAAAAAAAATCCAAAAATACATTTTTCTATTTCTGAATTTTATTTATAATATTATCTATTTATTAAAATTAATTCGAAGAATTTTGGATTTTATTTCCTATTTTTAATCTTCATTTCACTTTCGGCCTATTATTTTATCCCTGATTCAGGATATTTTTTATTTTAAAAATCCATAAAAATTAGCAAAATTTTTAGAAAAATCATAAAACATTAGAAATATATATATAATACAAAAACAGTTTATTTTATGTATTTTATTTATTTTTACTAGTATTTATAATTTTTATCACTATATTGTGTATATAAGCTTATTTATGGTATTTTAAAAAGAAAGAAAAAAAATAAAAATAAAAAAGTATAAAAAGAAAATAAAAATTATAAAATAAAAAACAAAAAATCAATATAAAAATAGTAAAAGATTCAAAACCCACAAAAACAATAAATAGACAAGAGAAAAGAACGTATTTTGCGCTTCAATGCCTCGATCTATCGTTTGCTCCCTGAATTTGACCTTTACACATGCTTACACTTATACACAATTGTTGTAGAGTTATAATAAAATTTAACTCCATATTTTTGCTATTCATTGATTGATTTATATTGTGGGTTAATTCTTGATTGACCCTGGTTTTGTGAGCGGTCACCTCAGCGATGCTAATTGAGTTTGATTAGCCGACCCTTTTAAATTCAAGTCATCAGGGAGGAAGACTTGGATAGCATATACCTTGGAGTTCCCATTTCTAGTGTGTGGCGATGTGTTGATGACATCCACACCATTTACACCATAGACACCTTTGTGCAGAGGGCAGACTTAGTAGAGACTTCTCAGGCCGGACATGACCATACTACTTCCGTTGATGAGTTCGTGCCTTTTCATTTTGAGATCCCCAAGATTGCTCACGCTGAACCTGCCCATACGACTTCCACTGATGAGTTTATGCCTTTTCACTTTGAGTTTACCGATGATCTATACCATGTCGATCTTGATCTGGTTGATTCAGATAATGGAACATGATTCCACGAAACACTTGACATTTAGTGATCCAAATGGCTTAAACGTGTAGGACATTCCCACTCAGTATTGAAAGGATGCATACAGTCCATCCGTTGGATTGCAATTCAGGAACACCTGTCAGCAGAAACATAGAATTTACCACTTATGATGGAGTAGAATGATGATCAACTGGAAAGAAAATGATGCTCGCATAAACCCTTTGTCCCATGTTTGATTTCAGCAAAGCACGAATATGTGTAGTGAATGAAGAGATAACTATTTAACATCACATGATACACGCAACCAACGAAATTTGAGCATCATCGACTAGTCCATACCAGGAAAACTAAACTAAGACGTGTAAGAACAGTGGATTTATCATAATATTTGCGTTATTATGGTTTATTGTGCAATGTATATACTGTAGTTGATTTCTTATGCGGTTTCCTCAAGGAGGAGTGGGTCGTGTCAGGCTAACATAAGTAGACCTGGCCAAAGTGCAGGTTGGGCCAAATGGACCGAGGTTCTAAATCCTCATGTCCAAGGTCCGAACCAGGCCGGTCCATGGGCTATACTCCAAGGCCCAAACCCGACTCATGGACCAAATGTAAATTTTTTCTTATTTTTTTAATCTAATTTATAGAGATAATTGAGTTCTTTAGCATCATCTAATCTTTCTAAATCTAAGTAACCATAATAGGTGTTACTTGGCATGTAAACTATAAAATTCGATGTAATATTGATAATGTAAAACGAAAACTTGAAGTATATTATATTCATTGTATCTAAAATATAAATTTTAAATCCATATTTTTGTATGCGTGGGTCAGGCCAGGTCGGTCCGGGTTTGTGGCACATGTCCACGGCTCGTCCAGTTGAAGGGCAGGCCGGAGAGTGGGCGTGGCCGGATCACCCCATTCATGAAATCTCTTGACCCAAGCTCGTCTCGTGTCGTGAGCGAGCTGGACAAGCTGTGCGGGCTAACCTCCGACCCTTGGTCAGGTTTAGACGCGAGTCCCAACGGGTCGTGCTGGGCCCGACCTAAAATTGAAATTAAGAAAAAAATAGGGACCCGGTCCCAGCCCGGTACTCCACCCTACTTGCGTATGATGATGGGACGATGGATTTAATGTGCCGTTAGGGATTGGGTTTAATATTAGTTATCATGGATTGTTGCTCATTAGAGAGACATAGCTTTTTTTAACACACTTTGTCCATTTGTGCTTTATTTTGGGTTCATTATAATATGATATGAAGTATGATAGCCATGTAAAACATATTGTAGAATATGATGAAATGAAATATTGTGCCTTTAAGCATTGCATGCATATCATCAACGTTGATGGGTACGAGAAGTACAGGCAAAAGATTCTTATTTTGTGTGGTTATTATGTTGCTGACTACATTTGTTCCCCTTGTTTTTTGATTCGTGTACGACGTTGATACGCAATGTCCTATAGTACAACACCAACATTTGTATATGTATTAGCATTTTGGTTCTTATCATATTACTGCCCACTTCAATTAATTGCGTACAAATCAATTGATAAAGAGGATGGTCACGAGAGTTGGCAAGGTGGATTCGCAATCCGGATGAAATACACTTAACCCATTGACGGCCACTTAGAGGCCTTGTATGCAATGGACGAGGGATTTGTCTTCCTTCTGCTTCCCACTCCTGTATCGCCACGACTCCTACAACACCCGCACAAGCTAGTAGGACTGCATCCCCAATATCCGCAAAGGATTGTAATTCCGTTGTGACATCCCTAGCAAAGGACTTAAGCTAAATCAAGACACTATCTAATAGAAAATATTCAGAACCAAAACAACTTGCATAATGCATCAATGAAATCAACGAACAAGATTGGTAACTAGCATCATGCATGACACATCAATAGAAATTAAAACATTGCATATTAAACCCATCGATGCGCGACCCTGCAAGAAAACATGTTAACGCGATCCAACATCATACGCACGACCTGCAAGAAAGATTGTTGAGATATCTACCCATTTTCCCTGCCCAAGAAATGCAACAAAATATTTTAAGGTCATCCAAGATCATACCCAGGTCTTGCATTAAAAAGTTCAAATAGCAATAACGAAATGGTTCTAGAAGTTCAGACATTAGTTCATGTTAGATAATAAAAACGGTTTTCTAGATGAAATAGAAATGGTTGGCGAGTCGTCATTGCGAAATGATCCTTTCTATCCATGCATTAAGCTTTGCTGGATCACCACGGAGAAGCATGTAAACATTCCTTCCACTTGTTGTTGCCAACTTATCTGCAATCTTCTCAAACTGTTCCACATCCAGGTCCGGATGCATTGCGCTTATTTCCTTGCATGCTGCATGGGCTACCTCATCAGGACCATGACTGCTCTCAGTTATTTTTGTGGACAAGTAAAAAATTTCTCTAGTAACTCATGGATGACTTGAGTCCTCGACCCTCCACTCTTTGATTTCTTGCAATTGGTCCTTCCCCCACATGCACTTCTCTTCCGGGAGGAGGGAGTTGGGGTCGTCTCGTCGCTGTCGTACACCTCGTCATCGGGTTCTGGCATACATTCATCAAAGTTCTCGTCAAAATTTAACTCTCTCTGGCTTGAAGGGGGGCGTGAGGTAGATGCTCCCATTACTTGGTTGTCCCTACGCGGTCGGGAGGAGGTGGCATGCACTCCTTTGGTAGTGTCCTTACTGAGAAACCTCTGAATGTCACCGAAGTACAAGAAGGGATTGTTGCGATATTTTCGATATTTATCTGCAAGCTATCATTGATACAATCATAAGAGGAATGAAGTTGACAAAGAACAAGCGGGCTTCCAAACATAAATGTTACCTCAAACCAAGCGGATTCTGATGGAGGAATCGGCTTGTTGTAGATGCCATCCCAGCCCCAGCCAGACTTGTTTCGAAGGTAAAGGTAAGCTGCGTAGTCCTTCTTCAAAATTTTCCATCTATACAGCAATTGTGCCTTGCTATAGTTAAGACAGCTGATGTGGTTGAACCTAGTCACAATCATCTGCCATCCGGAGACTGTGAATGTGCCTCAGCCCACGATGACTGATGTGCTAACATGGCATCAACAAAAATCCTGTCCAAACCTGGATTCCAATGCGCATTTCCGGCCACACATGTGTCTGGACATTCAGATGCTTCGGCGAGAACTCTTTCACTAGTAGAAAGGCTTGTTGACATCACGCTTAAGTTTTTAGACAAGATATTCAGAGAATGTAATATGTAACAATGACCGACATCAAACAAATTGTTCTGCATCTAGTGTAACCGATAGCATTCAAACAAGTCAGCCCAGTTCTCAACAGTGTTAATTCGTTATTTACACAGACAGAGAAATGAGTAGAATATATATCTGAGCCATATAATTAAATGCTCTTTGGTTAAGCATGTACTGTAGTACGTGTTTAGGGAGTATCCAATTAAGCATATACTGTACATTCCTATACAAAAACCATGCGTATGACAGGGTTTTTCTAGTCCGACTACGATTTCATTATGATGCCTATACTGAACATGTCTTCTGTAATATCCAGATACATGGCTTCTTGAACAACAATTTCCTATATAGGAAAGACCCTCAAATGTATACCATACCCGTTTTGCTTACATATGGCTCCCACTTCTGCATACTCCAATATTTCCATCTCCATACCAAATTTAAATACGGAAAACTACAACTAAATCTTGGGGACTATTGCTTGGTATGTTGACTGGATGAACAAAATGCATGTACACATGTTTATTTTCTTCCCAGATAACTGATATACAAAAAGTTTAAGAAACCATTTCTGAAGATTTATCCACAAGGTCAGCGGAATGTCTATTGCCTATACAAGACTCTCCCGTAACTTAAACAAGAGATGCAGACCTTGCTCAACTCATGTATAGTAAACAATGTAGGAAAATGGAAATGCAGACCCAGCACAACATCACAGGCCTCTCCATTTCTCAGGAATATTTTGATTCCAAATACCCAAAAGGCAACCCCATCATTACCCTCACAACCCAACAGATGTTTCCAGATAAACACCTCTCACAGCTGGAGCCTTTTCCCTGATGCTTCCAAGTCCGAAATAGCCAAACCCATCATCCCCTCCTTATATTTAAAAGACATGGAGAAGAGGACATACCTTCCTAGTAATCCCTTCAAGGTCCTCACAATTTCCAGTTGCTCCTTCTCGTCTATGGAAATCCCAGCGTGTGCAAGAGCATAGAAGGCCCAGATGACAGTGGCACACAATTTATAGACATAAATGTCCTCTTCGATCTTGGAAGACCTCCTTCCACCCCTCAATGGAAAAGGGGACACAGATGGAGCTGTAGACTCACAGGAGGGAACCTGCCTATCCATCGTCGAGCTGCAAAGTGGTCGAAGATGGGATGTATGCGAAAGGCCAACAACCGATAAGAAAGAATGGGCACTGCACCAAAATCTCCGTCAACGTCTTGTCACTATCAGGTAGACCGGAGAAACCTTCCGATGCCCATTTGTATAGGCTTCCAGGTGCCCTAAACACATCTCACAGTTGGGAAAGGGGAAAGAATGGGCTCTTGAACCGAAGAAAAGGACATTGGAAAGACCCTTTTCCGGCTGGAAAAGTGCAGACAGTAGTGATGGTGGATAAACTTTCCTTCGGTCTCAGGTAGCGTTTGGCTAGCACTTACCCGTGGATTACCTCTTTCTTTTGTGGGCCCAATTTTATTTCTTTTTTTTAATTAAATAAATAAATTTTACATCATCAATCATATCAAAAAAATAATATATTATACCATCATATCATATAAAAAATATAAACTACTCCACTTCTACTCACTTTTCAAACTTCAATACAATCACATCACAATAACTACTCACTTTCTCAAACTACAATACAATCATATCACAACAAACCCACTTCTAACCCACCCCAATTTAACCTTCTATCCAAACAAAACTCAAAAACGGGTTACCCCTCTACCAGTTTAACCCGTCTTAACCCACTAACCAAACGCACCCTTAGAGTGTGGCCAGCAATACGTGCAATCGCGTCTGCCAACCGGTGTACACCGCTTCCCAAACACAATGCAATATGTGGGTAACCCATCTCGACCCGGGCACATACCAAACGAGCTCTAGGGATGAAAATAGATATGGATATATCTAAATATTTGTGCCGTATTCGAAAAATTACCAGATACGGATATCCATATACGAATATTAATCGAATATAGATATGATTGCAAAAAATTTCCGGATATGGATATGGTAATTGTTTGAATATCCGAATCCGAATATCCGAATACAATATTTAATATTGTTTTATATATTAGATAATGTAATATAAGTCACAATTCGTGTTATTATATTAGTATTGTATATTATACAATACAATATATTAATGATATTCATAAACTTTCGTTTGTCTGGGGATGGACACGAACAAAAGTTACAAAACCATATCTCCTTTCTGCTTTCGATAAAGAATGCATGTCACATCGACACTTTCTTTTGTTATGATGCAACTTATTTATAGTCCATTGCCATTTTTTAAAATGATTATGAACTTTGATAAAAGTAATCAATTCCTATTCGTATGCGGTCTTTATTCGATTCGTATTTGGATTCCATGTTTATTGGATACATATTTGTGTTCACTTTTTATTCGATTCATATATGGATTGGCTCTTTATTCGATTGGTATTCGAGTCCGCTTTTTATTCGATTTGTATTCGGATTCGATAAATATCCGCTTCAGATTCGTATCTGTATTTTTAAGGATATGTTTTCTTTAATACATATCCGAGTAGTATATGTATCTGTATTCATATTCGATAGAGATGAAGCGAATATGGATATGGAAATAGGCATATATCGGATCCGTATCCGATCCGTTTTCATCTCTAAATACACACGTGGAAGAATTAAAATAACAACACGATAATGCACCTAAATGTCTTGACACACACAACGACCCTGAGGAGAAATGGATTATCGTTCTATGGTGGACATTGGTCTTTATGTACACCACAAAAAGAATTATGAGGGCATAATGTTGTTTCAAAAGATGCGAAGTGTCCCCCATTTGCAAATTTGGAATTAAAAACATACTATAATTGCACTAGATGTTTTTTTATGATCAACATGGTAAAACATCGGCTTTTGCAAATAAAGGTGAGTATTTCAAAAAAAACGTCACGGATAAGCTGAAACTTAGATGGAGATCAGAGTAATAGTCATGAGCGAACCTATGCTTTGGGTTGAGACATTTCCCATGAAGGGGGCGAGGGAGGAAATCATTCCCCAAATAGGAATGCAATGATAATATTCCCTACTTTGGGTATGTATCGGCAACCCATTTGCCGCTGCGGCAAATGGTTTGCCGTAGGTGAGGTGCACCGCCCTTCACTTCTGCCGCTCATCCTCCGCTTCGTCCACCTCCTCCTTCCTTCCTTTCAGACCTGTCGTCATCGCCCTCTGTATCCCCCTCATCCCTCTCTCAACCCCTCCCGCACCCTCCACCTCCCCTCCCTCTATCACCCGCTCTCTCCCCCCCACGATGCCTGCCACTGTGTCATCCACGCCTGGCGCCTCCTATCCCCACAAACCCACCGAACCCATCTTCTTCGGGATGCAATGTGAGGCCCTCCACCTCAAGGTGCAGCAAAATGGAGAGGACAGTCGGGTTGGGAGGGGGATGTTGGAGGAGAGGAGGCGGCGGAGGCTCAGCAGCAGAGGTCAAGGAGGAGAGACGAGGCGTCAGACGGTGCTCATGCCGGCTACGGCAAACCTTTTGCCGCAACGGCAAAGGGTTTGCCGATACATACCTTATCTGGGCAATATTATCAATGCATGCCTATTTGAGGAATTATTTTCCCCTTTGTCCCCTCCATGAGAAATTCCTCCTTTGGGTTAGTAGGACACTGCCCTTCCTGAAATTTTGAAACTCTTGAATTGGTTCCCTTCGTGTCTCTTCAGAACTGACCCCATTTTCATCTGTGCCCTCTTATTTTCCAGTGGAAACTTATAAAACATCATTTGGGCCCTTCGTAGCTTCGCCTAGCCTTCCTCCTTGCACGTCAATTTTCCGATCCGGCTCCCTCACGGATTCGTTGCTCCCTCTCCTCACTCTCGGATGTGCAACGCTCTGACTCCTTCAGGAATTAACCACACCACGACGCCCCTCTAGAAGATGCTACACCCACGCCCCCTCTCGGACGAATTCAACATTAATAAAAGTATAATTTTTATTAATATGTGCAGTATTTATAGGTAAATGTGTAAAATTATGTTTGTATCATGCCTCGGCTCCCTCGGGAACTCGCGATACCCTGACCTCATTCTTAGACATGTCATGTCCTAGCATCCCTCTCGGATGCACTGCATCTCCAACTCCCTCATGGACTCGACTCCATCAGCAAAACATTGATTGTTTATCGAGAGACAAGAAATTTGAGAGAATATCCATATCCTTCAAACGAACATGCTACAAGTGCAAGTAACAATATCTTCTTTACACAATAGTGTTGAATTTTATTATTTGTCATCAAATTATTCAATTCTGTCATCAAAACTATCAAAATGGAAACAACTTATTTTACCATAAAAATATAGTCGTTTTTCTCCGTAGTAACCCGTTTATAAGTTTGGACGTGATTTTTTATAAAGTAATTAGGTTGAATTTAATAGCAAATTGTACTAGAGTCCTTAATGTTTTTTTAAAGATGTAATTTGAATTTACTCCAAGATACATTGAGATCACTTTAAATAGTTCCTTCTTTTTGGATAAATAAAAGGAACTAAGATGCCAAGATATATCTGTAAATTAACATGGGTAAATATGGAAAAAAGAAAATGCCAATATATTTAGTAGATAAATGATTGGTGAGAGATTCTCATCCTTATTGGAGAGGTAAATTTGCCGCCAATATTCAAAGTGTTTCTCTTTTTGTTACTATTGTAACAGTGATGTAAAGTTTTGCATCCCTTGAACAAGAGAACTTTATTCTGGAATAATAAATATTTGGTGAAATTCTAATTATAATGATGATTTAATTAATTAATTTCAAAATATTAAAACTACACGAGCTCAACTTTAATAAAAGTATATTCTTTAATCTTCTTCATACGTATAAATATTTTATACATCTCAATACATATGGATGTTGATAAAAATTTAATTCTATATAACATGCAATTTTATATAGTATTTATTTATTAGTGTATTCTGCCTAATCTATAATCATGGTTCCGCCACTGGTGATAGTCGTCGCATCATTCAAACAAGACGTGCTCTTCTTCACAAATTGTAAGATACTTTGGAATTGAAGGTAGGCAGGAAATACACAACTCTATTAAGTGATATTTATTGCACCTGTAAAAAATAACATGCATATAATTACATGCTCGCATACTTGTACGGACTTGTTATATATTAATAGCTAGATAGAAGAATATGCAAGACCTTTATATTATGATCAGAAAAAATGCATATATATGGGAGTATATTCCATCAAACTGTAGATTAAGACAAACGATCAAAACCCAACATGGCTGAGCCAATCCAGATCGCGATAAGAAAAGAAGGGAATATTATGGACTTGAGTGGCACTGTCGTGTAGTCCCAATATGGGTCTTGCCATGAGTACAAGTAGTGGGTCTTGCCATGAGTACAGGCAGTGGCAGACGTAGGATTACAGATTTGGTAGGACATACAAATAAAAAAGGTATACCAAATCGCGATATGTCATTTAAAAAAAATTAAATCATAAAAAACATCCATATAGTTTGACATATACAAAGAATCATTATAAATAAATTGCCATAAATGTACTTAAATTTGACCTTGTCTGGTCTTCATGTTTTAAAAACAAAGCATAATATCATTGTCGGTAATAGAATCAAATATCTCTCGTTTAATATATGTGAGTAAAGCATCATTCATCCATTCATCTTCCATTTTATTGCGCAACCGAGTCTTGACAATATTCATTGCTGAAAATGCTCTTTCAACACTTGCCATTGCAACTGGTAGAGTCAATGCTAATTTAATCAATAAATATACTCATGGATAAATAAGATTTTTCTGAGTTTCCACCATTTTTTTCTGCAAGTTCCGTCAAATAATTCAACATAAAGAACTCAGTATTATGCTTTACATCTTTGATATAAGTCAGTAATTCATTTCGAAAAAGCAATAAAACTCTAAAAGAGAAATCCATTGGATATAGTTGGGCAAGACAGATAAATTTATCAATATCAAACGCTGCAAATGATTCTTTCAGAAAACAATGAATATAATAAGCCGAACTATTCTCCTTTAAAATAATACTTTTTAAATCATTGAATTCGCCTTGAATGTTACTGGCTCCATCATAACCTTGACCTCGAAGTCTTGATATGCTTAAGCTATATCTTGCAAATACATCATCAACTACCTCTTTGAGTGCCACAACTCTAGTTTCACGAACATGAACTAGTTTGATGAATCTCTCAATTAATTGATCATTTGAATTAACATATCCCAACACAATGGTCTTTTGTTCTTTATTTGATATGTCCCTAAATTCATCAAGTAAGAGAGTGAAAAAAAGAATCTCCAACTTCTTTAAGAATAACACTTCTTGTTTCGATAGCACATGCCCTTACAACATATTTTTGTATCTTAGGAGAAATGAGCTTGTTATTCTCAGGAGCATTTTCAAGTACATCGTTATTCACGTCAATGCTAACTTTTGAAGAAGCCTTCAATATTATCAAGAAATTACCTTTGTTGAATGACTCTTCATATTCATTATGTCCTCGAAAAACCAATCCTTGAGAAAGTAAAATTCAAATAACGTCGATAGTTGCAAAAATACATGTTCGATATTCTCTCTTCGTACGATCATCACGCATATGTATTCTTGTTTCAATATGTTGAGGCTGCTTCATTAGATTCTCAATTTTTCACGGGATAAATTTATTAGCCATGTGAGCCTGAGCGAACCATTCCAACAATAAATGTTATTGTAATGTTTGATTTATCAGTAAAAGTTATTGATTATTTTCACCCTCTTTCTGAGATTAAATGAGTGAATGCATTATAAGGTCCCTCTGTACAATTAGGGTTATGTACCATGACCATCTTAATAATCATACAACTATTGATTCAGTAATTAAATCATAGAGGCTGGTGTTTGGATGAATATCCAAGGAGTTAGATTGAGGATTCATCAAGCGCTGTCAAATGATTGTTGAGAGATGATCTCCAGCCTAAGTAGGAGATGACAATCCTTTCTCATTCAGGATGATATCTGACTGACCTCTTGACGCATGTCCTCTGCATGGGAATAGAGATTCGAAGGTGTCAAATTAGTTAGGCCAAAGATTTGACTTAACGAGATCGAGATAACCAAAGTCCTATATCGTAAACTTTCACGATATGGGTACACATCCTCTGTCCGAAGACAGATGTGTTACTATATGTCTAAGTATGTATATTTGGCAGACCAATAGGTTGATGACCTAATCAAGGTCTATACACAGATGAACTATTGTGCATATGATGGCATATGAGTAATACGATCTCTCAAAGGGATCATACAGGCTCACTTGCGTACCGGAAGACATGAGCTCACTCATGAGGTATTGGGACCGATCAAATTCTATGCATGGTCGACGTGCGTTGTAAGCATGACAAGAATTTGAAAGGTGTGATATATACTTTTGGAAAGCGTATGATCGATACCAAATCCCAATGAGCAAGAATGAGAAACTTGATGATGAAACCCTAAAGATAACAGTGTAAAATTGATCTATATCTTCGAGTTGATCATACGTCTTCCAATATGCAGGATATACATGTATTAGTGATACCTGAGGGTGATGTGATCATAAAAGATTGTATAGCCACAACGCTTCCATTCCAAGGGAATGATGAAACAAGTCTGGATTTTAGTGACTCCTCTTAATAGAGAAGTAATCTGATCTTGGTCCGAACATTGAGCTGAATGAGATTCAGATGCAATGAGAAGATTAGATTTGCGGATGATGAATCCACGTTTCATCATCTTTATTCTATCATTTTGGCCTTAAAAACCCTAGTAAATGCGTGTAAATAGGCCTTATTCATGCATTTTAGCATTCATGCATATGTGTGTAAATATTGTATAAAATGCGGTTTTTAAAACCAAAATTATAGAATAAAGAAAAGAAAATAAAAAGAATAAAATTTTGTAAATATTTTATGACCCGAAACCCCGAGACCTAGGCATCTTGATGAATAGGTCGACAAGGAATAAAGTAGGGGGAGATAAGGGCCAAAATACAGATAAAATACCTATACATTATATTCATTCTTTATTCATTTTGGGACCTATTTTTGGTTCCACTTTTTATACATCAAATAAAGAAATTTTGTACATGAAAGTTGTAGATAATTAAATAAAGAAAAAATACAAAATTTATTTCACTCAAAAATAATGCACAGATAAAAAGTTATGGTCTGAATAAAAATCCAGAATGCCAACTTCCCAGACCTGTATCTCACAAATAAAAACTCCAAATGCAGCGTACTCACCTTTAATTGTATATATAAGAAAATAATCTAATTAATGGAGGTGGTTTCGCATTTGGCGGAGCTACGGTTTGAAAGTTGAGTTTTGGACCCTCATTGTATACTTGTACATATTAAAATATTCCATTTATTCTTTATTCATTATTTTTATAATTTTATATTTTTATAATGTTGTAAATAATACTTATAATAATTATGTATATTAAAATCAGAATAAAAACATAAATAAAATACAAATAAAAATACTTGTATATATTCAATACATAGGTATTATACATACACTTATACCAATACAAAACATACTTGTATTTTATTAAATATACAAAATAAATCAGAAAAATAAAATAAAAATATATTTGTGTATATAAAAGTATTTTATGATTTTAGAAAATAAAAACCAAAATAAAATAAATTAAAAATACCTAAATAAAAATAAAATACTTAAATATATAGATATAGATACCTATAAGGGTATAAGTGCAAACTTGTGAAAATATGTATCATAAAAATAATTAAAAATCATGATAAAATAATTTATTAAATAACAAACATTTTTTATTTTATAATCATAAATTAATAAAATCATTTACTATTTTTTAATTAATTTCTAAATCTTTTTCCAGAGGGTTTTTCTGGTTGGTCCACGTGGACCAACCAGAGGGCTTGGACAGTTGACTCCGGTCAACTGTCTGACCCCCCTCTCTGCTGTTGTCAGAGTGCGTTTTGGACCATCTTCGCGGCTTTTCTAGGACGATCCTTTCACCGTTCGGCCTAGATCTCTTCTGGGATTTTTCTCCCCTATGACTGGTCATCCACGCCCACCTATTGTCTCGGGGATTGGATCAACGGGCCACCCGTGATCGCGCCTCGAAGAGAGCTCCAGAGCCAAGTTTCAAAACCAACCCAAAACCCCCCTTTTCACCTTTGAACCCTCTTCTACCCAAACTTGAAGCCAAAGTCGCCGTCCTCAGGACCGGAGGGGTGACAGCCTTCCTCCAGGCCGCACGCGGGGCTCAGGCGAGGGCCGTGGAGGCGCTCCAACCACCTCCGGCGAAGCCGCCGTCGAGGTCCAAGATCTCGGGTATTTTTACCCTCGAGGTTGTGTTTTTCTCATTGTTTTCTTCGTAATTAGCTAGCTGATAGTTTAGGATCGGATTTCGTCTATTTAGTTTGCTGTTTAAAGCGAGTATTAGCATAGATCTCCATATCGAACACCTTGCCGGGGTTCTTCGAACTCCGGCAACCCTTCACCATACACCACCATTCACCCATCGTTCCCCCTGAGATCCCGCTACTGTCGTCTTTCTTTTTGTCTTTGCAGGTACCCGGGCCGCCGCTGACCCATCTGGAGAGAGCTTCGAGCTCGCCGGAGGAGCACGCCGGCGCCGCCACGTCCGCGCGCCACCCCACCTGCGCGCGCCAGGAACAAAAACGAGGGGGAGGGGGGCACGCACAGCTGCCGTTCATCCGCCCCCTCCCCTTTGATCACAGCCGTTCAAGCCCCAAGGGAGCCCCACCGTTGATCATCTTTAGTCCCATCCATCCGGGGCTGCCACGTGGATAAGTGGGGGGTTTTGCATCCAACCCCCCCACGATTTTGTGTAATGCCCAGAACAATTTGAAACTTTCATTGGCATTTTGATTACTTTGTTGCATTTACCAACGGGCCCCTGCGTTTTGTATTCTCGCATACTTGCCCCCGCCAGGTCACGCGCGCAGCGCGTGTGACCTGGGCGCTTTTGCAAAGTGGTCCAACGGCTTTTTGTTTTGATATTTAGTCCAGCAAGTTAATAGTTCACTTATAGATTTTCTGGAAATTTATATTTTGCCCCTTTGGATTTTCTGCAATTACGCTTATACCCCTTCCAGGTGCGCGTGCAAGTCACGCGCACCCTGGGATTTTTGCAGGTGTAGCCTTGGCGTTTTGTGTATTTGCGTGTAGTCCAGAAACTATTCTCTCTAGTTATATATTTTGTGCGCAACTTGCAAAGAGACCCTTGGATTTCTTGAATATTACAAAAACGCCCTTGCCAGGCTTTTCACTTTTTGCTTGCTAGTAGTAATTATTTGAGGCATCATTTCTACTCCAAAAATTCTAAAATTTTGGACTTATGCTCCTGTGCACCTGTGCTTCCACGCCATCCATTTAGATTTTGATTTTATTTTATTTTTATATTTATTAAAAATAAAAAACATCCCTTTTCAGCACTGTTAGCATTAGAAAATCACTAAACAATATAAAAACTCCTCAGAAAAATCCCAAAAAAAGATATTTTGTGCCTTTTAGTTTGTTTTAACTCCCAGCCAAAAATCATTAAAAAATATAAAACCAAACTCCAAAAAATTGTAAAACTCTAAAAACCTTCATAAAAATTTATAAAATCCATAAAAAATCCAAAAATAGTGTTTTCTTTTCCTAAATTTTCTTGGTTTCATTATCTTTCACTGAAAATTAAGTTGGAGAATTTTTGCCACTGATTTCTATTTTATTTCTCCATTTTAAGTTTCAGCCTTGCTTTTTACTACTGTTTTCTTTATTTTGATAATTAAAAATACCAAAAACATTCTAAAATTACCCAAAAATCACAAAAACAGTAAAAAAGTATAAAAAGACCAAAAAGACTTTATTTCCTTATTTTTGAGTATTTTTATCTATTTTTATAAATACTTTAGTTTCCCTTTCATTACATTGTCTTTAATTTCCAATATTGAAAAAAAAGAAAATATAAAAGTAAAAAATATAAAAAGAAAATACAAAATCAGTAAATTAAAAAATCAAAATACAAAAATATAAAATTAAAAATCAAATAAAAAAAATATAAAATTAAAAACCCACAAAAAATAGCATAGTAGACTCTTGATCACATACACACACATATTGGTGCCTTAGTACCCCGTTCTACCTGTCTGGTCCCTGTGTTCGACCTCTACAATACTTGCACCTATACACATCTTGTTGTAGAGTTATAATAAATTTTAACTCCGCACATTTACATTCATTGCTTGACTTATCTGTTGTGGGTTAATTGTTGTTTGAATCGGGATTTCGAGCGGTCACCGCATCGACTGCGGTTTCGCCTTGTGAAACCGTACGACCCTCTATTTTTCTCGGTTCAACAAATGGCGCCGTTGCCGGGGAGCAACAGCGCGTAGTTCGGGTCTTGTGTGTGTTTGTGATTTATTGTCTATTTCGCGGCTTTTATTTTTCGCTATTTTATTTTCTTTATTTTTGATATATCTCTTGAGCTGTCTAACCTTCTCTTTTGTTGACTTTGTGCGAGGTACCGCGGATCGAGGGAGGCGCTCCACCCTAGGCGCCTACGCACCCACGTGAAGCCGGCGTCTGCCAGCTTAGCACCGAGGAGACGAGGAGAGATTTTTTGTAGACCTAGCTCCGCCTTAGTTGTTTCATTTATTTCCTTGCCTTTATTTTTGTAATTTAAGTGAGTGAGAGACCCATACTATTGTAATAATATAGGTACCCCCGAACTTGGACATTCGAGCCTAATTTCCAAGTGATTGTTCACTTGGGGGCTCACCGCGGTTTTTGGTCGGCTTTTCTCGCATTCTTTTTATTTTGTTTTGTTTTTCGATTTTTTTTCTTTTGTGTGATTGAGCCCCTAGTTCTAGGATTGTTTGCGATAGACTAAGGCCAAACACCTAATATTTTACATGCACCTATAGTCTCGTTTGGACTTAGTCAAATTTTAAACAGTTGATCATCACCTTCAATCCATCGCGCCGCGAGCTCTCCCCGCAAAGCGCTTTCTCCTACCCTCAATTTGTTGAGCAGAGGAGGGGTGAGCCTAGACCGGACTCTAGGGTTGAGGATTGACGGTCAACTTGTGGTTCTTCCCGCTGATAGCAATTTTTGAACTTAGGGCGATTTCATCGGCTTTGCATTTGCATATAGTTAGGTTTCAATTCTGCTGAGCATCCTTGCATGTAGAGTGCTGGAGGCAAGGTGAGCATTTACGCTTTAGCATCCATCATTATTTGCCGCTTGCATTGCTTTTCCGACTCTACCTCTGATTTTGCCAACCTAGGATCTTAAAGGAATTGAATCCCCGATAGGCTCGTGCATTTTTTATTAAAAATCCAAAAAAAGTGATAACCAAATAAAATTGGGACTGCTAACATTATTGACCCTAAAATTCACCAAAAAGAAAAATTTTGTATTGGGGCGAGTAATCCCCTCATTGTCTTCGCTTCTACTTGCTCGCGCACACACTAAGGATTAGTGCCCAAATCCCATCTCAGCCCCCTAAGTGTTTGCGCAACTTCTTTGACTTCTCACCTAACTCTAAAATAGACAAGATAAGAAGACCGAATTTTCGGTCTCTACCGAGTTGAGTAGGTGAATTGAGGGGTTTGTATTCTTTTCATTTTTGTTTGTGATTGTTTTTGTGTGTGTCCTAGATCGTCTCCGCGCATTTGCGCCTTCTTCTTCCTTCTCTTGACTTGATCATCGTGCTCTCCCGATCATTTTCTTTTGTTTCGAGATGGCCGACTGGAGCGTATTTTATCCGGACTTTGCGGATCACTCGTTCACTCCAGCCGGTCCACCTCCTTTTTTCCAGGAGGACCTTGCTCCTGATTTTTGTACATATCCGACCAACCCACTATTTCAGGATCCGGACTTTGACCTTCACCAATCATTTCCACCACCTTCGCCTACACATTTCGACAACCCGCTCTTCCTTGAGTATCCTGATCCGGAATGTGATTTTTGTCCGCACCCACCGCCCACATTCGACTCACCCGATCCTGAGATTTTGGAGTCACCTTTCATGATATCCACACTTGAGACCTTGAACCAGATGATGGAACATATGAATTCGAGGATCACTGATCTTACTAGTTTAAATAAGAACCAGAATGCTGCTCCAGTCTTTGAGGATATGGAATCATTTGGGGATTATCATGAGAGCTTGCAATCGCCCAAAATACAAAAAAATGAGAAAATTTTAAAAACACAAAAAGAGATTGGGAGACTTTTGATCGAGTCAGACTTTGAGGAGAGCGCCCACTTGCCAGATCCCTTGTCCACACATACATTCACACCCGGTCCCACCTTTGACCCCGAGGACGCCGCTGTACAGACTGCTCTTGGCATACCTCGTGTATATGCTGATTCCGACCTTCTCCCTTGTATAGAGGAGGTCAAAAAATTCAAAAAAATGTTGACTGAACCCGAAGTGGTGGCCACCATTCATGAGATCATCCGTGCCCCACTTCAGCAGGCCATGACCGATTTATCTGCTCCTCTTCCCAAGAAGAGAAAGCGAAGGAGCAGGTCTGAGCGTCATATCTTGACCATGGCCACTTCCCATGCCATCTCACATCGTCCCATTCCTAAGAAGAAGAACACAGCTACACCTTTCATCACTTGCACCATCTCTGACCATACTTGTGATCGCACTCTCCTGGACGGCGGTGCTTCGATTAGCATCATACCCTTCTCGTTGGTACAGTCTCTTCACTTAGGGCCTCTCAAGAAAACCAGGATGATCGTACAGTTTGCTGATGGATCAATAAAGAGGCCGAAGGGTATCCTTGAAAACGCCGTCGTATCGATTCAGGGCATGAGTTATCATGTTGATTTTGTCGTATTGCCCATGGAGACCTCCACAGGGGAGCACTCTCCAATCATCCTGGGACGACCATTCCTCGCCTCTGCGAGGGTCGTTATTGATTACGGATCAGGAGAGATTCGCTTCCGTCCTGCTGATGAGAGCGAAGCGTTGATCACCGCACCTACTGCTGACCAGAGACATGCACCTAATGTGACCTCACCTATCTTGGCTGACCTCGAGGATCATGACCTTGATGATACTATCAGAGAATTTTGTTGTCTATTGGATTCCACTGAGACCCGAGAATTCCTCCCGGTTGAGGAAAACTTGGAAAGCATGGACCTCGACGTTCCTTCTTCTGGGACTTGGCGATGTGTTGATGACATCCGCGGGATTTACACGATCGATACCATTGAGCGGAGGGCAGATTTAGAGACTATACAGGACGGACATGTTTTGGCTACTTCCACTGATGGGTCCGCTCCTGTCCATATAGATACTGATGAGACTAAGGCCGAATTTGATTTAGTTGCATTTCTTCAAAGATTCGGGCCTTTTGATGAGAAAGATGATCCAGTTGAAATTATAGAGGACGACCAGAGTTCGACTACTTCCACCGATGAGTTCGTGCCTTTTGGTTTTGACCTGGACGAGACCTCGCAGGATGACTCTTATTACACTACTTCCGATGATGAGGAGTTTGTCCCTTTTCACTTTGATATCAGCGAGACTTCCAAGGCCGGACCTAGCCGCACTTCTTTCACTGATCCGTCTGTGCCTTCACACCCTAGGGCCACTGAGGATTTACACTCCGTCGACCCTGATCGGATTCCGTCCACTGTAGACCCCGATGTCGACCTGCACCACACTAGATCTATTCCTCCGCGGTCCCGCAAGAAGGTTCGCTTTCTACCTTCTTGACCCTCTGTACATCCATCCTGTTGTACATTCGTGTTGTGTACCTCCGTCTCTCTCCCGTTTTGCTCGTCTACCCATTCTCGTGTCTGCCTAGCTTAGGACGTACTTTGTCCTAAGTATAGGGGGGTGGACGAGCCGAGGTTCTTTCTTCGTTCCGTTTCATTACTCCTGTTGTCGCCTATACTTAGGGCTTCTTTTACCCTAAGTATAGGGGGAGTGATGTGTATATCCTTCTCTATCGTCTGCCATCTTCCGATTTATTTTCTTCTTTTCTTCTTTTCTTCTTTTCTTCTTTTCCTCTTATATCTTCTTCATCTACCGAAAAGGTGCCGCCCTTGTAGACAGTTTTCCATACTTAGGACGTACTTTGTCCTAAGTATAGGGGGGTGTGCACCCCGAGTGTCCTTCATTCTTTTTCGATCCTCTCCATTGTCTCTTCTTCTTGTCTATACTTAGGGATATCTTACCCTAAGTATAGGGGGAGACAATCTGAGTACGATCTGTTCATTCCCACCCTTGACCCTCCCTGCTTTGTGTACAGTCTGCTATACTTAGGATTATTTGATCCTAAGTATAGGGGGGACGGTCAACTTCTCATTCGTTTGTTCATCCATTCCCTTAATTATTTATTCTTTAGACTTATCTATACTCAGTACGAGTTATGTCTTCTCTTTTCTCTCTGATCTATGAGGACATAGCTCAAGCTAAGTATAGGGGGGTCGTATATACTGTGTATATACTTTAGCCATAACTCGTACTTTCGTATTTTCCTAATAATATGGCTAATAATTCTTTAAAAATTCATTTAAAATTCTTAATAAAAAGATGTGGGTATTCCTCAAATTCTTTTTGTATTTACTGATTAATAAATCAGGTGAAAATGTTTTTTGCAAAATGTTTGAAAAATAGTTTGAAAATCTTTGTGAACATCTATTGAAAACTATTTGGAAAATATTTTGTTTCGTGTTTTCAACCTGTGTAAAAATTATGTGGTTTGTAAAATTTCTTTTCTTTGTGTGAAATAAAAATGTTTGAAAAATGATTTGCAAAATGGTTTGAAAAATGGTTGCAAAAATGATTTGAAAAACCTATATATACTGTTTTGAAAGCCTTTGCAAAATGATTTTCAAATGTGTGTAAAATGTTTGTAAAAATTATTTTGGACTATAGTTTTCAAAAATTGTGTGTAAAATTGTTTTCAAATAAGTTTGAGGAATATACACATCACATCAAAATCCATCATATGTATATATGTATAAAATTGACCACTTACCCTTGTAAATTCTTAAAATCCACTTCTTGTATATATAAAGAAGCACTCCCGTGTACATATTTTCACCTTGTTTTCAGCCAAAATCTTTTTGTTTTCAAAAATTCCCAAAAACATTTGCAAAAATTAAAATCCAAAAACATTTGAAAAATCTTTTTGAAAATACAAAAAAATGCATGCATCATCTTTTCAAAATCCATAAAAAGTTCAAAATCTTTGAAAATTGCATCACAAAAATATTTTCTTCATTGCATTGCATAGCATTCGCATTTTTCGGATTGAGTTTGATAGTTGAACAAGTCTAAGTAAAATCCGAAGATTGGAGCTTGATTGGACCTTAAAATCTACCTAATAACAGGAACCTTATAGGAACTGGGTTTGAGGTACTTCAGGTCTAGTTGACTTAATTCTTTGAGGATCACGGGACTTGGTTCAATGGATTCTTGACTGCCTAAGTAGAGTATTTCGGAGCACACGCACGACTCTTGTTGATAATGACCTAACTTGGACACCTGCACCTTTCACATGGCTCAACTCAGTTGGAGTGGTGAGGGGATTGGATTTGCCGGTATGAGACGCACACAAGTGGAAACACTTGTCCTCCTCTAGGGAGGGAAGTGCACCCCAACCCGTCCAGTGATTAGGAAGTCTAAAGACAGGAGGCTGTGGGTTGCGATAAAGCTTCAAAAGAGGGATAGTCTACTGGCTCAAGAGGAAAAACTCCTTATGTAAATGCTGCTGTATATAGTATTCAAAAAAAAAAAGTTCAGGCATGTGTAAAAATAAAAAGCCTGCAAGTATGTACAAAGAAAATAAGCAAGCTTGAGTTCCAAAGTCATATCATGTGAGCCTGCAGCAGGATGACTTGACTACACTGGTCTTGCATCCAAGGATAGGTAGCTACACTGGCTACCGTCCATTCTTCTCTTCACCCCCTCCTCTTGAGCTGGTTGCCACTTGAACTTAGAAGGGAATACCCCGCTCCTCGAGGATGGAGTTGCTGGATTGGGGAATCATTGGGTTGTCGTACTGGAGAAGTCAGTTTCTTTGTCATTCTAGTTGGGGAGAGCCACCATCACTTACACTGTACAAGTCAGATTCATAATCGTAAGGGTTTGCGTTTGAGTTGAGATATTTCTGACCTGGCTATTAAGGAGACTTGGACAGAGTTTTGGGATTCTCAAGGACTGTTGGATTTCAAACACGGTTCTCAATAAGGTTCCGCCCGCACTAAAATTCCAAAGGTCCGACTTAAGCTCCAAACTTTGATTTTGTGAAGACAAGTTTGATAATTAAATTTAGTCCACCTTTCTTCCTTTTCTTTTCTTTGTTTTTCTTTTCTGCACTTATTGCATAAGTGTTTGCTAGGGACTAGCAAAGGCAAGTATAGGGGGATGATGAATCCACGTTTCATCATCTTTATTCTATCATTTTGGCCTTAAAAACCCTAGTAAATGCGTGTAAATAGGCCTTATTCATGCATTTTAGCATTCATGCATATGTGTGTAAATATTGTATAAAATGCGGTTTTTAAAGCCAAAATTATAGAATAAAGAAAAGAAAAGAAAAAGAATAAAATTTTGTAAATATTTTATGACCCGAAACCCCGAGACCTAGGCATCTTGATGAATAGGTCGACAAGGAATAAAGTAGGGGGAGATAAGGGCCAAAATACAGATAAAATACCTATACATTATATTCATTCTTTATTCATTTTGGGACCTATTTTTGGTTCCACTTTTTATACATCAAATAAAGAAACTTTGTACATGAAAGTTGTAGATAATTAAATAAAGAAAAATACAAAATTTATTTCACTCAAAAATAATGCACAGATAAAAAGTTATGGTCTGAATAAAAATCCAGAATGCCAACTTCCCAGACCTGTATCTCACAAATAAAAACTCCAAATGCAGCGTACTCACCTTTAATTGTATATAGAAGAAAATAATCTAATTAATGGAGGTGGTTTCGCATTTGGCGGAGCTACGATTTGAAAGTTGAGTTTTGGACCCTCATTGTATACTTGTACATATTAAAATATTCCATTTATTCTTTATTCATTATTTTTATAATTTTATATTTTTATAATGTTGTAAATAATACTTATAATAATTATGAATATTAAAATCAGAATAAAAACATAAATAAAATACAAATAAAAATACTTGTATATATTCAATACATAGGTATTATACATACACTTATACCAATACAAAACATACTTGTATTTTATTAAATATACAAAATAAATCAGAAAAATAAAATAAAAATATATTTGTGTATATAAAAGTATTTTATGATTTTAGAAAATAAAAACCAAAATAAAATAAATTAAAAATACCTAAATAAAAATAAAATACTTAAATATATAGATATAGATACCTATAAGGGTATAAGTGCAAACTTGTGAAAATATGTATCATAAAAATAATTAAAAATCATGATAAAATAATTTATTAAATAACAAACATTTTTTATTTTATAATCATAAATTAATAAAATCATTTACTATTTTTAATTAATTTCTAAATCTTTTTCCAGAGGGTTTTTCTGGTTGGTCCACGTGGACCAACCAGAGGGCTTGGACAGTTGACTCCGGTCAACTGTCTGACCCCCCTCTCTGCTGTTGTCAGAGTGCGTTTTGGACCATCTTCGCGGCTTTTTCTAGGACGATCCTTTCACCGTTCGGCCTAGATCTCTTCTGGGATTTTTCTCCCCTATGACTGGTCATCCACGCCCACCTATTGTCTCGGGGATTGGATCAACGGGCCACCCGTGATCGCGCCTCGAAGAGAGCTCCAGAGCCAAGTTTCAAAACCAACCCAAAACCCCCCTTTTCACCTTTGAACCCTCTTCTACCCAAACTTGAAGCCAAAGTCGCCGTCCTCAGGACCGGAGGGGTGACAGCCTTCCTCCAGGCCGCGCGCGGGGCTCAGGCGAGGGCCGTGGAGGCGCTCCAACCACCTCCGGCGAAGCCGCCGTCGAGGTCCAAGATCTCGGGTATTTTTACCCTCGAGGTTGTGTTTTTCTCATTGTTTTCTTCGTAATTAGCTAGCTGATAGTTTAGGATCGGATTTCGTCTATTTAGTTTGCTGTTTAAAGCGAGTATTAGCATAGATCTCCATATCGAACACCTTGCCGGGGTTCTTCGAACTCCGGCAACCCTTCACCATACACCACCATTCACCCATCGTTCCCCCTGAGATCCCGCTACTGTCGTCTTTCTTTTTGTCTTTGCAGGTACCCGGGCCGCCGCTGACCCATCTGGAGAGAGCTTCGAGCTCGCCGGAGGAGCACGCCGGCGCCGCCACGTCCGCGCGCCACCCCACCTGCGCGCGCCAGGAACAAAAACGAGGGGGAGGGGGGCACGCACAGCTGCCGTTCATCCGCCCCCTCCCCTTTGATCACAGCCGTTCAAGCCCCAAGGGAGCCCCACCGTTGATCATCTTTAGTCCCATCCATCCGGGGCTGCCACGTGGATAAGTGGGGGGTTTTGCATCCAACCCCCCCACGATTTTGTGTAATGCCCAGAACAATTTGAAACTTTCATTGGCATTTTGATTACTTTGTTGCATTTACCAACGGGCCCCTGCGTTTTGTATTCTCGCATACTTGCCCCCGCCAGGTCACGCGCGCAGCGCGTGTGACCTGGGCGCTTTTGCAAAGTGGTCCAACGGCTTTTTGTTTTGATATTTAGTCCAGCAAGTTAATAGTTCACTTATAGATTTTCTGGAAATTTATATTTTGCCCCTTTGGATTTTCTGCAATTACGCTTATACCCCTTCCAGGTGCGCGTGCAAGTCACGCGCACCCTGGGATTTTTGCAGGTGTAGCCTTGGCGTTTTGTGTATTTGCGTGTAGTCCAGAAACTATTCTCTCTAGTTATATATTTTGTGCGCAACTTGCAAAGAGACCCTTGGATTTCTTGAATATTACAAAAACGCCCTTGCCAGGCTTTTCACTTTTTGCTTGCTAGTAGTAATTATTTGAGGCATCATTTCTACTCCAAAAATTCTAAAATTTTGGACTTATGCTCCTGTGCACCTGTGCTTCCACGCCATCCATTTAGATTTTGATTTTATTTTATTTTTATATTTATTAAAAATAAAAAACATCCCTTTTCAGCACTGTTAGCATTAGAAAATCACTAAACAATATAAAAACTCCTCAGAAAAATCCCAAAAAAAGATATTTTGTGCCTTTTAGTTTGTTTTAACTCCCAGCCAAAAATCATTAAAAAATATAAAACCAAACTCCAAAAAATTGTAAAACTCTAAAAACCTTCATAAAAATTTATAAAATCCATAAAAAATCCAAAAATAGTGTTTTCTTTTCCTAAATTTTCTTGGTTTCATTATCTTTCACTGAAAATTAAGTTGGAGAATTTTTGCCACTGATTTCTATTTTATTTCTCCATTTTAAGTTTCAGCCTTGCTTTTTACTACTGTTTTCTTTATTTTGATAATTAAAAATACCAAAAACATTCTAAAATTACCCAAAAATCACAAAAACAGTAAAAAAGTATAAAAAGACCAAAAAGACTTTATTTCCTTATTTTTGAGTATTTTTATCTATTTTTATAAATACTTTAGTTTCCCTTTCATTACATTGTCTTTAATTTCCAATATTGAAAAAAAAGAAAATATAAAAGTAAAAAATATAAAAAGAAAATACAAAATCAGTAAATTAAAAAATCAAAATACAAAAATATAAAATTAAAAATCAAATAAAAAAAATATAAAATTAAAAACCCACAAAAAATAGCATAGTAGACTCTTGATCACATACACACACATATTGGTGCCTTAGTACCCCGTTCTACCTGTCTGCTCCCTGTGTTCGACCTCTACAATACTTGCACCTATACACATCTTGTTGTAGAGTTATAATAAATTTTAACTCCGCACATTTACATTCATTGCTTGACTTATCTGTTGTGGGTTAATTGTTGTTTGAATCGGGATTTCGAGCGGTCACCGCATCGACTGCGGTTTCGCCTTGTGAAACCGTACGACCCTCTATTTTTCTCGGTTCAACAAATGGCGCCGTTGCCGGGGAGCAACAGCGCGTAGTTCGGGTCTTGTGTGTGTTTGTGATTTATTGTCTATTTCGCGGCTTTTATTTTTCGCTATTTTATTTTCTTTATTTTTGATATATCTCTTGAGCTGTCTAACCTTCTCTTTTGTTGACTTTGTGCGAGGTACCGCGGATCGAGGGAGGCGCTCCACCCTAGGCGCCTACGCACCCACGTGAAGCCGGCGTCTGCCAGCTTAGCACCGAGGAGACGAGGAGAGATTTTTTGTAGACCTAGCTCCGCCTTAGTTGTTTCATTTATTTCCTTGCCTTTATTTTTGTAATTTAAGTGAGTGAGAGACCCATACTATTGTAATAATATAGGTACCCCCGAACTTGGACATTCGAGCCTAATTTCCAAGTGATTGTTCACTTGGGGGCTCACCGCGGTTTTTGGTCGGCTTTTCTCGCATTCTTTTTATTTTGTTTTGTTTTTCGATTTTTTTTCTTTTGTGTGATTGAGCCCCTAGTTCTAGGATTGTTTGCGATAGACTAAGGCCAAACACCTAATATTTTACATGCACCTATAGTCTCGTTTGGACTTAGTCAAATTTTAAACAGTTGATCATCACCTTCAATCCATCGCGCCGCGAGCTCTCCCCGCAAAGCGCTTTCTCCTACCCTCAATTTGTTGAGCAGAGGAGGGGTGAGCCTAGACCGGACTCTAGGGTTGAGGATTGACGGTCAACTTGTGGTTCTTCCCGCTGATAGCAATTTTTGAACTTAGGGCGATTTCATCGGCTTTGCATTTGCATATAGTTAGGTTTCAATTCTGCTGAGCATCCTTGCATGTAGAGTGCTGGAGGCAAGGTGAGCATTTACGCTTTAGCATCCATCATTATTTGCCGCTTGCATTGCTTTTCCGACTCTACCTCTGATTTTGCCAACCTAGGATCTTAAAGGAATTGAATCCCCGATAGGCTCGTGCATTTTTTATTAAAAATCCAAAAAAAGTGATAACCAAATAAAATTGGGACTGCTAACATTACTTGACCCTAAAATTCACCAAAAAGAAAAATTTTGTATTGGGGCGAGTAATCCCCTCATTGTCTTCGCTTCTACTTGCTCGCGCACACACTAAGGATTAGTGCCCAAATCCCATCTCAGCCCCCTAAGTGTTTGCGCAACTTCTTTG
Source organism: Ottelia alismoides (assembly GCA_037367405.1). NCBI lineage: Eukaryota > Viridiplantae > Streptophyta > Magnoliopsida > Alismatales > Hydrocharitaceae > Ottelia > Ottelia alismoides. The sequence continues at coordinate 105,004 of JAZKJV010001449.1, read as the reverse complement.
ACTTCTCACCTAACTCTAAAATAGACAAGATAAGAAGACCGAATTTTCGGTCTCTACCGAGTTGAGTAGGTGAATTGAGGGGTTTGTATTCTTTTCATTTTTGTTTGTGATTGTTTTGTGTGTGTCCTAGATCGTCTCCGCGCATTTGCGCCTTCTTCTTCCTTCTCTTGACTTGATCATCGTGCTCTCCCGATCATTTTCTTTTGTTTCGAGATGGCCGACTGGAGCATATTTTATCCGGACTTTGCGGATCACTCGTTCACTCCAGCCGGTCCACCTCCTTTTTTCCAGGAGGACCTTGCTCCTGATTTTTGTACATATCCGACCAACCCACTATTTCAGGATCCGGACTTTGACCTTCACCAATCATTTCCACCACCTTCGCCTACACATTTCGACAACCCGCTCTTCCTTGAGTATCCTGATCCGGAATGTGATTTTTGTCCGCACCCACCGCCCACATTCGACTCACCCGATCCTGAGATTTTGGAGTCACCTTTCATGATATCCACACTTGAGACCTTGAACCAGATGATGGAACATATGAATTCGAGGATCACTGATCTTACTAGTTTAAATAAGAACCAGAATGCTGCTCCAGTCTTTGAGGATATGGAATCATTTGGGGATTATCATGAGAGCTTGCAATCGCCCAAAATACAAAAAAATGAGAAAATTTTAAAAACACAAAAAGAGATTGGGAGACTTTTGATCGAGTCAGACTTTGAGGAGAGCGCCCACTTGCCAGATCCCTTGTCCACACATACATTCACACCCGGTCCCACCTTTGACCCCGAGGACGCCGCTGTACAGACTGCTCTTGGCATACCTCGTGTATATGCTGATTCCGACCTTCTCCCTTGTATAGAGGAGGTCAAAAAATTCAAAAAAATGTTGACTGAACCCGAAGTGGTGGCCACCATTCATGAGATCATCCGTGCCCCACTTCAGCAGGCCATGACCGATTTATCTGCTCCTCTTCCCAAGAAGAGAAAGCGAAGGAGCAGGTCTGAGCGTCATATCTTGACCATGGCCACTTCCCATGCCATCTCACATCGTCCCATTCCTAAGAAGAAGAACACAGCTACACCTTTCATCACTTGCACCATCTCTGACCATACTTGTGATCGCACTCTCCTGGACGGCGGTGCTTCGATTAGCATCATACCCTTCTCGTTGGTACAGTCTCTTCACTTAGGGCCTCTCAAGAAAACCAGGATGATCGTACAGTTTGCTGATGGATCAATAAAGAGGCCGAAGGGTATCCTTGAAAACGCCGTCGTATCGATTCAGGGCATGAGTTATCATGTTGATTTTGTCGTATTGCCCATGGAGACCTCCACAGGGGAGCACTCTCCAATCATCCTGGGACGACCATTCCTCGCCTCTGCGAGGGTCGTTATTGATTACGGATCAGGAGAGATTCGCTTCCGTCCTGCTGATGAGAGCGAAGCGTTGATCACCGCACCTACTGCTGACCAGAGACATGCACCTAATGTGACCTCACCTATCTTGGCTGAGCTCGAGGATCATGACCTTGATGATACTATCAGAGAATTTTGTTGTCTATTGGATTCCACTGAGACCCGAGAATTCCTCCCGGTTGAGGAAAACTTGGAAAGCATGGACCTCGACGTTCCTTCTTCTGGGACTTGGCGATGTGTTGATGACATCCGCGGGATTTACACGATCGATACCATTGAGCGGAGGGCAGATTTAGAGACTATACAGGACGGACATGTTTTGGCTACTTCCACTGATGGGTCCGCTCCTGTCCATATAGATACTGATGAGACTAAGGCCGAATTTGATTTAGTTGCATTTCTTCAAAGATTCGGGCCTTTTGATGAGAAAGATGATCCAGTTGAAATTATAGAGGACGACCAGAGTTCGACTACTTCCACCGATGAGTTCGTGCCTTTTGGTTTTGACCTGGACGAGACCTCGCAGGATGACTCTTATTACACTACTTCCGATGATGAGGAGTTTGTCCCTTTTCACTTTGATATCAGCGAGACTTCCAAGGCCGGACCTAGCCGCACTTCTTTCACTGATCCGTCTGTGCCTTCACACCCTAGGGCCACTGAGGATTTACACTCCGTCGACCCTGATCGGATTCCGTCCACTGTAGACCCCGATGTCGACCTGCACCACACTAGATCTATTCCTCCGCGGTCCCGCAAGAAGGTTCGCTTTCTACCTTCTTGACCCTCTGTACATCCATCCTGTTGTACATTCGTGTTGTGTACCTCCGTCTCTCTCCCGTTTTGCTCGTCTACCCATTCTCGTGTCTGCCTAGCTTAGGACGTACTTTGTCCTAAGTATAGGGGGGTGGACGAGCCGAGTGTTCTTTCTTCGTTCCGTTTCATTACTCCTGTTGTCGCCTATACTTAGGGCTTCTTTTACCCTAAGTATAGGGGGAGTGATGTGTATATCCTTCTCTATCGTCTGCCATCTTCCGATTTATTTTCTTCTTTTCTTCTTTTCTTCTTTTCTTCTTTTCCTCTTATATCTTCTTCATCTACCGAAAAGGTGCCGCCCTTGTAGACAGTTTTCCATACTTAGGACGTACTTTGTCCTAAGTATAGGGGGGTGTGCACCCCGAGTGTCCTTCATTCTTTTTCGATCCTCTCCATTGTCTCTTCTTCTTGTCTATACTTAGGGATATCTTACCCTAAGTATAGGGGGAGACAATCTGAGTACGATCTGTTCATTCCCACCCTTGACCCTCCCTGCTTTGTGTACAGTCTGCTATACTTAGGATTATTTGATCCTAAGTATAGGGGGGACGGTCAACTTCTCATTCGTTTGTTCATCCATTCCCTTAATTATTTATTCTTTAGACTTATCTATACTCAGTACGAGTTATGTCTTCTCTTTTCTCTCTGATCTATGAGGACATAGCTCAAGCTAAGTATAGGGGGGTCGTATATACTGTGTATATACTTTAGCCATAACTCGTACTTTCGTATTTTCCTAATAATATGGCTAATAATTCTTTAAAAATTCATTTAAAATTCTTAATAAAAAGATGTGGGTATTCCTCAAATTCTTTTTGTATTTACTGATTAATAAATCAGGTGAAAATGTTTTTTGCAAAATGTTTGAAAAATAGTTTGAAAATCTTTGTGAACATCTATTGAAAACTATTTGGAAAATATTTTGTTTCGTGTTTTCAACCTGTGTAAAAATTATGTGGTTTGTAAAATTTCTTTTCTTTGTGTGAAATAAAAATGTTTGAAAAATGATTTGCAAAATGGTTTGAAAAATGGTTGCAAAAATGATTTGAAAAACCTATATATACTGTTTTGAAAGCCTTTGCAAAATGATTTTCAAATGTGTGTAAAATGTTTGTAAAAATTATTTTGGACTATAGTTTTCAAAAATTGTGTGTAAAATTGTTTTCAAATAAGATTGAGGAATATACACATCACATCAAAATCCATCATATGTATATATGTATAAAATTGACCACTTACCCTTGTAAATTCTTAAAATCCACTTCTTGTATATATAAAGAAGCACTCCCGTGTACATATTTTCACCTTGTTTTCAGCCAAAATCTTTTTGTTTTCAAAAATTCCCAAAAACATTTGCAAAAATTAAAATCCAAAAACATTTGAAAAATCTTTTTGAAAATACAAAAAAATGCATGCATCATCTTTTCAAAATCCATAAAAAGTTCAAAATCTTTGAAAATTGCATCACAAAAATATTTTCTTCATTGCATTGCATAGCATTCGCATTTTTCGGATTGAGTTTGATAGTTGAACAAGTCTAAGTAAAATCCGAAGATTGGAGCTTGATTGGACCTTAAAATCTACCTAATAACAGGAACCTTATAGGATCTGGGTTTGAGGTACTTCAGGTCTAGTTGACTTAATTCTTTGAGGATCACGGGACTTGGTTCAATGGATTCTTGACTGCCTAAGTAGAGTATTTCGGAGCACACGCACGACTCTTGTTGATAATGACCTAACTTGGACACCTGCACCTTTCACATGGCTCAACTCAGTTGGAGTGGTGAGGGGATTGGATTTGCCGGTATGAGACGCACACAAGTGGAAACACTTGTCCTCCTCTAGGGAGGGAAGTGCACCCCAACCCGTCCAGTGATTAGGAAGTCTAAAGACAGGAGGCTGTGGGTTGCGATAAAGCTTCAAAAGAGGGATAGTCTACTGGCTCAAGAGGAAAAACTCCTTATGTAAATGCTGCTGTATATAGTATTCAAAAAAAAAAAAAAGTTCAGGCATGTGTAAAAATAAAAAGCCTGCAAGTATGTACAAAGAAAATAAGCAAGCTTGAGTTCCAAAGTCATATCATGTGAGCCTGCAGCAGGATGACTTGACTACACTGGTCTTGCATCCAAGGATAGGTAGCTACACTGGCTACCGTCCATTCTTCTCTTCACCCCCTCCTCTTGAGCTGGTTGCCACTTGAACTTAGAAGGGAATACCCCGCTCCTCGAGGATGGAGTTGCTGGATTGGGGAATCATTGGGTTGTCGTACTGGAGAAGTCAGTTTCTTTGTCATTCTAGTTGGGGAGAGCCACCATCACTTACACTGTACAAGTCAGATTCATAGTCGTAAGGGTTTGCGTTTGAGTTGAGATATTTCTGACCTGGCTATTAAGGAGACTTGGACAGAGTTTTGGGATTCTCAAGGACTGTTGGATTTCAAACACGGTTCTCAATAAGGTTCCGCCCGCACTAAAATTCCAAAGGTCCGACTTAAGCTCCAAACTTTGATTTTGTGAAGACAAGTTTGATAATTAAAATTAGTCCACCTTTCTTCTTTTTCTTTTCTTTGTTTTTCTTTTCTGCACTTATTGCATAAGTGTTTGCTAGGGACTAGCAAAGGCAAGTATAGGGGGATGATGAATCCACGTTTCATCATCTTTATTCTATCATTTTGGCCTTAAAAACCCTAGTAAATGCGTGTAAATAGGCCTTATTCATGCATTTTAGCATTCATGCATATGTGTGTAAATATTGTATAAAATGCGGTTTTTAAAGCCAAAATTATAGAATAAAGAAAAGAAAAGAAAAAGAATAAAATTTTGTAAATATTTTATGACCCGAAACCCCGAGACCTAGGCATCTTGATGAATAGGTCGACAAGGAATAAAGTAGGGGGAGATAAGGGCCAAAATACAGATAAAATACCTATACATTATATTCATTCTTTATTCATTTTGGGACCTATTTTTGGTTCCACTTTTTATACATCAAATAAAGAAACTTTGTACATGAAAGTTGTAGATAATTAAATAAAGAAAAATACAAAATTTATTTCACTCAAAAATAATGCACAGATAAAAAGTTATGGTCTGAATAAAAATCCAGAATGCCAACTTCCCAGACCTGTATCTCACAAATAAAAACTCCAAATGCAGCGTACTCACCTTTAATTGTATATAGAAGAAAATAATCTAATTAATGGAGGTGGTTTCGCATTTGGCGGAGCTACGGTTTGAAAGTTGAGTTTTGGACCCTCATTGTATACTTGTACATATTAAAATATTCCATTTATTCTTTATTCATTATTTTTATAATTTTATATTTTTATAATGTTGTAAATAATACTTATAATAATTATGTATATTAAAATCAGAATAAAAACATAAATAAAATACAAATAAAAATACTTGTATATATTCAATACATAGGTATTATACATACACTTATACCAATACAAAACATACTTGTATTTTATTAAATATACAAAATAAATCAGAAAAATAAAATAAAAATATATTTGTGTATATAAAAGTATTTTATGATTTTAGAAAATAAAAACCAAAATAAAATAAATTAAAAATACCTAAATAAAAATAAAATACTTAAATATATAGATATAGATACCTATAAGGGTATAAGTGCAAACTTGTGAAAATATGTATCATAAAAATAATTAAAAATCATGATAAAATAATTTATTAAATAACAAACATTTTTTATTTTATAATCATAAATTAATAAAATCATTTACTATTTTTTAATTAATTTCTAAATCTTTTTCCAGAGGGTTTTTCTGGTTGGTCCACGTGGACCAACCAGAGGGCTTGGACAGTTGACTCCGGTCAACTGTCTGACCCCCCTCTCTGCTGTTGTCAGAGTGCGTTTTGGACCATCTTCGCGGCTTTTTCTAGGACGATCCTTTCACCGTTCGGCCTAGATCTCTTCTGGGATTTTTCTCCCCTATGACTGGTCATCCACGCCCACCTATTGTCTCGGGGATTGGATCAACGGGCCACCCGTGATCGCGCCTCGAAGAGAGCTCCAGAGCCAAGTTTCAAAACCAACCCAAAACCCCCCTTTTCACCTTTGAACCCTCTTCTACCCAAACTTGAAGCCAAAGTCGCCGTCCTCAGGACCGGAGGGGTGACAGCCTTCCTCCAGGCCGCGCGCGGGGCTCAGGCGAGGGCCGTGGAGGCGCTCCAACCACCTCCGGCGAAGCCGCCGTCGAGGTCCAAGATCTCGGGTATTTTTACCCTCGAGGTTGTGTTTTTCTCATTGTTTTCTTCGTAATTAGCTAGCTGATAGTTTAGGATCGGATTTCGTCTATTTAGTTTGCTGTTTAAAGCGAGTATTAGCATAGATCTCCATATCGAACACCTTGCCGGGGTTCTTCGAACTCCGGCAACCCTTCACCATACACCACCATTCACCCATCGTTCCCCCTGAGATCCCGCTACTGTCGTCTTTCTTTTTGTCTTTGCAGGTACCCGGGCCGCCGCTGACCCATCTGGAGAGAGCTTCGAGCTCGCCGGAGGAGCACGCCGGCGCCGCCACGTCCGCGCGCCACCCCACCTGCGCGCGCCAGGAACAAAAACGAGGGGGAGGGGGGCACGCACAGCTGCCGTTCATCCGCCCCCTCCCCTTTGATCACAGCCGTTCAAGCCCCAAGGGAGCCCCACCGTTGATCATCTTTAGTCCCATCCATCCGGGGCTGGGCTGCCACGTGGATAAGTGGGGGGTTTTGCATCCAACCCCCCCACGATTTTGTGTAATGCCCAGAACAATTTGAAACTTTCATTGGCATTTTGATTACTTTGTTGCATTTACCAACGGGCCCCTGCGTTTTGTATTCTCGCATACTTGCCCCCGCCAGGTCACGCGCGCAGCGCGTGTGACCTGGGCGCTTTTGCAAAGTGGTCCAACGGCTTTTTGTTTTGATATTTAGTCCAGCAAGTTAATAGTTCACTTATAGATTTTCTGGAAATTTATATTTTGCCCCTTTGGATTTTCTGCAATTACGCTTATACCCCTTCCAGGTGCGCGTGCAAGTCACGCGCACCCTGGGATTTTTGCAGGTGTAGCCTTGGCGTTTTGTGTATTTGCGTGTAGTCCAGAAACTATTCTCTCTAGTTATATATTTTGTGCGCAACTTGCAAAGAGACCCTTGGATTTCTTGAATATTACAAAAACGCCCTTGCCAGGCTTTTCACTTTTTGCTTGCTAGTAGTAATTATTTGAGGCATCATTTCTACTCCAAAAATTCTAAAATTTTGGACTTATGCTCCTGTGCACCTGTGCTTCCACGCCATCCATTTAGATTTTGATTTTATTTTATTTTTATATTTATTAAAAATAAAAAACATCCCTTTTCAGCACTGTTAGCATTAGAAAATCACTAAACAATATAAAAACTCCTCAGAAAAATCCCAAAAAAAGATATTTTGTGCCTTTTAGTTTGTTTTAACTCCCAGCCAAAAATCATTAAAAAATATAAAACCAAACTCCAAAAAATTGTAAAACTCTAAAAACCTTCATAAAAATTTATAAAATCCATAAAAAATCCAAAAATAGTGTTTTCTTTTCCTAAATTTTCTTGGTTTCATTATCTTTCACTGAAAATTAAGTTGGAGAATTTTTGCCACTGATTTCTATTTTATTTCTCCATTTTAAGTTTCAGCCTTGCTTTTTACTACTGTTTTCTTTATTTTGATAATTAAAAATACCAAAAACATTCTAAAATTACCCAAAAATCACAAAAACAGTAAAAAAGTATAAAAAGACCAAAAAGACTTTATTTCCTTATTTTTGAGTATTTTTATCTATTTTTATAAATACTTTAGTTTCCCTTTCATTACATTGTCTTTAATTTCCAATATTGAAAAAAAAGAAAATATAAAAGTAAAAAATATAAAAAGAAAATACAAAATCAGTAAATTAAAAAATCAAAATACAAAAATATAAAATTAAAAATCAAATAAAAAAATATAAAATTAAAAACCCACAAAAAATAGCATAGTAGACTCTTGATCACATACACACACATATTGGTGCCTTAGTACCCCGTTCTACCTGTCTGGTCCCTGTGTTCGACCTCTACAATACTTGCACCTATACACATCTTGTTGTAGAGTTATAATAAATTTTAACTCCGCACATTTACATTCATTGCTTGACTTATCTGTTGTGGGTTAATTGTTGTTTGAATCGGGATTTCGAGCGGTCACCGCATCGACTGCGGTTTCGCCTTGTGAAACCGTACGACCCTCTATTTTTCTCGGTTCAACAGCGGCCTTGATTAATTCAAGCATCTATGAAGGTCCATGAGATCTGGACATGAGATGTAATCTCAATATCCAAGTCAATATACGTGGAACAATACAATCGCCATATCCTTATCTCCAAGTATTTGCTGAGGAAGCGCATTACTCTTGAAAGTGTTCAAGAATAATTCCATTGTTGAATTATATATAAGCATTGAGAAATAGATAATTAAATGTGATTTCATTATCATGAATAATGTGAATTTGATTCATATTATTTGAATACATGATAATGATATCCAATATAATTAAATATTATTTAATTATTATTGATATGAATAATGTGGATAGCATTATCCAATTATTCATATATATTATAAATGTGATTTATAATATACTAGAGAGAGACTGATATGATTTATATTTGTTGATTAATTAATGTGAATAGGATTCACATTGAATGATTAATTGAAAATATAATCACACTTTGTTTTGGGTTGTGAATGTGATTCACATAATTCCAATGACATGATTGCAATGTTCACAAGATAATTATGAAGTATTTTTATGAAATTATTTACAACAAGAGTTGTTGTAAATCTTGGAGATATCAATTCACCCAAGAAGGGTGGACGACCACCAATATCCATTATGAGATGGGTGGTCGTCCCCCCCCTTTTTAGGGGATGAGGTTAGTCTCCTCGTTATCTCAAGACTAGTCAAATGATTTTATTTTGAAATTAATTATATCGATTTATCAATATAAATTAATTTAAATTAAATTATTTGTTGTTGTGTTTTTACAACAACATCATGGCCATTAAAAAAACACAAGTCAATCTCAGACATTGATTGTGTGATGTCCATGGATTGTGATCCATGGACTCCCAAAACCCTATATAAGAAGAGGTACCCCTTGCTCTCCGAGTTACACGATTATGATCTCTCTCTCTCATTCTCATGCTAACTCCTCTCTCTCTCCTTGAGTGGTCGTCCACTCTTCTCATAGAGATAAAGCCACCTTCGTCGTCGCTCCGTCATTTTGTCGCCGCTTCGATGACTCTTGGGTCTCCTTCTTCTTTGGTACATCTCGCTCGTGAAGAAGATGTTCGATCTCGTGAGATGAGATCAGGAGATCCATTGCTTGGATCAATGACTTGGATTGCGAGAAGCACACGACTCATCCCCGCGCTCACAAGCGTCTCCTCCGATGGATCAGACTTGAGACAGGAGGTATCTTCTCTTAGAGGCTCGATCACAACCACGCTACAAGAGGTATTCCTATGTCTATTATGTGGTTCGATGAAACGATCTGAGAAGTGTTCTTGGATCATATGGTTTCATCATTGATTTTTTTAAAAAATTTCGCTGCACCGAGACTAGTGCAACTAGCCGCTCTTGATTGTATATGATACGATCATCACGCTCCCATGATGCGCTTGAGGATTCTTCGATAATCTTTCAAAATTATCGGCACTATGAGGACCTCCAACATGTTTATCAAGCACACTTTTATCTTTCAAATTATTCCATCCTTTTTATGATAACTGCAACACTACCACTTTGACTTGTATAATTTATCCTGAATAGGTAATAGTATCGATAAAAGGCTGCATCTTTTACCACACTATACTCCAACTAATTATATCTTTGAAACCATGCAGAATAAATCCGCGCTCCTTCTTCTCGATTTTTTTAAATGAGAACGTATGATTGATTGGCTGAGATATAAGCATATGCATATATGCTCTTCGAATGTCATCTTGAATATTAGGATGATAAGTTAAAATTGGAATACACAATCCAGGATCAGTAGGTAACTCAGATAGATTCACATCAATACAACAACGTTTCGTACTTGATTCTTCCACTTTATTTCGATAAGATGATGGCATTCTCATAATTGGTTTATTTGAGGAAATTGAATCAATTGTTGAAACTTGAAATGGGGACTTTTTTTTTATAAGAAATCTGTCCATGCCTATATGTAGCATGAAAGATTCAAATTAATGATAATGTAAGTATTGCACATAATATCATGCAAGAACCAACATATGAAAAAAATCGAATAATAGAAAGTAATATAAAATTTGAATGATAAAAATACAAACATTTTTAATATGGAATGAAGATATTTAATCAAAAACTTTGATTATGAGAGAAGAACAATACGTGCACGGCTGGACGTAGAGTTGGGAAAATGAGAGTAAAAGTAGTAGCGTTGTGAGTCCAAGAGGAAGGAGAGGCATAGCCGTGTAGTTGCAATGTGTTCGTAAAGAAGCCGGAGAGGCGGGAATGCCATCGTAACGAGTCCATGAAGGAGACTAGGGTGCGATGTCTCCGATATAGAGGTTGGGAAGCGACCGTATCGGATACACAGGGGAATCGAGGCCACGAGGCGTACTAGAGGGGGGTGAGGAATGATTACACCATGCTCGAGAGTTGAGAGAAAGCCGATGCTTTTGGGTTCTTGGATGTAACGAAGGGTTGCGTCTGAAGCAAAGGCGGGGCTCTGACGGCTAGGAACAATACAACTGCAATGATTCCTGAAGTGGTAGTGAACACTCCGTGTACGAGGAATCGAGAAAGCATATAAGGAGGATGACAACTTGCCTTGGAGTCGAGTGGATTCTGGAGGGATGATGGAACAAGGCGTAGGGCAAACGGAAATAATGTAATCACACGTAATGATTCTGGAATGTGGACGTTGCAATTTTGATTGGGAGGGGTGGACACATATGGAATGTGGATGGTGCAATTTGAGAGAGGGTGGGCACATACGAATATGTCTATGTTTAAAAAGGAAGGGTGGGAAGAAGTCAAAGGTATTCCAAGATTTTAGGTGGGGCAGTTTCCCACCTCTCTACCATATAGGTCCGCCATTGAGTACAAGCCATTATAAGAGAAAAAAGTAATGTCCGAATGTAACACGATAAGGTAATTTTGTTTTGAATTGGTGATTTTGTTTACCTTACGAAATTTTTATCTGACACATGTTTTTATTTAGTGAAATTTTTCCCTAATTACATACGGAGTCAAACTTGGTTGATAAGTCACTTCCATGGCTTCACTATGATCACCATACCAGATTGGAGGGTGATATATGTATTTAAATAATCGAAGAGATAAGTGATTACACAATTTCAATTTTCTGTAAAAAAAAATCATTTACCTGCATTGGATATTCTTATGTTTCGAGGTGACTTCATTACAGGCGAATAGAAACCATGTTACGCCACGCTCCTATGAGCAGGAGATTGGTGGAATATATTTATGATTTAGGATCTTTTAGCATGATGTAGTTGGACTTTACTTATTTAGATCAGCACCTGATCACAGCTTCACTAGATAGATGGCAGTATTAGACTCATATTTCACATGTGTTATGGAAAAATGACTGTCACGTTCTGGGTAGTTGCATATCTGATTAGCTTGGCGATCAATGAGAATGCCTTGACTGGCCGGATTGCCTCACCGAGTTGGCCGAGTTTGTTTATTAGGTTGGTAGGTTTAAGTTCGGAGTGTAGGAAAGAAAAAAAATTAGGCGCAGCATTAAAGAATCAATAAAATAATGATTTGCGAGTTACCTCCTTCCATCCATTCTAAATCAAATATAAACTTGTAACGGAGACGATGAAGAAATTGACGATGATCTTTTCTTCCTCTTTTTATCCTTCTCTTGATCCCAATCGTTAAGACTCTCTCAGATGGTGGAGAGTTTTGATGGCGGCTCTCTGAATCTCTTGATTCGGTGGTTTGCATAATGAGCCATCAAGTCTCTTTGTAGGGGTAGAGTTGGAGGGTTCAAAAGGATAACAAACCCTATCGTAACCGACTCTGATGATCTACTAACCATCAACGTGGATCAAGATAATGCGGTTACGTTTTATCCATTGACTTGGTAAAACCCAATATTTATCATCTCATAAATATTTTATGTGGACCACATACGAGATAAATTCCAATATTCTCCCACTTGGCCCATATAATCTTTAATTATGAGATAATAACCTTAAGCACACCTTTTCATGGGTTCTATGTAATGTCAATGAACCATATAACTTAATCGTATTAAATTAATATGATCATGGCAGTCACGCATCATATAACTTGACATGATCCCTTCCATGTATCAATATCAACTCAATCCATTCAATTATAATTTAGAAGAATAACATCTCTTTCTTTAATTCCATTTCAACCATTATGTTATCTATTTGCGAACATACATGCATAATATAACAATGAAATGATTCAGAAACATAAAACAAATGAGATTGTCATAATCATAATAGGCACCAAACTAAATGTACTAATTAGCCTTTCACAACAACGACTTCTTTAGAACACCCATTCTTACAAATTGCTCAGAAAAAATTTTAGGTGCTAACCCTTTAGTTAACGGATCCGCAATCATAAAATTAGTACTGATGTGCTCTATTGATACTCTTTGTTTCTGAACTTCTTTCTTTACTGATAAATACTTCAATTTCATGTGCTTTGCATCCTTAGAGTACTTATCATTCTTTGAGAAGAAGACTGCTGCGACAATATCACAATAAAGTTTCAGCAACTTGGCAATGCTGTCGACTATTCCAAATTTTGAAACAAAATTCCGTAGCCACAATTCTTGAACTGTAGCCTCAAAGCACACTACAATTCAGCCTCCATAGTGAAAGCAACAATGACACTGCTTCTCACTTCTCCATGACACAGCTCCTCCGACAAGTAAAAATACGTAGCCAAAGATTGACTTTCTTGTGTCGATGCATCCCGTAAAATATGAATCTGAATATCTGATAATCTCAAGATTATCAGATCGTCTGTACACGAGCATATGATCTTTGATGCCTTGTAAATGTCTGAGAACTTTCTTTACAGCCTTCCAGTGGTCCATACCGGGATTTCCTTGATACCGACCCAACATGCAAGTGGCAAAACTAATATTAGGCCGAGTACATGTCTGAGCATACATGATACTCCCAACCACTAATGCATAAGGAATTCCTTTCATTTCATTACATTCCAATTCATTCTTTGGATATTGATCCAAGCTGAATCTGTCTCCTTTCTGAATAGGAACAACCCCTGCAGAGCACTTGTCCATCTTGAATCTTTCCAAGACCTTCTCAATATATGCCTTCTGAGACAATCCTAACAGTCCTTATGGTCTATCACAGAATATTTATATTCCAATCACATAGGATGCCTCACCCATATCTTTCATTTCAAAGTTTTTGGAGAGATACTTCTTTTTTTCATGTAACAAACCTAAATCATTCACAGCTAATAATATGTCATCAACATATAGGACTAATATAATAAACTTGCTCCCACTAACTTTCATATATATACACCTATCAACAATGTTTTCTAAAAAATCATATGATGTAATGGTATTGTTAAACTTAATATACATTGATGAGAAGCTTGTTTTAGTCCATATATTGACTTATTTAATTTACATACAAGATTTTCCTTTTCTGTGATCCTAAAACCTTAAGGTTGGTCCATGTAGACATCTTCCTCTAACTTCCCATTCAAAAAGGCGGTTTTTACATCCATTTGATAAAGCTTCAAATCATAATGAACCACCAAAGCTAAAATATTTTTTAATGAATCCTTCTTTGAAACTGGAGCAAAGGTCTCCTTATAATCGATGCCATCTTTTTGAGTAAAGCCCATTTGCAACAAGTCTAGCTTTATATCGTTCAATGTTACCTTTAGAGTTACGTTTGGTCTTGAATACCCATTTACACCCAACTCTTTTAGAACCTTCAGGTAACTCAACGAGATCCCAGACATTGTTATTGGCCATTGACTCAAGTTCTTCTTTTATAACATTCAACCACTTTTCAGAACCATTACATTCTATGGTTTGATGGAATGAGCTCGGATCTTTATCAATGCTTAAGTCACATTCATGCTCAAGTGCATATATTATATAATCATCAAAATTTGTAGGTCTCCTTTGCCTTTCAGAGCGTCTTAATGCAACGTCTTGTGATTGTGGTGCAATTGACTCATTTACAACTTGTTCATTAATAATGACATCATCACCTAATGTGGGTGCCAACTCTTGATGTTCCACATCATTATGTGGAGATGAATCCACAGGTGGAATGATTTCTCTAGAAGATTCGGGCAAATATGGAAACACCACTTTATTCCTATCTTCTTTTATTTCCACATTTCGTGAAATTTGGCTTCTATTAATGTTGACATTCTCAATGAAACGAGCATTGTCACTCTCAACAATTCTTGTACTATGGTTAGGATAATAAAATCTATACTCTTTTGACTTTTCAGGATAACTAATGAAAAATCCATTGGCGGTCCTTAGATCTAATTTCTTTTCATGTGGATTGTATACTCTGACTTCCGCTTGACATCTCCAAACATGTAGATGTCTCAAACTAGGTTTCTACCTGTCCATAATTCAAAATGTGTCTTTGAATTGCTCTACTAGAAATCCTATTGAGTAAATATGTTGAAGTCCTTAATGCATATGTCCACAATGAAAGAGGTAAAGTACTATTATTTCTCATGCTCCAAACCATTTCCATTAATGTACAATTTCACCTTTCCGTGAAACCATTTTGTTGCGGTGTTCCGGGCATTGTGTATTGTGCACAAATACCCTTACTTTAAATGAATTTTGCAAATAGACCAGGATGTCGACCCGTCTCATCATGCCTTCTGAAATATTCACCACCTCGGTCAGATCTCACAACTTTTATTTTCCTATCCAATTGCCTTTCCATCTAATTAATAAATATCTCAAGAACATTTGCTGCTTGAGTTCTTTCATGCAATAGATAAATATATCCATACCGTGAGAATCATCTATAAATGTAATAAAATATCACTCCCCTCCCCATGATGAGACATCAAAAGGACCACAAATATCAGTATGTATCAATTTTAAGAGCTGGGTAGCCCTTGTAGATGGCTTCTTTGATGCTTGTTTGGATTGCTTTCATTTAATGCAATCTATACACAACCTTAGATCAATAAAGTCTAATTGAGGCAATATGTCATTCTTAATAAGTCTCAACATTCTTTCCTTAGATATATGACCTAGTCTTTGATGCCATAAAGAGCAGATCATTCATTAGATGCATTCCTTTTCACACCCACATTGCATTCAACATAAAACAGGAAATTCATAAATTTGTTATCAAGATTAAAATGATAAAGATAATTCTCCAAAGTACCAGAATTATAAAAGTACTTATTTCTAAACACAGAGAATGATCCATCAGAAATCTTGAAAGAAAATCCTAAACTATCCAGTTTGCAAACGGAAACAAGATTTCTAGCACATTCGGGAATTTAGAGACGTCCTAGACATCCTTCCAGATTAACTTGACATCCCGTGTCCATGATCAATATGTAAGTCCCAATTCCATCTGTTCGTGTCTTCATCCTATTTCCCATGAGCAAATATTGCTCACTTTCCTTTATAATCTGAGTTGTAAGTAATCCCTCTAATATGTGAGATACGTGAGTAGTTGCACCCGAATCTAACCATCAAGTATTATTAGGAACATCTATAATATTTGCTTCGAAGCAAACAATAACATAATGCATACCTTTCTTTTCGAACCATACTTTTCATTTAAGGAAATCTTTCTTCATATGCTCGGTCTTCTTGCAAAAGTAACATTTAATTTCTTTGGAATTGTTCCCATTAGCTTTCATGAGAGCTTTTCCTTTGTTCCTTTTGCTTATGTGGCTTTTATTGCTACTAACCCCTAACGTAGTCTTTTCAATAGCCATGAGGTTCACCGAGTGTTCTTTTATCTTCTTTAATCTCCCTTCTTCTTGAATGAGCATAGTCTTTAATTCCATAAAACTCCACTTATCCTTTAATGTGTTGTAGTTTACCTGGAATTGCCCAAATTCAATAGGAAGAGAGTTTATGATAAACTGTACTAAGAACGTCTCGTTGACATCCATCCCCATGGTTTTCAGTTTCGCTGTGAGATTAGACATTTCAGTTACATGATCCATCATCGAGTTGGACCAGTTGAACTTCTTCATGGTCAACTCGCTCATTAAAGTCCCGACAATGGACTTATCAGCTACATCGGACAGGGGATACTCCTTAACTTTCTTCACTAGCATCGTTCGTACTGGGCATTGCCGGTTTGACGTTTTCCACCATTGAGATTTCCATCAAGCTCGAGCAGAGTCTATTCGATCTTTCCCAAGCCTCATAATACATCCTTTCACCGTCCGTGTTGTTTTCTGTAATGACTTGTGGTTTTTGATCTTCAACTAATGCATGGTCTAAATTCATCACTCCCAAATGAAAGAGGATCTGTTCTGATCAATCTGCATTTGAGTCCGTTGAACCTGACCATAGAGTTGCCCAATGCAAACAAGTTCATAGCTGCTGAAACTGTAAATAATAATACATATGCTCACAATAATGCTTTTAGAAATAAATTAATAATCTATATACGAGAAATACATATTGAAATTTCTTTCACAATATGTTAATAAACACCTTTGGGCAGAATATTAACATATCAATAAATGCATCAGTGATGCAATTAGGTATAATTTAATAGGTAATTGAATAAATCATGTTTAATTCATGTTTTCCATCTTTGGATGCAAAACTCATGATTCATTAATTAGCCTCTTAATATGCATAATCATGGACAATGATCCACCTTTGGGTGATCTCCTAGTCCATGATTATACTATTCTGATTATCGAAATAAATGTCAGGTTATTTAATCTTTAATTTGCATCAACACTACGATAATAAGAATCGTTGGTGATTAACCACAAATTGAACATTATAATTTCATTCATCAACAATAATGTGCATGTGATGCCTTTACAAAAACATATCAATCACTTCTCTAGCATATATGCACCAAGTGTCGCTTGATTGATTGATTTATTTTTTTTAGATCTGCAATTGCTTTGTAATATTTACTTATTACAAGTCTGTAATCACATGTACACCAATTATGTGAAATTAGGAAAAGAAAGTTATCAATTTTCGATAATTAACATAGTATTAAAATAATAATACATGAATGCTATATTTAGCAAAGGTTAGAGAATGAGATAAAAAGCAGCCAACAGCTTTTAAAACTTCCATATCCCATTATTCAAATCCAACCGTAAGGATTGGGATCAAATCTCTTTTATACTATAAATTCTCAAGCCATTTAATCTTTAAGGAATATAATACCAAGTTTTATTGCAAAACTTAAGCTCAAATATTCTTTAGATTCACAGAATATAAAATAAAAGACAAAAATAATCTTTCGGAATCAAATGATCCAAAGATTTGAGGACATAAAATAATCAATTTTATCGATTCCATCAAAGCCAAGTACAAGAATCTGGCTCTGATACCAGATTGTAGGAAAGAAAAAATTTAGGCACAGCATTAAAGAATCAATAAAACAATGATTCGCGAGTTACCTCCTTCCATCACAAATCAAATAGAAACTTGTAACAGAGATGATGAAGAAACTGACAGTGATCTTTTCTTCCTCTTTTTTATCCTTTCCTTGACCCCAATCGTTAAGACTCTCTCAGATGGTGGATAGTTTTGATGGTGGCTCTCTGAATCTCTTGATTCGATGTTTTGCATATTGAGCCATCACGTCTCTTTTATAGGGGTAGAGTTGGAAGGTTCAAAATGATAACAAACCCTATCGTAACCGACTCCTGATGATCCACTAACCATCAACGTGGATCAAGATAATGCGGTTACGTTTTATCCATTGACTTGGCAAAATTCAATATTTATCATCTCATAAATATTTTATATGGACCACATAGGGGATAAATTCCAACACGGAGAAGTCTAACATCGATAGTGCATGGATTCGTATGACATGGCTCATAGAGTATTTTTCAATACTCCTATGGCTGCATGAAGTGAGACCGTTCTGCATCATCTATGAGCATACATTCTACATCTGCTAGGAGAGATCAAGAGAGATCCTTTTTTTTCTGACAGGTCAGGAAACACGGGGTTTTTTACTTACTTGCTACTTCTCAAATACTTAGAGTTATGCAGAGGTTATAGTTAGTGACCCACGCGTTTGGCTTATCTTTATAGATAGATGTGTGTCGCACCAAAGGCAAGCATAGTCATGATTAGTGGACCACTCGCACTTCCATGGTCGTGGGCATGGGAATGGTTTCCACACATCTCACCAACTGTCCATCATGTCCCCTTAGATTATGGTAGTAGCCTTAGATGTTGATGCATGTATACTTGGACATCACGACTAAATCAATGCATGACATATGACCACACAAGGATGCTTTCGATCTACCAAAATCGGATTACATAAGGAAATGAATATCATTTGGAAGTACTCAATTATCTAAAATTTTGAATTATTTCATAATGTGCATGTACTATGGACATCCTATAATGCACATGTGGGGAACTAGCTCCCTCTGTGTTGTTAGGAAGGGCGTAAGAATTTCTAGTGGTTGAACTGTACCATCGACCTTTAAGGGAAGACCTCTTTGTATTGGATAGGGTATCATGATGTGCATCCCTAAAATTAGAATTACATAGGGATTATTTGTTTCCTACAGTATATATGGTGCTAGGACGTCATGATGTTGTCGACTATTGCATGGCATAATAGAATCGTATTACACAGTGATCCATTAGTAGACACAAGTGTGCCCTCAACTTTGTGGCAAGCACAACTGTGTTGCAAGTTCTCAAAATGCTTTGTTTTCACAAACTAAAGTTGTCTAACAATATGGATGCATTGCAAGTGTCACGATTCAATAAAATCACCCATGTTGCATGTGACCAAATGATCGAAATATATGTGGCAACATATGTGTGCACATGGTAAAAGACTCCATCTAGCGACATGTAATAGCCTCGCCCCGAGCCAATCCAAAACCTATTCAAATGTTTAAGGTGAAGAACAACATATGAATATCTTCCAACGAATAGTTACTAACATATATAGCATAGTTACATAAAATATTGTCGCGCGTTTAATCCACTTTTATATGCAAGTAAAAAGATGTCATATATAATACATGGACACGTAGCTAGCAAGGTTGTGGCTTGCTATTCACATTAAAAGACCGAACATTTGCATTGCATCACTAAGCTTACAAGCACATATACCAAGTATAGCAGCAAAAGTAAGCCATTTTCTCTTGATCATTTCCGTCCTTCACCAAGGTTGTTAATCACACTTCGGTCGCAAAGTATGACACAAGAAAATACATCATGATTCATGTCAAGACATCTACCAAAAATATTCTCAAACACCCTCCTTAAATGTAGCACCCTAAATATAAAGGTGGATCGAGCTCCATCCCTACCAAAGAGATATCATGAAAGGGCTACCCAGGAGCATGCATCCGCCACGATTAATGGAAATAAATAATGAGTCATATAGCAATGAGCACATTGCACAAATAAGTGGGGGAGATTATACTAACCGGAACATAGACTCACATCTAGTAAGTAAAAAGTGTGAGAGAGAGTTATAAGTAGTGGAGACTAGTACTAGACAACTTGTGCCTAAGCATTTTGGGTTGTGGTCAAAGGGGCCAATTGGGTCCGAGCTCAATAAGTTGTGTAGGCCCACAATCCTCGATAACTGCTCAGATCTAGGTCCAAGATTTTGCAAATGGTTTTAGATCAGGTTTTATCTAATAGCGGAGAAGACTACAAAAGAGGTGGAGCTACCCTTACCAAAGAGATGTAAAGAAAAGGCTACCCAAGAGCGTGTGATAGCCATTATCACTGATAATAAGTAATGAATCAAACTATAACACCCCAAACACTGCCAAGAGACATAAGGACATTACAAGAATAATTAGGGAATTATGCCACTCCAAACATAAACATGCATATAATAACCACAAAGCATGATAGTAGCTTATAAGTAGTAAGGACTACCAATAAACAACTCATGCTTATACATTTTGGGATGCGGTAAAAGGGTTCAAGTTGTCCCAAGCCCAAAAAGTTGCATGGGCCAGTAATCCTTAATGACGACCCGAGTCTAGACCCGAGACTCTGCAAATAGTATTAGATCACATTCCCTTTCATAGTTGAAAAGGCTACCAAAGAGGTGGAGTCACCCTTACTAAAGATAAAGGAGGAAAGATCTACCAAAAAAGTGCAACTGTCACTATTAATGAGAAAAGGTAATGGATCAAATAGCAACGAGCATGTTGCATAAATAAGTTGGGGAGATTATAACACCCTCAAAATAGTCCCACATTTAGTAATCCTGAAGTATGAAAGTGAGTTATAAGTGGTGGGAATCACGACCAGACAACTTGATCTTAAGGATTTTGGGCTATGGTTAAGGGACACGGTTGGGTCCAAGATGTTGGACATGCGAGCCCACGGCGAGCCATTATGCAATAAATGTTATTGCGAATATCATTTCCTAGTATGAAATGAAGAATAAATAATTTGCGTAATAGGTCCCTTAGTACAATTAGGGTTATGTACCATGGCCATCTTGATGATCATACAACTGTTGATTCAAGTATTGAATCATAGAGGCTGGTGCTTGGATGAATATCTAAAGAGTTAGATCGAGGACTCATCGAGCACCGTCAAATGAGTATTAAGAGATGATCTCCAGCCTGAGTAGGAGATGGCAATCCTTTCTCAGTTGGTTGATATCTAACCGACCTCTTGATGCAGGTCCTCTGCATAGGAATAGAGATTCAGAGGTGTCAGATTAGTTAGGTCAAAGAGTTGATTTAACGAGATCGAGATAACCAAAGTTCTATATTGTATGCTGTCATGATATAGGCACGCATCCTCTGACCGGAGACAGATGTGTTACTATATGTCTGAGTATGTACATTTGGCAGAGCAATAGGTTGATGACCTAATCAAGGTCTATACACCGGTACGTTGGTGTGCATGCAAGGGCATGCGAGTAATACGATCTCTCAAAGGAATCATACATGTTCATTACTGAACCGGAAGACATGAGCTCACTCATGAGATATAGGGAAGAATCAAATTCCGTGCACGGTCGTCTCGCTTTGGAAGCTTGACTGAATTTGTAGGTTTGATATATACTTTTGGAAAGTATATGATCAACACCTGGGTATGATATATGCTTTTGGAAAGTATATGATCGATACCAACTCCAATGATCGAATGAGAAACTTAAAGATAAAACTCTGAAGTAGACAATGTAAAATTGATCTTATACTTCGGGTTTATTCTTAGTCTTCCAGTATGCAGGATGTACAGGCATTGGGAATACCTGAGGGTGATGTGATCATAAACGGTTGTATAACCATGATGCTTCCATTCCTAGGGAGTGATGAAACGGGTCTGGATTTTAGTGACTCCTCTCAGTAGAGAAGTAATCTAATCTTAATCCAAATGTTGGACATTGATATGAATGTGATTCAGATGCAATGAAAAGATTAGATTTACGGTCTTGATTTAATCAAGCATCTATGGAAGGCCTGAGATATGGATTTGAGATGTGATCTCAATATCCAAGTCACTATATGTGGAACAATACAATCGCCCTGTCCTTATCTCCAAGTATTCGCGGAGAAAGCGCATTATCCTTGAAAGAGTTCATGGATAATTCTGTTGTTGATATATGTATCCGAGCATTGAGAAAATGGATAATTAAATGTGATTTAATTATCATGAATAATATGAATTTGATTCATATTATAAGGAGAGTTATCTTAGATAATTAAATGTGATTTAATTGTTAAAGATGTAAATAATGTGAATGTGATTCATATTATTTGAGAACATGAGAATAGAGATCCAAGATGATAAAATGTGATTTAATCATCATGGATATTGAATAATGTGGATAGCACTATCCATATTAATCATATATATTATAAATGTGATTTATAATATATAAGAGAGAGCTATTTGTAATTTAAATTTGTTAATTAAATGTTAATGTGAATTGGATTCACATTGAACATTAAATTGAAAATGTAATTTACATTTTATTTTGGGTTGTGAATATGATTCACAAATTTATAATGGCAAGATTGCAATGTTCACAAAATAAATTGGATTTATTTTTGGGAAATAATTTGCAATAAAAGTTGTTGCAAATATTAGAGAGAATCATGAGATAATGTAATCTCATGTAATAGGAGAGAGGCATCCACCTTCCATATACTAAGAGTGGACGGCCACAATTCCCATAAGGAATGTGGTGGCCGTCCACCCTCCTTATGGAAGGAGGCTTGCCTCCTTCCTATTTCTTTAATGGAGATTGATTTGATACAAATCAAAATATATTTAATATATATTTGGTTTTATTAATAATTGTTGTTGGTTTTTACCAACACAAATCTTGATCATTAAAAGAAACACAATCAACGAGAGCCATTGGATTTGTGTTGTCCATGGATTGAGATCCATGGATCCCAAAATATTATAAAAGGAGAGGCACCCCTTTGCTCTTCTTTACACCAAGAGAACATAAGTCTCTCTCTCTCTCTCTCTCCCTCTTTCTCTATACACGCCTACTTTCTCTCTCTCTCTCCCTCTCATGGCCGTCCACCATGGATGCCCTAGAGAGGTTCTCCATCGCCGTAGCGTCGTCATTATGCTGCCCGATCGTCTGCTCGTGGATCTCCGTCTCCTTCGGTACGCCACGCTCGTGAAGAAGACGTCGGATCTCGTGTGTCGAGATCAGGAGATCCACCGCTTGGATCATCAACATGGATTGCGAGAAGCACACAATTCATCTCCGCGCTCGCATGCGTCTCCTCCGTCGGATCGGACTTGAGACAAGAGGTCTATTCGTTTAGGGACTCGATCGTAACCACGCTTCAAGAGGTAATCCCATTACTTGTTTGTGGTGTAGACGAAATGATCCGAGAAGTGTTCTTGGATCATGTGGTTTCGTCACATGAATTTTTTTTATATTCCGATGCATCGAGCAACTAGTGCGATTAGTCGCTCTTCGTTGTATTCGATACGATGCTCACGCTTCCGTGATGCGCTTGAGGATCTAACCATATCCTTCAAGTGGTATCAGAACCTTAGGTCGAAGGTTTTGGATACGATCCATAAAACCGAATGCGACTTGGGTTCGTTAGGATTGCAAAAGTTTTATCGCATTTCATTTTCGCATCTCTGTTTAGTGTAAATTTTCGGCCCTGTTTAATTTTTCTAAACATGAAAATAACACTTGAATTTTGTTCCCTATTAAATAAGGAAACCATAGGATCAGAGTTTACGTAATTTGGATTCCGTTTGCTCGAGATATGGTCGTTTTAATGAAGATGTATTCACTATTACGGGAACTGCGAATCTTAACGTAATTAAGGAGTTAATTACTGTTTAGAAACGCCTTGAAATGCATGCAAATCACGTAGGTTCTGTTGTAAATCAAATTAGCAAACTTTGGAAACTTACTTTGCTTAATTTGGATTTAAATTGATTGGGATGTTAATTTTAGTAAGTAGGGGTCACTGCTGAAATTACTTTCCTAATCAAGAACCATGTGAATGTCAATTAGTGAAATTAATTGTTAATTTCATGAAATAATTATGAAAAATATTTTAGAGTTAACTTGGCCTCTACCAATAATTGATTAGATTTGATCTAGATCAAAATTGGAAACACAATCATCAAACTCCTTGCTTGAATATGATTGGGAATTTGTCTAGCAAATTTCCTTATCAAAAATATTTTGATTATTACTATATGGTATAATTTCGATTGAAGAACTGATGATCATCTCAAGTACAAAGTGATTGACTCGTCATTAATTTTTCTCGAGGCGGATATGGTGTCTAGTCGGGGATCGCTGGGGTAGCGGGTTGCAACGTATGCTGTCCGTCCCACTCCCGTCGGTACTGTCCATGACAGCGGGTAGGGAACGAATGATGCCTGAGAGATCATGATGTATTTTTCTAATTATTAAAATTTGAATTAATACGTATTTTGAGATAATACCATATATTCAAGTAAAATCAAGTTTGTTGATTGAATTGGATTGAAAATTAATTTAATATGATTAAGTTAATTATATCCAATTAAAAACACTCTATTATAATAGATATGTTATTTCCCTTAGAAGAATTAATTATGTGAATATGATTCATGATAATTAATTAAAATTTGAATAAGAGATGGAGGATCACATAAGTGACATCCATGGTCTCCCGTCAAGGCAAAGGGTTCCGTCGCCAGATATTGTATGTAGGAGATGCCTGTCCGAAGTGACAGCTCCTGCATATGATCCATTTGGATCGAGTTCATCGCTTCTCGAAAGAGTAAGGACGTATATATAGTGACCCTAATATCAGACCCTCATATTATTGGGGCGATATTGGATTGCGCATAGCGAGTTGTATTCCTGTTGACGGTTGGTTCAATTAATGACGGGTCAACATCACCTTAGGGGTGGTAGGCCCGGGTGTTAAAGACCGAATTGGGAGATGCAAGTTGGACTTGCAAGGCGGAATGTGTTCCCACTTCTTTTTATCTGAGTTACAGGTTCTCATATTATTGGGATGTAACAAAGATAAGGAAGGAGATCCTAGATCTTGCTTGAGATATAATGGTAAGCATATCTCTTACATTGAAAGTGACTAAGGGAATAAACTTTCATTGTTGACATGGCAAGACAACTTTGATATAAAAAATTCTAAATCAAAGTAAATTATATATTTATATATGTTTATGCACATTTCTTATTTCAGATAATCCTTCTTTAATCCCACTCATTGTTATACTCAATAATAACCAATAGAATATCATGGATTGGACCCATGATCCAGATATTGTACTTGCAATTGGACACATAATGTATGTGGTTGCAATGTGCGAGTTTCCTCATAATAATGAGGAATGATAATTAAATAGACAATAGGACTAAAACCCCTAGGGTTTGTATGTCTCTATAAGTCTTGATCTCATCAAATGTACTTTTGAAGTGACATGTCGATAATGATCGTAATTATCAAATAATCCTTATATAATCTAAGAAGATGTTCTGGCATACATATGTGCTCTCGACATATAATCATGAATGATAT
Organism: Ottelia alismoides; assembly: GCA_037367405.1. NCBI lineage: Eukaryota > Viridiplantae > Streptophyta > Magnoliopsida > Alismatales > Hydrocharitaceae > Ottelia > Ottelia alismoides. The sequence continues at coordinate 79,461 of JAZKJV010001449.1, read as the reverse complement.
GGTTCTCTGCATTATGCAGAATGGTGGCTCTATAGGAGATGATGTATTCAAATTGTTTGAGTACCTACCTGAACCTAAGTTTTAAGAGTTTAGATGGATGTAGATATGATGAATGTCATCATTCTACTATCTATACTTTAGTCATTCATGAAGATTCATAAAATTCATATTGTATGAATTGAATGAAGCATGATCCTTTGTCTTGAGCAATGATTGCTTATAGATAAGGGAGCGCAGTGGAAGCATGGGTTGGACCCAAGTAAGAAGTATAGTTAAAGAGTTGATTGTACATCTGTGACTTCCATATGACATCCAAAGAGTTGGATGAATGCCAATACTGCAATAAGTTGATGTGTTGATAGTATGACTATCAAATATATCTAGAATCCTTAGAGAAGGAATCGGGTAATACATCCGAATAATCTACATATAATCATTGATATTGACTTACTTATTTGATAAGATAATGTCTAATAATTGTATCTCAATCTTCTAATGACACTTGCAATTGGTTGCATCTGTATTAGAATATTAGAAATTTGATTTTAAGGTTTAATGGTCATCCATGTTGGAAGTGATGCAATTGTTGCAATAATTTCCATTGGATTAATAGACTTCATATTTTCAGTGAGAGTCCTTAGTCTTAGAGAATGTCTCTGTGACCTAGATTTTAATACACTCATTGTTTATTTCTAAATGTTGGGAATAAACATGAATTCTGGAATAGACCTATCATAAAGAGTTATGATGGAGATATTTCAGATAGTAATCTAAAATCTAGTGGACTCTACTAAATTAGAAAATTAATGAATGGTTCATTAACATTTCTAATAATGAAATTAAACCTTAAAAGATCAATAGGAGAATGAAGATCATTTGATAATGATCTAGCATCATGTTTTGGACATTTGTCTGTTGATGTGATCAATAGACTGATAAGAGATGAAACTTTAGATTGTTTAAAGGTTCAAATCTTACATACTTGTGAATACTGTATTCAAAAGTAGAAATGTCCAATACACCCTTCCTTGGGAATGGTGTAAGATGTTAAGGTATTCAAAGATCTCATACATATTGATGTATGTGAATAATCTATATCAGAATAAACATTATGGATATGAGATATCTATTAATGATTATTTGTGATATGAAATGTCTTCTCTTCACTTAGAAAACTTTGAAATGTTCAAAGATTTCACAATTTTGGTTTAAAACCAAAGTTTGAAGGAAGACAAAATGAAATTGATCTAACCAAGGTAGCTTGTACCTATTAGATGAATTCAAGGAATACCTTATGGACATGTGAATATCATTCCTATCTCAATCCTCCTAATGAAAAAAGGTTCCATGTGATTAAGCTGGAATCTGGCACTGGAGAGTGCTACTTCATTAGGAAAAAAAAGGATGGCATTGGATACCTACTTTATGACCTTGAGATTCTTAAAGGATCTCATCTCTGAGAATGTGATTCTTAGAGGATGACTCTCTTGAGAATCAAGATGAAAATGAAGTAAAGTAACTCATTTAATCTTGAGAAGATAATGAGGCTCCTGAAATCGGAACTAGATAGACAATTAAAGATGAAACATTAATACCTCTTCAAATAAGTTTGAGGACAGATTCCATGTGTCAGTAGAATTTGACAATGATCTGACTTCATGTGATGATGCTTCTGAAGATCATATCATGGAAAGATGGATGTTAGCAATAAAATCTAATGAAGACTTCATATACAAGTGTTGTATGTGAACCCTCGAGGATCCACCTGTAAGGGTCAGACCCATTAAGGTGTAAATGGATCTTCAAGAGAAAGAGGGAACTTGATGAGAAGGTAGAGACCTTCAAAGCACAGTTCGTAGCCATGAGCTACACACCAAAGAGAAGACATCGCTTGCGATGAGACTTGCTCTCCAATGACCTTGCTTTAACCTATCAGAATATTGCTAACTATAGCTACACAACTTGACTATGACATCTTCATGATGTGAGTCAAGATTGCATTCCTCTATGAATACCTCTATGAGGATATTCATATGAAGTAGCCCCAGGGCTTCATGGTTGAGGAAAGCAAGGTATGTAAGCTAAAGAACTCCATCTCTGGACTCATATAAGCTTCTTGTAGTTGGAACATAAGATTTGATGAAATTATAAATGTTATTATTTCAGATAAAATCTTGATGAACCATGTGAAGCTTAGTGGGAGTGCCATTGTGTTCATCGTGCTAAATGTAGATATTATCCTAATCATTTGAAATGATCTAAGGATAATAATAATAAGTATTTTATAATATGGTTATCCCATACCTCGAGATATGATCTCAAGGATACCTCTTAGATCTTAGCTCTGAAGTTGTTTAGAAGTAAAGAGAAGAGGATATTGGGACCGTCACAATAGTAGTACACCTTGGACTTATTCCATTTTCTGGAAAATTCCAAGAAAGGCTTCCTTCCCTTAAGATGTGGTAGTGACCTATCCAAAGGGATAGCACCTCAGAGAGTTGAGGAAGTGAATGCTAGAACTGCTTGCACTTGTGCATCAATTATGAGAAGCTGAGTGTATGCTAGATGTGCAAAAAGAGCCAGATGTCTACCATGCAGTGGGAGTAGTAAGCTATTACTAATCCTACTATGGAATAAAACACTTGATTGCAGTAATAACAATATCTTCATAGATGATGAAACTTAGAGATAGTGATCTCAAAGTCTTATCTTCAAAAGTTTAAGACCTTGCAGATGGTGATCTATGAGGGTCTGAACTATAGATACCTTAAGAGATAGAGATCTCTAGGAATAAAGGTATTCTGATAAGGATTATGGGCATACTGGTTATAATAATTATCAAGCTATAGTGTCAAGGACGCTATAACAATATTGAGTACTGGTTGCATAAGATGCAACATTCGCATTGGATGCGAGCACTGTAACTAGGAGATATGCAAGTACCGTAAAAGGACTTGGCGTAGTCTCTCAGGAACAGAGTGACTGATCATCTTACCTAGCTATTTTCTAAATAGCCTATGATTGTCACATGAGTGTGGGTTTAAATGATTAGCCCATTACTAACTCTTTGGGCTAGTGGGAGATTGTGGACATGCGAGCCCACGGCGAGCCATTATGCAATAAATGTTATTACGAATATCATTCCCTGATCTGAAATGAAGAATAACTAATTTGCATAATAGGTCCCTTAGTACAATTAGGGTTATGTACCATGGCCATCTTGATGATCATACAGCTGTTGATTCAAGTATTGAATCATAGAGGCTGGTGCTTGGATGAATATCTAAAGAGTTAGATTGAGGACTCATCGAGCACCGCCAAATGATTATTAAGAGATGATCTCCAGCCTGAGTAGGAGATGGCAATCCTTTCTCAGTTAGGCTGATATCTGACCGACCTCTTGATGCAGGTCCTCTGCATAGGACTAGAGATTCAGAGGTGTCAGATTAGTTAGGTCAAAGAGTTGATTTAACGAGATCGAGATAACCAAAGTCCTATATCGTATGCTGTCATGATATAGGCACGCATCCTCTGACCAGAGACAGACGTGTTACTATATGTATGAGTATGTACATTTGGCAGACCAATAGGTTGATGACCTAATCAAGGTCTATACACCGGCGCGCTGGTGTGCATGCAAGGGCATGTGAGTAATACGATCTCTCAAAGGGATCATACAGGTTCATTACTGAACCGAAAGACATGAGCTCACTCATGAGATATTGGGAAGAATCAAATTCCGTGCACGGTCATCTCGCTTTGGAAGCTTGACTGAATTTTTAGGTCTTATATATACTTTTGGAAAGTATATGATCAACACCTGGGTATGATATATGCTTTTGGAAAGTATATGATCGATACCAACTCCCAATGATCGAATGAGAAACTTAAAGATAAAACTCTGAAGTAGACAGTGTAAAATTGATCTTATCATCGGGTTTATTCTTAGTCTTCCAGTATGCAGGATGTATAGGTATTGGGAATACCTGAGGGTGATGTGATCATAAACGGTTGTATAACCATGACGCTTCCATTCCTAGGGAGTGATGAAACGGGTCTGGATTTTAGTGACTCCTCTCAGCAGAGAAGTAATCTAATCTTAGTCCAAATGTTGGACATTGATCTGAATGTGATTCAGATGCAATGAGAAGATTAGATTAGTAGTCTTGATTTAATCAAGCATCTATGGGAGGCCCGAGATCTGGATTTGAGATGTGATCTCAATATCCAAGTCACTATACGTGAAACAATACAATCGCCATGTCCTTATCTCCAAGTATTCGCGGAGAAAGCGCATTATCCTTGAAAGAGTTCATGGATAATTTTGTTGTTGATATATGTATCCGAGCATTGAGAAAATGGATAATTAAATGTGATTTAATTATCATGAATAATATGAATTTGATTCATATTATAAGGAGAGTTATCTTAGATAATTAAATGCGATTTAATTGTTGAAGATGTAAATAATGTGAACGTGATTCATATTATTTGAGAACATGAGAATAGAGATCCAAGATGATTAAATGTGATTTAATTATCATGGATATTGAATAATGTGGATAGCACTATCCATATTAATCATATATATTATAAATGTGATTTATAATATATAAGAGAGAGCTATTTGTAATTTACATTTGTTAATTAAATGTTAATGTGAATTGGATTCACATTAAACATTAAATTGAAAATGTAATTGACATTTTATTTTGGGTTGTGAATATGATTCACAAATTTATAATGGCAAGATTGCAATGTTCACAAAATACATTGGATTTATTTTTGTGAAATAATTTGCAATAAAAGTTGTTGCAAATATTAGAGAGAATCATGAGATAATGTAATCTCATGTAATAGAAGAGAGGCATCTACCTTCCATATAGGAAGAGTGGACGGCCACAATTCCCATAAGGAATGTGGTGGCCGTCCACCCTCCTTATGGAAGGAGGCTTGCCTCCTTCCTATTTCTTTAATGGAGATTGATTTGATATAAAACAAATTATATTCAATATATATTTGATTTTATTATTAATTGTTGTTGGTTTTTACCAACACAAATCTTGACCATTAAAAGAAACACAATCAATGAGAGCCATTGGATTTGTGTTGTCCATGGATTGAGATCCATGGATCCCAAAATATTATAAAAGGAGAGGCACCCCTTTGCTCTTCTTTACACCAAGAGAACATAAGTCTCTCTCTCTCTCTCTCTCTCTCTTTCTCTATACACGCCTACTCTCTCTCTCTCTCCCTCTCATGGACGTCCACCATGGATGTCCAAGAGAGGTTCTCCATCACCGCAGCGTCGTCGTTATGCTGCCCGATCGTCTGCTCGTGGATCTCCATATCCTTCGGTGCGCCACGCTCGTGAAGAAGACGTCGGATGTCGTGTGTCGAGATCAGGAGATCCACCGCTTGGATCATCAACATGGATTGCGAGAAGCACACGATTCATCCACGTGCTCACAAGCGTCTCCTCCGTCGGATCGGACTTGAGACAGGAGGTCTCTTCGTTTAGAGACTCGATCGAAACCACGCTTCAAGAGGTAATCCTATTACTTGTTTGTGGTTTAGACGAAACGATCCGAGAAGTGTTCTTGGATCATGTGATTTCTTCGCATGATTTTTTTTAAATTCCGCTGCATCGAGCAACTAGTGCGACTAGTCGCTCCTCGTCGTATTCGATACGACGCTCACGCTTCCGTGATGCGCTTGAGGATCTAACCATATCCTTCACAAGATTAATAAGTTGTTAGGACAATAATATTCGGCAATGGCTCGGGTCTAGGCTCATGACATTACTCTAAACATGATTGAGGAGCTATTCTTAAACTTCTTAATACATATCCTTTATTGGTATGATTTATTATGTCTAGATTTCACCGACTTAATTTATTCACACTTAGGACACACTGCATAACTTATCACTCTTCGATGTAATTGCATAATGTCGGACTTCGTGATGTGACCTAATCCTCATTTTTCCCTATATAAGCTTGAGCCGATCCATCACTCAATCTACAAAAAGTCCCTCAAGTTCATAAATCCATCGGGTTTTTATTTTCATAGTAGTCAACATATTCTTAGTATTTAGGCCCAATTTGATCATCGTTAGGGCATTTATTGATTTTCCTCAATTCCCACGGTAGAATATTAGCTCACATCCTAAAATAGCTTTAATTGGTTCGGCTCAGGGTTGCTTATTGCATCGATTAAATGAAACATCTTAATTCATGTCTCCACTTCTTATTTTTAACTTGATGACATTAACTTGAATATCCGCTGCCTAGTATAAGTACAATTGTTAATCTCATCGTGATACTCAGAAATATTCGAGGCATTAAGAAGATCACAATGCACTCAAATTAAATTTCAAATTAATACATTAAATTAGCAACAAGAATCATGATCATGCTAAAGGTATCATTCAATAAAATCACGATTCTATTCACACAATTATAACAAGGCACATCACATTCATTTCAACATTCTCCTCCTGCAATCCAAGTTTAAAAAAAACATCAACAAGCATAAGCCAACACATGCCAATACCAATATGTCTAAATATTGTTCATACATAAATCAAATATGCAAATATCTCGTAGATTCATTTTATGTGTCAATTGTGCTCATACATTAACCTCATAGATTCATTTTTTATTTTTTTAAATACTTCCGTGGATTTTCATCACTATATATCTATATTATGTCATTCAAGTTTCGTGTGAAACAGAGAATCCTACGACTTCCATGCAGACGTGATCGATTTCAACAATTATGTGTCCATTAAAAATGGTTGTCTAGATGAAAACCACAAGAGTCTCTGTTTCCACGAAACGTGAATGACATGATATATTATTATAGTGATGCATTTTCATGGATTCATTTTTTTTTAAAAAAAGTGAGAAAAATAGGGTGAGAGGAGCCAATTTAGCTCCCCAAGTAGCCCCCATTCCACCCTTAATACAAAACATCAAATATGCACGAAATATAGTACATGGATATTTTCATAATTTCCCTTGTCCCAAAGATTCCAAAATTTTGAAAAAGTCAAGCATATTTTCATGATTTTGTAGATTTTTTTGGAACTTATTTGAACTCAAAACACTAATAGACAAGAAAAGGAGAAATTCACGGATCTTCGTCCAATTTTACAATCATTGCAAACTATTTAAAGTAATGTAGATATAACTTTTAGAAAGAGGTTGGATGCATGTAACTGCAAATTTTCTTACTTTAACCTTTTTTAGTGATTATTGAGGGTGAGGTTGAACCTTGGTCAAGTACGAGCTCATCACCAGACTAGAAGATGAGTTCTTACTTTAAACTTGCTATTTGTCGCTAACCTTTCTTCTCTTGTTTATTAAAATAAAGAAAGGAGCGTAGGTCATGCATGAATTGGTCAAGATTCAACTATATTTTGTTTAAAAACATATTTCCCTCAAAGTTTCAGAAACATCAAGAAAAAAATTGTGAATTTTCCACATAATTTGATAAAATCACAAAACAAAAAAATATTTATAAACATATGAGGTGTTTAGAAAAAATTTGAGGAAAGGAAAATTACATAAATATATTTCACTATACATTTAAAGATAAAATATCGGACTTCTAATTAATATGTTTATTTGCATGGTACATGAATGCGAATAAATTGAACTTTGGTCATTGCATTCATATGAAATATTGCAAGTGGAAATCTAGAACTCTGCACGATTTATAGTATATAACGATGTCTCTTTTGACACTGATCGCATGATGGAAATGGAAATGCCTTAGTTATATGCCAATTTGAGGTATGCGAGGGGGAGCATGGATCCTCTGCAGTACTGCAGAGGCCTGCTACAAAGAGCAGCGTGTCCTGAGCCGCTCGATCAAGATCGAGTCACACGGTAAGGGCTCAGAAAAACCCAGATTTTGTGTGAACTGCTCGATCATGATAGAGCGACCCGGGTCGCGCTCGTTTTTACAGCATACCTCTCCAGTATTGCGAAAAATCTGTGCTCTGCGAGGCGATGCATATAGGAATTTATGAATGTGGTTCGAAGGCCACATTTAATAAACACATGTTAGCCAAAGTGGAGAGGAACCTCCATTGTTCTCTGTGATAAGAAAATTCCTTTGAAAATCAAAGGAAAGTTTTACAAAGCAGCCGTGAGACATGTTATGCTATATGGATCTAAATGTAGGCCTGTGAACCATAGACATGTGCAGAGAGTGATAGTAGCAGAAATGAAAATGCTAAGGTGGATGTGTGGACACACACACACACGTAAAGATCAGATTCAGAATGATGTGTTGATTTCACTTTTCACGGGTTTTAAAATTATTGAAATATGAATAAGTCGTTGCAACCCAATCATGTATCAATAAACAAATTTATTTTTTTCTTTCTTAAGACAATAATTAAAAGAAAATATGGCAAGAGATTTTGCTACTTATTTACCTGTATATCTAACATGATCGAACTCAAGGAGGCAACAATTCCCGAGGGTTATTCAATTAATTTAAAAAAATAATTAAAAGAAAATAGAATTTTTCAAATGCAAACTATCTTGGTTTTTGTGAAATTTTTACCTTTTATTTTTTTAATTTTTATTTTTTAATTTCTGATTTTCAAATTTTTAATGATTTTGATTTTTTTCCATTTTTTTCAAAAATATGATTTTCAAAACAAATTCATGCATAAAAGAAAGGTAAAATATTTTTTTCAAATATAATAATAATGCTAAAAATATCCAAAGAAAATATTTTTGTGTTTTTGTGATTTTACTATTTTTTTTAAATTTTCAGAGATTTTAAGATTTTCTAAGATTTTTTAAAATGAATAAAAATAAGGGAAACTGCAGATAATGAATAAACAAGGCTATTTCACATTATAACAATATTAAATGAAATCAAAAATTTTGAAAATTATTTTTCTGAAAAACTAGAGGAAATTATTTACTAACATGAACTCAAATTACATTTTTTATATAATTTTATATGATTTTTAAGATTTTTAATATTTTGTATTTTTTGGATTTTATAAATAATTAATGCACAAAATTTGCAAAGGAATTAAAACGCAACAAAAGAAATTTAATCTATTTTTTGATTTTTTTAAAAAGCAATTTTCGAATTTTTAGGATTTTTCGAAGTTCAAACAGGGGAAATGCCATGTTTTTATTTTTAATAACATTAAATAAAAATAAAATGCAATGAGAAAAATAGACAATGAAGAGACACAAAGCAGTAGTCTAACTTATTTTTTTGAGAATTTTCAGAGTAATAAAAATAATTATTTGATAAGAAAAGACAAGATATAAAAGTCTGAATAACAGGAGGTGATTTGCAACTAATTATAGTTTCTGCATAAAAAGATAACAGGAAATTAATGCAGAAAAAGATTTACAATTTACCTAGTGTGTGCGTGCAAAGCACTTGATGGCTCTGGAGGGCTAGTAATTCTTTATAATTTCGAGAACTTCCAGGGGTAGCGATACAAATTTTCCAATATTTTATTCTCTAGGGTTCCTTCATTCTTGTTCTTTTCTCCATCGATCAAACGGAAGAGGGGGAGCCGCCCCTACTTCCTCCCTCAGTTCAGAAGGACGGTGGCGTGAGGATCGATTGGCGGTGGTCTCCTCTCCGGGCGGTGGCGGATGGTGCTGCTGGCGTGCGGATGTGGTGCTCAGGAGGAGGATGAAGGGCTGCGAGATGGCAACGGAGTTGCCGAGTGCTGGTAGAGAAGGAGGACGACATTGGTATGGCAGATTTGGAGCTGATGCACGATCAAAGTTGGTGGCGGTTGCTCCTCTCCAGTCGGCGTTGATATGAGGCAGCCCGATGAAGGCAAGTGGTGGTGGAGACAGCCTCAACTGGGCACGCGCCAGCGCAAGGGAATCGCACGACGGTGCGTGCGGTGGATCAGGAGGGTCCTATAGGGCTTCGCGTGGGGGAGGCAATACACGCCTCGAGCACGGCAAGGGAAGATGGCTGGCGACCGTGGTCACGCAAGAGGGCGATGGCATGGTCGGGTAGAGCAGCTCCGCCCCAGGCGGTGATGGAGCGGCTAGCCACATGGAAATGAGCAGGGTTGTCGCCCCAAATTTTTTATTATTTTATTATTTTTTAAAATGTAAAAACAGAAAATAGAAATACCCCTTTTTATGTATTTTTTTAATTAATTATTTATTTTTTAATCTTTTTCTTTATTCTTGCAAAATAAATGTTAAACAACAAGAAAAAACTATATTATTTATTTATTTTTTTTCTGTAAAAACAAATGAGGACGCGGACACGATGGCTCGATTCCGATTATTCGAAATGCGAAAAATAAAATAGATTATGAATGGGGGTCCAACGAAAAATGGAAGGATAGATCCGGTTCTCCGGCCACCGTGTGTAGTCGGAGAGAGATTGTCTGAGGTAGAATGAGAACGTGTGTGGATCGAGAAAATGAGATGAAGAATCGGAATCGGGGGCTGATCAAATTGTGTGAATAATGATTAGCAACTAAGATCTAAAATTTAACAAGGAAATCAAGGTAGAAATTGAATCTAAAATTGATCTAGAAGAATAAGGAAAATAAAATGGATCTCACCGTGGGAGCAGGAACTGCAGTAATGGCCTCGACGAAGGTCAACTCGTTGTTACCGGACGACTTAGAAGCCGGGAACCTCTCTATGACAAGAAGACTCTTGGAGAATATGCTCCTCTCACCAAAGATTGATCAAGTGAGAATGAGGGCGGAGGAGCCAATTAAATAGAAAAATAATTGAATTTGAATTTTAAAAATTGAATGGAGATAAAGAGATAAGAAAGAATTTGAAATGAGATAAAGATAAAAAAGGAAATTAGTGTTAAAATTATTTATAAAAATTATTATTTTTTATTTTCATCAATTTATTAAATTAAATAATAAATGATATGTTTTTATTTTTTGTGGTGCTTATTTAAGAATATCAACTATATACATATACTATATACATATGGTACATTATATACATAGTTAAATAAGGAAATTAGTTTTTTTATTAATTTTTAAATTTTTTATTTTATTATTTTTTATAATTATTAAAAATATTTATAAGTATTTACAAATATAATATATACAAATAAATGCTAAAATTACACAAACTACCCCAGAAAATCGTCTTTCAAATCGTAACTCCAAAAATTATGAAACCGCAACCATTTTAAAGATAATTTAATTTAGAATACAATGGAAGTGATTTGGTTCAATTTGAGTTCATATGAACCAGAATTGGTCTTTCCATTATCTCTTTATAGTTTTTTCTGGACGTGGTTATTTTTATTCTGTACATGATTTTATTTTGTAAATATTTTTATTATTTAGAAAATATTTTTATTTACAACTTTTGTTTTGAAATTATTTAATTTAAGGTTTATTTATGTACAAATAAAATACTGTAAGTATACAAATATACACATAAAACTATTTACAACGTATTTTTTTGGATTTTTTGATTATGGACCCTATCTCCCCCTACTTTATTCATGGTCGATCAGGTCAAGTATTGACCTTCTCTCGGGATTCGGGTCTACCTGTATCTATTACGTATATATACAATCTTTTTTTCTTTTTTCCTTTTCCTTTTTTTCTTTTCTTCATTATTTATTTATTTATTTATTTTAGGTTAGAATAGTAATAAATGTACAATATTTACACACAGATGCAAGTTTATAAGAATATGGAGTTAGTATCATATACATGTGTTCTATAAGGGATTTTAAGCTAAAATAATTAAATAAAGATGATGAAATGCAGATTCATCATCCCCCTATGCTTTACCTTTGCTAGTCCCTTAGCAAACACTTATCTGAAAGAATAAGTGAATAAAAGAAAAAGAAAAGAAAAATAAAAAATAGGAACTTATCTTCATAAAAGTATAGTATGGAGCTCTATCAGACCTTTGGATTATAAGTGTGGTGGAACTTTAATGGGAAATGGATTTAAAACCTAACAACCTCTAAGTTCCACAAGACTCCTATTCAGGTTTCCTCAACAGTCAGGTCAGAACAAGTCTACATACACAGATTCTTATGATTATGAATATTTACTTGTACGGTGTAAGTGAAATATAGCTCCCCATCTCAAAAGTAGAAAAGAAACAACCTCCCTCAACAAGGTAACTCTAGTCCCCCAGTCTAGCAGCTCTTCCTCGAGGAGCGGGGCTATTCCCTTCTAAGTTTAAGTACAACCAGCTCAAGAAGAGGAGATGGAGAAATGAATGGACGACAACCAGTGTAGCTACCTATCCTTGGATGCATGACCAGTGTAGCCAAGTCACCAGTTGTAAGCTTACAAAAATTTAACTTTGAAGCTCTTATTATTTTCTTTTTGCTTTATCCTTGTATATACACTCCGGCATGCATTTTACTTTTCAATCAGGCATGTCCACTTTTAGAGATTCTGCATTTTTTCTCCATTTTTTTGAAAATATATACAAGGTGCATCATGTACATAAGGAGTTTTTCCTCTTGAGCTAGTAGACATTCCCTCTTTTGAAGCATTATTGCAACCCCATAGCATCATGTCTTTAGACCTTAATGCTGCTAGATCAGGTTAAGATGCACAACCCTCCCTAGAGGAAGACAAGACATTCCGCCTAGATGTACTTCCCTCGTATGCTACTCCAATCCAAAAGATTCTGCCTCCTCACTACCTCCTCCATGAAGAGCTACGTGTAGAGTGCTTGTCCAAGACAAGCCACGGTCTGAAAGAATCATGCGTGTGTTGTTAAATATTCTACTTAGGCTAATCAAGATGACATGTGAACATAGTCTTATGGACTCAAAGAATTAAGTCGCTAGGACATGAAAAGTCTTAACTCCATTTCTTATAAGGTTCCTCTGAAATTAAGTGGATTAAGGTCCAACTAAGCTCAATTCTTCAATTTTATTCCAGACTTAGTTTAGATGTCAATACTATCCTGAAAAATGCACATGCAAATGCAAGAAATATGTACAATGCAAAAAAAAAGCATTTTTTAAACAATTTTCTAATTTTGAAATTTTTATGGGTTTTTGGAAAATAAAGGAAAATGATGCACATGTGAAAAGAGATTTTTTTTAATTATGTAAATTTTTATAGACTTCTGGTTTTGTAGTTTTTAAGGTTTTTTAAGGAAAAAGGGTTAGTAAAATATATACTAGTATATACAAGGATTTTTTTGGTTTGTTTTTATTTTTTTGTTTGTTTTTATTTTTGTTCATTTTTGTATTTTTTGAAAGGTGGTCAAATTCTATATACAATCATGTGGATTTTATGAATTTATATACATATCCCTAAAAATAATCATATTTGAAAGTACAAGTTATGTCTAAAGTATATATGCAATATATACGACACCTCCTATACTTAGCTCGAACTATGTCCTCATAGTGATCAAAGAGTGGCAAAGGAAAACATAACTCGTGCTAATTATAGAAAAGTGAAAAGACTCCTATGCTACTACGACTCAAAGAGAAGATGAAAAAAATAGAAGTCAGTGATCCCCCCTATACTTAGGTTCAAGTAATCCTAAGTATAGAAGACTGTACAAAAGGGAAAAATCGATGAAGAGAATGTACGTACTCAACGAAAAAAACAAAAAAATGATATGAACAACATCACCCCCCTATACTTAGGGTAGAGTATCCTAAATATAGGCAACAACAAGAGTGATGAACATGATGAATATGAACAACACAAATCATTCACCCCCTATACTTAGGGTAGAGTATCCTAAATATAGGCAACAACAAGAGTGATGAACATGATGAATATGAACAACACAAATCATTCACCCCCCATACTTAGATAAAGCACATCCTAAGTATAGCATACACACACACACACACGGAAAATGGGATAATGATAAAACAGAAGAAGAAAGAATGACACGAAAGGATATACAAAAGGTTGTCAGCTCATGTATCAGACGCAAAAGATGGAATCAAAAGTTCATCGTCTGATACCACAGATACAGAATCAACGGCAGACAGGAATGTATCATGATCTAGATATGGCTTCAACAACTTTCTATTCACAACAAATGGTTGTACGTCATATGACAACCCAGATATGACAATACTCCCATTTGCTTTTCAGTTTTCCTGAAAACAACTTCAACTTAGCATCAAATAACTAAACTTTTTGATCAGGGAGAGAAAGTCTTCCTTCAAATGTGTTTATCATGCCAACACTTGACTTTCTCTTTATACACGAGCGAGTTATCATATGCAAAGTCTCAGAATTCCAGTAATCTATTCAAATCCAACTTCTTATTTTTCTTCCCTTCTCATAATCAAGATTACATACACGGAGTGTACATAAAGATTTGTGAATTAATTCCACTGACAGGTTGCAAGGCTTTCCATACACCAATCTGTAGGGAGACATACCCAAAGGAGACTTGTACGCCATCCGATAAGCCCATAGAACCGAATCAAGCATCTGAGACCAGTTCTTCCTATCTGGACGTACAAGTTTTTGGAATATCATCTTGATCTCCCTATTTGAAATTTGTGCCAAGCCACTAGTCTAAGGGTGATAAAAAGGCGCAACTCTGTGCTCAATGGTGTACTCCTTCACAAGCTTCTTTACTTCTTTATTAATGAAATGGCTTCCCCCATCTGAAATAAGTATTTTGAGAATCTCGAACCATGCAATAATGTGATCATTGAGAAAGGAACACATTGTACGGCTATCTGCAGCTTGGGTGAGGATAGCCTTCACCCATCGACTAACATAATCCACGACGAGCAGGATGTACTGAAATCACTGACTGATAGGAAATGGGCCCATGAAGTATATGCCCCAAGAAATAAAAACATCAGAAATCTGTATGTATCTTAGGGGCATGGTATCTTTGGAACCAACGGTTCCTCCCATTTTCTGACAGTCAGTACAACCTCGAACATACTCTATAGCACCCTTAAACAATGTGGGACACCATAGGCCACTCTGTAAAACCTTTGCTGCAGTGTGTTTCCCCGAACGAGGCCCACTAGATTCTAGTTTGTGATAGTGCTCAAGTACACTGGTGTGTTCTCCATGAGGAATGCACCTTCTCCAGATACAATCCGCACCCTCGCAAAATAGGTACGGATTCTCCCATTGGTCATATTGAATCTCTGACAGAAATATGTCTACCTTGTACTTCGACCAATCTTATGGAACTTTCTTGGAGATAAGATAGCTTAGAATATCAACATACCATGAGAGTGGGTCCACAGACAAAATGGCCTCATCTGGAAAGGTTTCGGAAATAGGGATCATGTTCTGCTCAGAGGTCTCTACATCCGTGATATGGGAAAGGTGATTTGCCACAATATTTTTCACTCCAGGTTTGTCTCGAATCTCTAAATCAAATTCCTGGAGAATTAGGATCCATCTGATAAGGTATGATTTGGCATCCTTCTTTGCCTGCAAGTATCGTACGATAGTGTGATCCGTATATATAATAATGTGGGAACCGATGAGGTAAGATCTGAACTTCTCTAGCCCAAACACAACTACTAACATCTCCTTCTCTGTAACTGTATAATTTCATTGTGCTTCATCCAGAGTCTTGCTAGCATAGTGTATAGAAAATGGTATCCCATCCCTTCTCTATCCGAAAACAACTCCAACTGTGAAATCTGAGGCGTCCCTCATGATCTCGAAAGGAACAAACCAATCTGGTGGCTATAAGACATGAGCACTAGTAACCATTTCTTTCATCTGATTGAATGCAAGGAGGACTTTCTTATCGACAACAAACTCACTCTCCTTACACAGAAGCTCAGTCAAAGGTTTGGCCATATTGCTGAAGTCCTTTATGAATCGCATATAGAATCCTACGTGTCCTGGAAATGACCTCAACTGCTTCAAATTATACGGTGGCTCTAACTTGGAAATCACATCAATCTTAGTCGGATCAACCTCCATACCATGTTCGGAGATGACATGTCCCAAAACAATCCCATTAGTCACCATATAGTGGCTCTTCTCCCATGAGAGCACTAGGTTTACCTCACAGCAATGTTGAAGAACTCGGTCTAAATGAGCAAGACATGTGTCAAAACTATCCCCGTAGACTGAGAAATCATCCATGAAGACCTCAAGGAAACTACACACCATGACGACAAAACGACCAACATACACCTTTGGAATGTAGTGGGGGCGTTACACAATCCAGAGGGCATCCGTCTAAAGGCGTAGGTGCCAAACAAACAAGTGAATGTAGTTTTCTCCTAATCCTTAGGAGCGATAGCAACTTGGTTGTATCCCGAATACCCATCCAAGAAGCAAAAGAACTCTTTCCCTGCCAACCTCTCAATAATCTAATCAATAAAGAGCACCGGAAAGTGATCCTTCTTGGTAGCTGAGTTCAGGCATCGATAATCTACATAGACACACCATGAAGTAGGTACCCGGGTCGCAATCTCCTCACAACGATCATTCTTAACGATAGTAATCCTGGATTTCTTCGGGACAACATGTAAAGGGCTGAACCATTTGGAATCTGCAATGGAATATATAAAGCCAACATCACACCATTTTTTGATCTCCTTCTGACAATCTCCCTTAGATTTAGATTTAGGTGACGCTGACATTTACGGGAGGGTTTACAATCATCCTCTAGGTAGATATGATGCGAGCACAAAGCTAGATTAATCCCACAGAGATCTGAGATATTCCATCCTATGGCCTTGCAGTTTCTCTCTATAACCTCTAGCACACGAGATTCCTGTTCATCGGTCAACTGCGAGCTGACTAGAAACATTTGGAGGGGACCCGCAATGAAGGCATATTTCACTGTGATGGTAAAACATTGAGCTCGGGTGGGGTCTGAATTGACTCTGCAATAACCTCTGCTACTACACTGGTAGACGGTATGTGATCTGTACTCTGTAGACTATCCACCTTGGCGACTAACGGCTCAGCAAGTAGAACATCTGATAGATATGCAATGAATGATCTCTACTCAGAAAGGAGGGATTCATCAGGTTTTCAGCATTCTTATCAATTAATGGTTCAGATATCTCATCAATAATCTCAGAAAGATGTCTCCCATCTGTGCATAACTAAGGAAATTCAACGAATGGCTCAGATATCTATACATCAGAACTCTCAGAATGAGGCCTATCATCAGTAATATCAGAAAAGTGTGTCGAAGGAATATCATAAGTTGCCTCTAAAGACTTAGATTGATCGTCAGAAATCAGCTCAAACTGCCCCATCAAGAACTAGCTCAATTGGACCACCAAGGGAACTCATGTTGACTATGCTTTCCATAGAGTCCTTTTAAGAAAGAAACTCATGGTATCTATAAAATCAGTGTAAAGATCTGTCTCTTGGAATTCAACAAGAAAATCACAATCATCTGTCTCTGATATAACTTTCTCTGCATCATATGCTGTTGGTGTCGGTGATGTCTAGGATCAGATATCGTCTCAATTTTCACCTTGTCACTACGAGAATGAAAGATGATCTCTCCAGTACCATAATCAATTATTGCTTCGGCCATTCTGAGGATCGGTCGACCTAGTATGATCAGAGTGTGGAGTAACGGTGCAAGTATGTCCATATCCATGACAACAAAATCAACAGAGAATTTTTCATTCCCTGCATCGTTACAATAACATCCTATAAAATGCCTCTTGGCCTCTTAATCGATCTACCAGCAAACTGAAGGATCATCCTGGTTGTTTTAAGAGGTCCTAACCAAAATTTAATTAGTAAATAGGAAGGCATGAGATTAATGGAGGAACTGCTATCGAGAAGAGTATGATCAAATTCCTGATCAAAGATATGGCAATGGATGTGAGGTGTTCCCTTGTTTTCTTTTTAGGCAGGAGGTTATTGATGGCATGAACTGTGGCCATGGTCAAAATGTGCTTCTTTGTTTCCTTTCGTCTGTTCTGCCTTAGTCGACGCTTTTGTGTACATGCCTCTTTCATTCCCTTTTTTACTGTAGGCATGTATTCCATGGCCTTAAGGAGTAGCATCCTCAAAAAAATGTTCTGTAAGATTTCAACCACTCCAGGATCAGATAGGGTTGTTTTTAATTTTTGAATTTTCTTAGATTTAAGAGCAGAAGGAAATGGCAAGGAATCAGAATAAACATTCAAACGTTCATTTCCATTATTCAAAGTAGAATCCTCATGTACAAAAGGACAACCAGAATCAGTCTGTACAATGTTGTCCAAATTAGGTGAAGGAAAAACAGAATCTAAAATAGAACGGGATGTTGCTGCTGGTGAAGAAGAAGAATCTGCGACTGGTATATTCTCCCCTTGCTGATGGTGACCTACATTTTCCTGGTGAAGATGGTGGTGAAGGTGGTGAAACTCCAGACATTGGCGCTGCTACACTGGTTCTCCTGACTGTTGGTGAAGAAGATGATGTTATCTAAGTGATTCGATCCCCCAACCTCAACTGGTGCATATGCGGCTGCAGTCTCCTACCACTCCTGAGATGAATGGAGTCAGATAAACATGTAAAATCAAGGGACATACCTGTCTCAGGGGTGGGTGGGCTATTGGCTACCTGCTCCTTGCGTCTGAAGCTATTGGGATTGGCTTCGACCTGTGCTGGAATCAGTGTCTTGGAGATGCAAGTTGGTCCAGTGCTGGGTTGACTGAAGGAGCCTTAGGCTGCTCATTGACTGGCCGTCATTGAGACTGATAGTACGGAGGATGTTGGTAACCATACAAGTTCTAATAATGAGGAGGAGGAGGATATTGTCCATGATATGCAGTCTTTTGTTGGTTAGGATGAGGAAAATACATAGACTGCTGTTGTGGCTGGCCTTGTCTCCAGTTTTGGAACTGTGGTGGAGACTAATAGTAAGGCTGGAACTGCTGGTGCTGGTACTGTTGTTGTCTGCCTCCCTAAAACTGATGGATGGGTCTCTGACCCTGCTGTGAACCCAATTGGCCCTGCCCTGACGGATGGAGCTGGTTTAGCTTACGGTCGAACCAGATGTCGTTCACCTCCTGAATGACAGGTGGTGGTGGAGACTGCTGCTTAAGAATGTAGGCTACTTCCTGTTGGTACGGAACTATCTGATGTGAATGCTACTGAACCTGATTAGGTATCTGCACGTAGTAGACACGTTGAACTGTGGATGGTCCTTCGCTACTCTGCTGGGTGGAAGAAATCTGCTCCCTAGTAGAGGTATCGGCTACTGCACTCACACTGTGAACTACACTGATCTTACTCACAAGAAGCTCCAGGTGCTTTGTTATCTCATCCAGCTTATCCAGGTTCTTCATCCTCTGTTCCATCACTTGAAGCTTCTCAAGCTCCTTGGACCGTTTCTCAATAATGTCCACTTTGGATAGGTGGTTTCCAATGATGGTCAGGTCAGAGCTGTCCACCCTATCCACTTCATGTGCTACCGTCATATTGACAGCCTTGTGGAGTACTACAGGGGAGGTGATGGGATGTTTCTGAAAATCACTTAAAGAAGAAAGAGTTGCTGAACTCTCCGCCATCTCCTCAAAAGTGTGGTAAAGGACATCCTCGTCCTTGTTGAAGTCTCCCCCCACAAGCGGGATCTACCAGCTTATGATTCTCTACGCTTAAACCCCCAAAGAAATTTTGCACGAGGCTGGTCTTTGGAATATCATGATGGGGGTACTTCTCCGTCAAATCTTTGAATCTTTCCCATGTCTCGTGAATAGGCTCCTGGGGCATCTGGGAGAAAATATCAATCAAGGATCGCATTTGGTTGAGTCGTTCATATGGTTAATATTTGTTCAGAAATGCGGACCTCAACTCTTCCCAAGTAGTGACAACCTTCCTCAAGCGATTTAACCAATATAAAGCTTTGTTCATCAGACTGAATGGGAAGGCAGTCATCTGCACTACCTCTAATGGGACATTTGCGTAGTGCACTTTTCCACAAATGCGATCGAACTACTGGAGGTGTATATAAGGCTCTTCGTTAATATTTCCATGGAATAATGGGAGAAGAGGTAAGATAGTGGGATTAAGCTTGAAATGCCCATGAATATCAGGGATTTGTATCAAAGAATTTATCTGTCCTGCCCCTGGATTATAAGCATCCTTAATGTAGGCTTAGCCCCAGGTTCTATGTTAGGGTCATCTCCCCAATTCCCACCTCAAGGTTTCTGTTATCCTCCTCTCTCCTATCTTCTCTTTCATGTTTCATCTCGAGAATCATGTCTCTCAATGCGGTCTGAAAATTAGCCTGCTCTGTTAATTGGTCTTGAATTGATTAAATGGAGGCTAACATGGTGATGTTGATCTTGCTCTGCTCCGACATGGTTCCCTTTCCCTTTGGTGGCATCAAGTGTCCGATGTATGATTCTGAAAATGTGCATGACACTCGATTAATGCTCAGAATCGATGGAGTCTCAGATATTAATTCGAGATTCAAGACAATCTTAAATAGTGGGTTGATGGATGTTGTGTAGGGTGAAGTTGAGAAAGAGGAATATTCGAGAAGTGAGTATCCTCGAATAGAAGGTGAATGGTCCGGAGTGTAAAATGAATTCGCAAAGTTTGATCGAGAAATACTCCTGTCCGACATCTTCAAAATCAATAGGTAGGATGAGAGAGCACGAATGTCAATGCAAGAGTGAAAATGAGTGAAGGCACAAATTATGCGGAAGGATCTCTATCACTAGCAATAAAACACAATACAAACCCCCCGTTCACCAACTCAATGCAATGTGTATACCGTAAAGATTCAGTCAATTATCTTGTCATTTTTTAGAGTTTGGTGAGAATACAATCTATTAGAGTGGTTAAAGCAAGCTGTTGGGAAAACAATGCTCCCAGGAGACTGTCCCAATCTCACAACTAGATTTTCTCAGCCAATATGGGTACGGATCATTTACCGACTACCCAATCTGCCCACTCTACTATGAAAATCCCGGACCGATTATTGGCAACCCGGTGAAGTCTTCACTGGTGAACAACTAATCATAAGACAGTAGTTTGAAGAGAGTTGGTGCGTGGCTCTATCCTAGTGCACGGGTCGCTCTCTCGTTGCAGATAAATGAAACAAGGCGAGGGTTACTCTCCCCAAATAATGATTTTTCCTTACGTTTATTTTAGGATTGAGTTTTCTTTAGCAGTTCCGAATTTTAGGCAGTTATTTATTGGTTTGAATATTTTCAATGAACCGCCTACCGAGTGTCCAATTTTCTTTTTAACTTATGTGAATGAAAACAAGGAAGGAGATCAGAAATGCCAATGCATGATTGACGTGTCGCTAGATACGTTGTTTAATTCAGCTTCGTTGTAGCACGTGTACTTAGCGATTCGGTCAGAACCGAGAGAAGATCTCCGTGAAGAGTGTCTCGGCTTTAATTTATATCCCGGGCAAGTCCGGGGTCGAACTCAGGGAGGCAAAGGAACAACTTGGGGTTAATTTGCAAATTTAAGATCTAGATTTCAGTGCGGGTATTTTTTTAGATTTTTTTATGCAAATACAAAAGTGAAAGACAAATGCACGTGAATCAAGATACTACGAAAACATACAACTTAGCCTAATTTAATTTAATGCAAGATTACTTCAATTGAGCCAAATTATATTTTTCCAGTAAACTTAATCCAATGATGAATGCAAAATAATTTTTTTTAGAATTTTAGGGGTTAAAATGCAACAATGAAAAATACACTCTTTTTATGGATTTTTTCGCAATTTATCACACAAACAGTAAGCAAAAATTATGAAAAATTTATTGAAATGAAAACAATGATGCAAGGAGACTACAGTAATTTTTTTGGATTTTTTTGACAAATTATGATTTTTTTATGAATTTTTTAGTGAAACCAGAGTGGAAATGAGTAATTAATTAATGTGTCGCTAGATACGGTGTTTAATTCGACTTCGTTGTAGCACGTGTACTTAGCGATTCGGTCAGAACCGAGAGAATATCTCCGTGAAGAGTGTCTCGGCTTTAATTTATATCCCGGGCAAGTCCGGGGTCGAACTCAGGGAGGCAAAGGAACAACTTGGGTTTAATTTGAAAATAAAGATTTTAGATTTCCAATGCGTTTTTTTTTATATTTTTTAATACAAAAAGAAATATCAATGCAAGATGCGGTTGAATTAAAACACTACGAAAGCATACAACTTAGCCAAATTAATTTTGATGAGAAATTAATCCAATTTAGCTAAATTATATTTTTCCTAGAATACTAATCCAGAGGTGAAAACAAAACACATTTTTTTTGGAATTTTAGGACTTAAAATGCAACAATGAAAAATACACACTTTTTAAGGGTCTTTTTGCAATTTATCACACAAACAGAAAGAAAAAATCATGAAAAAATTACTGGAATGAAAACATGATGCAAGGAAGCTACAATAATTTTTTTGGAATTTTTTGAAAAGTTATGAATTTTTTATGGATTTTTTAGTGGAAACAGAGTGACAGTGAGTAAATAATTTATATTAAATCCACGTTATCAAATTAATCAACTTGCGAATTATCTCAAGTAGATATTTTTATGAAGAATCCAGGAGAGTTGAAATTTTGCAAAAAGAATATACGAGGATTTAATTAAAAATCAAAAACTAAAATCACTCTACAATTTTGTTAAGGCACAAGACTACTCCATTTTGAATGAAATGTGGACATAATTACATCACATATCAAGGCATCATATATATTTTTTGTGGAATGTTTAAAGCAACCGTGTGTGAGATATAATTTTAAGAGCACGGAATGGGTAAAATATCCAATATTTCAGTTAAACAATTATAATTAATTACCCATGAGTCACAAAAATACCAATAAATAGTTAAATTGTAGACAATTAGTTGCTCTTCACAAAGGCATTTTTCATTGAACAAAATGATGCATAACAAGTGTCCAAATCAACATACAAATAGAGGGGTATCGATGCAAATTTAGAAAACAATATATACAATGCAACTTATACAGGGACCATTACGTAATTACAAAAACTATAAATATAGAAAATGTAATTTTCACAATAAAATAATTCAAAGACAAAGCACCTTCTTCTTCGTGGGTTACAGGAGGAGAAGAACCCAACACGTGGGGCGGGCGGCGCCGCCCACGCGCGGCCGTGGCGGAGGAGGCTTGCGGCGGTGAGGGGCCGCTGGAGGCAGAGGTGCGTGCGCCGGCGGAGGAGGGTGGAGCCGGCGGTGGAGGAAGGAGGTCGCGGGTCGCCAGGGGGCGGAGGTGCTTCACTGCCGGGCCGGCGGTTTGGCGGAGACGGGGAGCGCGGCCGCGGTGGCGGGCCGGCAACCTGGTTGGTTGACGGGCGTGGCTCCTGTGCCCCGCGGATGCGGTGGCCAGGGGCGGCGGACGCTTTGGGCGGCGGCGGTGGGAACCTCCCCCACCGCTGCTGCGTTGCTGCGTTTTTTTTTTTGATTTTTTAATTTTTTTAAATTTTTTTACTGCTGTAATAAAAGAGAGTTATTTTTTTGTTTTAAACTTTTTTTTATCTTTTTTTTGGTTTTCTTTAGACAGGAAATAAAAACACCAACATATGGGGAAAAAATGATATGATGATGATGGTTATGAAGATGAAGATATATAAACAAATGAGAGAAAACAAATGATGTGATGGTGGTGGTAATGAAAGAACCTATTTTTTTTTGTTTTAATTTTTTTTTAATTTTGTTTAAAACAGGGAATGAACATGATGAGAGAAAAAAATGTGATGATGGTGGTGAATGATTAATATAAACAAATGGAGGATGGTTGGTGAATGTGATGTGCTAAAAAAATGCAAGGATACTAATGATGATAAGATGAAAAGAAAAATTACCTACGATGAACGGATGCCTATGATGTGCTCTCGTGAGCACGGTCTTCGCTCAAATCGCCGGCGTGCGATGAGCTCGAGCAGCGCGCGGTTGCGGCTGCGATGTTGGCCAAAAAGCCAACGGATCACACCGGAGAGAGGGCCATCGTCGCTCGACCGCGGTTGTGTCGCTGTCACCGATTCAACTCAGGGAACTAGGCTCTCCTCACATAAAGATGGATCAAAGGCAAAAATGAGGAGAATGGCATGTATATAAAGAAGAAGAAAAAAGGAAGTTAGAATTAAGATGGAGTGGGATGGAGGTTAATAAAATGGTGGAGTTGAATTAGAAGTTAGAAAATATGGTGGAGTAATGGAGTTGAATGGTGGTTATTGTAGAGAATGTAAAATAATTAAATAAATAAAATTAAATAAAGTAGGCTACTTTAAATACAACAAAATAAAGAAGGAAAAAATAATGGTGAATTTACAAGTGAATACAACACACTATGTATATATTTTTTTGTCTTTTTAATAAGAGATATTTACAACATAAAAATACAATAAAATAATATAAATAAAATACAACACAAACATGATTTTTTTGTATTTTTAAAAATTAAGAAAGGTAAGATCAAAAATGAACAAAGAATGAATATATACATGGTATACAATGTACATCTAGGTCCCAAAACCCAACTTTTGCAAATGAGCTCCGATTTTAATGAAACCACTTCCGTTGGATAGATAATTTTCTAACTTGAACTTTAAAAGTGAGTTTGGTGAATTTTGAGTTCGTACGGAGCGGGAATTTAGCTTGGAAGTTGGTCTTTACGGCTTTTTCCCATTGGGATCTAGGAGCATTTATTTGAGATATAATTTGTTTTGTATTTTTGTATTTTTATATACATTATTATGAACAAGTTAGAGAAAGAATTAGACAAAAAGGAGTTAAAATGAAATTATTAAAAATACATTAAGTTTTGGGCTATTTACATGTATAAAACTCCTTTGATTTTGCGGCTTTTTATTGTTAATTTATTTTGTACAATCTTATATACAATAATTAGTGTGTTTTATTTACAAGAGTCATTTTGTTAATTTATGGATTTTATGGACATTTTTCGGGGATTTTACTCGGGGATTTTGCTAAGACCAAGATATTGAGATGATGAATCGTGGATTCATCACCCCCTATACTTAAACTTTGCTAGTCCTCGAGCAAATAAAGAATGAATAAGTTGGCTTAACCCCTGACTGTGCATGTGAATACAAGACTTGATTCGTTCAAGAACTCTCGGTTTTAGAGATCCTAAAATTCTAAGCTGAACCAAGCTCTAGTCAAAAGGTACCCAATTTCCCTAATCATCAGACTCTCTTTGTATACATATATATAAGGGATATGACTTTAAGTGTTGACCGCAGTTACAAGAGTAGAGTCACAACGTCACCCAAGATTCTAGTCCAAGAGACTCTCCTATGGACCCGATCCTCAACACTAGGGAATAAATCATTTCTTGCATCCAATCCACCGTCTCTTTAGTTGTCAGACTTGAAAGTATAGATGGAAGGCCAGTCGATGGAGGGCATAGGATTGTGTCATTTCTTCTCTCCCTCTCATTGGAACAAGGATCCTCTCAAGTGCCTTATTACGCAACGCATTTTTTTGGTGTTGATCAGTGCGTCCGTCAAGAGAAGTTGGAGCCGTCTGCACTTGTTTTCATGGGAGTACACCGGGGTGTGCCTTTTTTGAGTACCTATCGTACCTTCTACACCCAGACTTGTAGCATTTACGATGCAGAGCCCTTTTTTGGTGCAAGCTCGACTCCTGGTCCTAATAGCGGTGGTCCAAGTGGACACTTTGAAATGGTTGGGAGCGCTCGCCTTTGGTGGAAGCTCTTTTGATAATTGACTTTGTGTAATGAGAGCTTTTCTTTGACATTTCATTGCTTGGTAGTATTTGTGGCTAGCTCCACTGCTTTTACCAAGAGTTGGCGCACACTGATCAACATTTTTTTATTTTATCACACCCTGGCACATAGATAAATGTCAAGAGATAGTACAAGAACCATGTTCTCATACTGGCTAAAGATGCTGACACTCAGGTTTCATGAAGCCTTCATTGATTTTATCCCATCCTCGAGCATCATTAAATCAAGTCCAAACTCAAATCCCTCATCCCAGTTCCTCAAGTGAAATTTCAACTCATCTCATCATAACTGCAGTCGTGTACGTGAGGTGCTGATCATATTCTTAAGGTAGAGACTAAGCATGCAATATAGCACACAAATCTTTCAAACTAGGGAAATGTGAATAATTAAGTCAAGGACCCTAATGACTAAGGCTGGTTAACTCAAAATCTCAAGACCTCATAAACCAAGTGTTCTTGAACATCACTAGTCTTGTGTGAAAGTGAATTGTGTCAGGGATTAAACCAACTTATTAGTTAGTTTTTTTTGTTTTGTTTGTTTTTTTGTTTTGTTTTTTTGTTTTTTTATTTTTATTATTATTATTTTTTTATTTATTTTTTTACCCACCCCATAATTATTGTATAATATATATAAAAAAATACGTGAAAGTACGAGGTATGGGTAAAGTATATATGTAATATATACACGCCCCCCTATACTTAGCTTGTGCTATGTCCTCATGGCACTAGGTGACAAAAAGACATAGCTCGTACTAAGCGTAGGAAAGCTAAAATAATAGAAAGTATAGAAGTCGATCCGCCCCCCCTATACTTAGGCTCTGGACAGCCTAAGTGTAGAAGAAGAGCAAAAATGGGGCGGACGAGGTCAAGAGGAGAAATGATGAGTAAATACACATGGCGGGCATCGGTCCCCCCTATACTTAGGCTTTGGTCAGCCTAAGTATAGGACAAGAGTAAGTGTGAGAACCGACGTGATCTCGAGAATATACAAAGAAGGGAGAATATGTACAAGAGTGATGGAATCTTCTAAGATGTTGAATCTTGATGTTGCATCTTCATAAAGAGTAATAAGATGTATCTGCTCTGTGCTCACTCTGTATGAAGTTGATGACCTCGACTTGGACTAACTGCTCTTTGGAATCAACAAAATGCTTCAACAGTTGTCCATTCACCACATGAGATTGTGCACCATCTGTGAGATCAACTATCTCTACACTTCCATTCTCGTGCACTTTCTTAACCACAAAGGGACCTGCCCATTTAGATTTGAGCTTCCCATGGAACATCTTCAACCTGGCATTGAACAACCATACCTTTTGTCCAGGGACAAAGTCTTTGCACCTAATGTGCTGATCATGCCATCTCTTTACTTTGTCCTTATAAATCAAACTGTTGTCATATGCCCTGTTTCGGATTTCCACGAGCTCGTTCAAGTTCAAGTCTCGGCAAAGTTTTCCTAGGTGACAACTCCAATTAATCTTCTTAATTGCCCATTCGGATTTATGAATCAATTCTGCGGGAAAATGGCATGTCTTGCCATAGATCATTCTAAATGGTGAAGTACCCAATGGTGTCTTGTAGGCTGTCCTATAGGCCCACAGAACTTGGTCCAAGAGCTGAGACCAGTTCTTCCTATCGGGACGAACCAATTTCTGCAAAATACTCTTCACCTCTCTGTTCGAAACCTCTGCCATGCCGTTGGACTGTGGGTGGTAAGGACTAGTAACTCTATGATCAAATCCATAGTCCTTAGCTAAAGATCTCATTTCTCGATTCACAAAATGGCTACCCCCATCAGATATCAAAACTTTTGGCACCCCGAACCTAGCAATAATATGGTCTTTCACAAACTTACAGACAGTCTTGCTGTCTGCGGTTCGGGTTGGGATAGACTCCACCCACCTAGATAAATAATCAACCGCCAACAAAATATACTCATGTCCTTGGCTGTTGGGAAAGGGACCCATAAAATCTATGCCCCATGCATCAAAAACATCACAAATAATCATCGGTTGCATGGGCATATCATCTCTCTGTCCAACTGTCCCTCCCATCCTTTGACAGATCGGGCACGACCGTACAAAATCAATGGCATCTCTAAACAAGGTCGGCCAATACAATCCACATTGAAGTACTTTGTGAGCGGTTCGCTTTCCCGAATGGTATCCTCCAGCCTCAAGTGAATGACAATATGTGAGGACACTATGGTATTCCTCCTGAGGAATACACCTTCTCCAAATACAATCCGGTCCTTCGAAGAAAAGGAAAGGATCGTCCCAGTGGTATCTCCTCGAATCCGACTTCAGTCGATCAATGCTGCTCCTAGTCCAACCATGGGGAAACTGCTTGGAGACAAGATAGTTCACCATGTTGGCATACCACGGGAGGGAGTCAATAACACAAATTGACTCATCTGGGAAGGTCTCTCTAATCCGCTCATGATCAGGAGAATCCTTAAGTTCAATCCGAGACAGGTGATCAGCCACGACATTCTTCACTCCAGGTTTATCTTTAATCTCCAAATCAAATTCCTGGAGGAGTAAAATCCACCTAAGAAGACGCGCCTTCGCGTCCTTCTTTTCCATTAAGTATCGAATGGCTGTGTGATCAGTATAAATTGTCACCTTAGAGCCCAAAATATATGATCTGAACTTCTCGAGGGCCCATACTACCGCGAGCATTTCCTTTTCAGTCACTGTATAATTTTTCTGTGTAGGATCTAAAACTTTGCTCGCATAGTGAATCGCAAACGGAATCCCCTCTCGCCGTTGTCCTAGCACAACTCCTATAGCAAAATCTGAAGCGTCAATCATGATCTCAAAGGGGAGAGACCAGTCAGGAGCTTGTAGGATAGGCGAGGCACCAATCTTCCTCTTCAAGAGCTCAAAGGCCTCCAGACACCTGTGATCTACAACGAACTCTATGTCTTTCCCTAAGAGCTCAGTCAGTGGGCGGGCGATCTTTGAAAAATCTTGAATGAATGTCCTATAGAATCCAACATGCCCTAAGAATGACCGCACTGACTTTACGTTGGTAGGTGGATCGAGTTTCTTGATCACCTCCACCTTGGCAGGGTCAACCTCCATTCCCCTTTTGGAGATGACATGCCCCAACACGATACCCTCCGTCACCATAAAGTGACTCTTCTCCCAGGAGAGTACTAGATTGACCTCTCTACACCTCATGAGGACTCGGTCCAAGTGCGCTAAACATGTATCAAAAGAATCACCATGGACCGAGAAGTCATCCATGAACACTTCCAGGAAATCTCCCACCATCTCGGCAAATATGGCTATCATGCACCGCTGAAATGTGCCCGGGGCATTGCAGAACCCGAATGGCATGCGCCTGAAAGCGTAAGTGCCGAATGGACATGTGAATGTGGTCTTTTCCTGGTCCTCAGGGGCTATGGCCACCTGGTTGTAGCCTGAGTACCCGTCAAGAAAACAGAAGAATTCTTTCCCTGCGAGTCTCTCCAAGATCTGATCAATAAAAGGCAAGGAAAAGTGATCTTTCTTGGTCGCAGCATTCAGGCGCCTGTAGTCGACACAGACGCGCCACGACGTGGGTACTCGTGTCGCGATCTCTACCCCTCCTAGTTGGTGACCATCTGAATTCCCGACTTCTTCAGGACAACATGAAGTGGGGCCACCCACTTGGAGTCAGAAATAGGGTATATAAACCCTGCTTTGCACCATTTCTCAATTTCTTTCTTCACCACTTCCCGTAGATTGGGGTTAAGTCTCCTCTGAAACTCACGGGAAGGTCTCACGTTATCCTCAGTAAAAATGTGGTGCGAGCAGAGAGCGGGGTTGATGCCCACGAGATCCGACACTGTCCAGCCTATTGCTTTGCGGTTCCTCTCTAAAACCTCTAACAACCTAGACTCCTGTTCTAAAGTCAAGTCTGAGCTAATGATGACAGGATATCTCTCTTTGGGTCCCGCAAGAAAGGCATACTTAAGTGTAGGAGGTAGTGATTTCAGTTCTGGCAATGTGGTATCATCAAGCAGATCTGGTTGAACTGAATCTGAATCTGGTTCCGTGCTGCATGAAGGTGGGCTAAGCTGAGTAGTACTCGCCACCAAATCAGAAGTATCGGGAGTCGGATCGTCAAAAGTATCCAAACAATCGGCAAAAGCCACGTCCGACTCATCATCTATGTCCCATGATTGTTCCGAAGAGGATGGAACTGACAGATCCGGATGAATCTCTAAGTCATCATGAGAATAGGTTGATGCATCTCTAGCAAAATCAGACAACACCTGGCAAACTGCGTCATGCACTATATCCTCTCCAGATGAAAGGGTCTCGCTCTGTCCTGAAGGAATCTGTCCCCAAATCCCAACTGTGCTAATCATACTGCAATCTGCCTCTGAAGATGAGTACTCTGTACTACTCTCTGAATCAGGTCGCTGACACTTGGTTTGCTTCATCTCAAGGTTCACTTCTCCACCTGGAGATCTGAACTTCATCATTCCCGTACCATAATCGAAAGCTGCGCCTGCGGTCCTAAGGAAGGGTCGCCCGAGAATGATCTGAGATTCTCTCCAATGATTGGGGGTCTCCATGTCCAAGACTGTGAAGTCCACCTGATAGTTCTGCCCCTCAATCGAGATAACGACGTTCTTCACTTCTCCCTTAGGTCTCTTCATTGAACGATCTGCGAATTGGAGTAAAGCTCTAGATTTGCGAAGTGGTCCCAACTCCAATTTCTGATATAATGCTAAGGGAAGTAAGTTGATCGAAGAACCGTTATCTAAGAGTGTGATGCAAACGCAATGTTGTCAATACGACTCTCCACATAGTGAGCACCCATGCCTCTCTTTTTCTTTGGCAAAGTCTGATTCTTGAGACAATAGGTTGTGGCTACCGATAAGACATGTGTCTTTATATTTCGGTTATCTTTCTTCCTGCTAACCCTTCTAGGTGTGCATCTCACCTTAAGGTATTTTTGGAAGGCAGGATGGTTAGCCACATATTCATCAAATGGCACCTTAACTGTGATGTTTTCTTTACAAAACCGTGCCATATCGGGGTCATCTTTCTGAATCTTTTTGATGCGCTTTCCTGCCGTAAGAGCACGGGGGAAAGGGATTGAAGCTAAGGAAACAGAGGATGAAGAATCTGAATCATGAACTGAAAGATCATTCTTTGCATTAACGGAAACAGAGTTCTTCATAAAAGAATCTTTTTGATGCAACATGGACTCGAAATCAAAACTATCTACTACAGGTTGTGGAATAGAAGCTGGAGTGGTATCCGCCACAACCGGAGATGCAAGGTCCTCCGTAGACTCAGAAGAATATCCATGCTGACGATGCTGCGTACGTGCTCTCCTCCTCCTCTCGGCTCCCTGAGTAGAAATCCTCGAATGATGCTGATGGGGCTCTGAGATATGATGCCTCTCCTCCTCGTCCTCTAAAGACTCCTCAGGTAGAGCTCCAGAGATGCCCCTCCTCGTGTCCCTCGCCCGGTCAGGTACGACCACGGTCCTTCCGCTCCTGAGTGACATGTGGTTAGCCTCGTCACACGAAAGAATCTCATGTTCAGATTTAGGAGATGCTGAATAGTATACCTGACCAAAGTGATGCTGAGAACTAGAACGGTTCAGGCTATTGGGGTTAGCCTGAACTTGGGCTGGGATAGAGGTAGAGGGTGCAGTCTGCTCGTCTCGCCATCTGGACAGGCGGTTGACATCCACCCGTAAGTCCTGAACCTCATTCCTGTAGGAACATAGCTCGTCGAGTATCTGCTGCTGAATATCCATGGGACTAGACGATAAAGGAAGTGGATAAGATTGAGAAGAAGAACGGGAAGACTGGCCCTGCTGGCCAGTGTACTGCCTCTGCTGCTGTTGTTGCTGGGGTTGTGGGCCCTGCTGGCCCGTCTGGTAATGGCCCTGTCGGCCATACTGCTGGTACTGCTGCCTCTGCTGCTGGGGTGGATGGAATCCAGGGCTCTGCTGTGACGGAGGTGGTGCGGAGGTGAATGTAGTGTTGTGAAAGGTCGGGGGATGCTGATAGGTTTGTCGGTCTCCCGTACTTCCCTGCCTGGCAGGGTCCTGAGTATACCATATCCCATTCACCTCCCAAACTGGTGGAGGCTCCTCCTGGACTGTCTCTGCTACTGGAGGTGGCTGCTGGAAAGAGTGGGTGTAGGATTGGTCCTGCTCCCACGGCTGGGGTTGCCCTAACACCAACTGCTCCTGAACATGGTGAACTCGGTAAATGGGAGCAGCGGGTGCAGTCACGACAGGTATCTTTATCTTAGATACCTTCTCAGTCAACTCCTCCATCTGTTTTGGAAGTTTGGAGACGCTCCGGTCTAACTCATCAATCCTCCTGTCGATCATCTCGACTACAGTAAGCTTGTCAGCCAGAAGTCCCATGCTAGGGATCACATCCTGAGAGAGATCGACTACAGCTGATTTTCCCCCTCCAAGTGAGAGTGAACTGGGGATGGTGTATAGGCCCTGCTGGCCATCTGTGAGCGGCTAGTTTCAGCCATCTGCTCGAATACCCTCCAGACGGTATCCGCTCCTCGTGATGTATAGCTGCCTCCACAGGCAGCGCTCACTAAACCCTGCATCTCAGGGTTGAGACCAGTGAAGAAGGATTGGACCAAGATGTTGTCATCTAGTCTATGACAAGGACACTTTTGCAGGATGTCCTTGAATCTTTCCCAAGCATCACAGAAGGCTTCATTGGGTAATTGGGAAAAACTCGTAATTCGCGTCCTCATCATGTTAGTTCTACTCAACGGGTAGAACTTCTTTAGGAATAGGTCCTTGAACTGGGCATAAGTGGTGACGATGATTCCAAGATTCTTCACCCAGTAATCGGCTTTTCCACCCAAGGCAAATAGAAGGGCTTTGAGCCTAATATAATCCTGGCTAACATTGTTATGTTTGAGGTTAGCACAGATGAGCTCAAAGTCCCTTAGGAATGCATATGGTTCCTCAGAAGCATTCCCATCAAAATGTGGCAGCAGGTTCAGGAAATGCGGCTTCAATTCAAAATCAACCTCGGGTTCGGCCGGACTCAAGTAGTTATGAATCTGATATTGTCCGGGGTTGTATGCCGCATCCATTGGTAGTTGGACCCCAACATTTAACTGTCCCAACCGAGCTCTCAATAATGCTTGTTGCTGCTCAGATGCAGCTAATCGGGCAAGTATCATTTTCATTGGGTCTTCATGGTTCTCTTCTTCCTCCTCTTTCTTCTTAGGCATTTTACTCGAATCTTCTTTATGTCCTGAATCAACAATGTTTTCTTGATTAGAAGAGGATTTATGAATCACGATATTCTCACCAAGGCAATGGTCTTCCTCGGTGAGGTGGGAAGAGAGAAAGGGAATGGTTTGAGAGTAACCATCCCAAGAGTGAGTGATCCTGGGCTCAAGAGGGTCATGAGTCCAGGTTGGTCCAAGTTGCGCTTGGACCTTTGAAGACGTACTTTTTGAAGGGTTCAACGAGAGATTCGCAAAGTCTGAATAAATATCCCCCCAATCAGTCATCTTCGATGTCAAAAGAACCGATTCGAACACGATATTCAATGAGGCACTAGTTCTACGGTGCACGTAAATGTGCGGAGTGAACTCACACAATTCAAACGCAATTCAAACCCCCAATTTCACCAACTCAACACATGATGGCCGTAAGAGTTCGGCCGATTTATCTGGTCAATTTTAGTTGGTGAGAATACAATCTTCGAAAGATTAACGAGCTGTTAGGTGCCCATATTTTCCTACAGACTGGCCCGGTTCTTACGACTAGTTTGACCTACTTTCAGCCAGTATAGGAGTAAGTACGGACCGTATAAATACGGCTACCCATTCCTTGAGGACTAAGGCGTCCTCTAAACCTCCCACTCTGCTAAGGACGTCCGGACCGTTTACCGGCTACCCGTAAATCCTCACTGAAAAGTAGCTAATCGCCTAAAAAGAAAGAACCAGTAGTAAGTAAGAAATCCAGACTTGGCTCTATCCTAGGGTCGTCTCTCTCTCACTTGCAATTTAAACAAACAACGAGGGCTTTCTGCACCCGAGAACAAGGGTTCTTTTTATTCCAATTATTTTAATCGACCTGCTCAATTCAGTCCCAATTTTAGAGTTAGGTTTTCACTTGAAATTTATGTGAACACACAAGCACGTCTACCGTTCAGTCCTAATTTCCTTTTGACCTTAAGTTGTAAAACAAGATGGGAATCGGAAATCAGAATGCAAACGAGAAACTATGATGCATGCTCAGAAGGAGGTATACTTACAGTGAATCCCAGCACTCTTCATGCATTATGCAAAACTGAATTTATAAATATTACACTAAATGCATGCAGATCGAGGAAACCACACCTAAACAATATACTATTAGCGGGGAAGAATTGATTGAATTTGAGCTAAGTAGTACGTGTTTATGTGCGTCTCATTATGAATCTTATAAGATAAGTGAATCTTCTAAGATATGTGTGGCCTAATTTACGATGTGCACAAGCAAATTTGAATCTAAACTACCGTGTGCCTAATCCTTAAGTTCGCCACTCAAGTCAAGCCCCACCCTCGCCGGAGAGTGAAACATGCTCGACACACCAATGTCCAAGTCTTTTTACATGCGCGAGCTCTCAAACAAGAGCCGCTATAAATGAGCAACTACCTAAATAATTACGATAATTTACAAAATTCTCTCAAAAATAAATTGCTTTATCCTCGCGCTTCAACAGTCGGCTCGCGTCGCGTCCGTCGACCTCCGATACACTCCAAGTCCACCGGGCCCTCGCAAGGAAAATGAAATTTATATTAGAGAGATAAACAACAAGATATATACAAAATATAAAGAGAAATAATTTCAAAAAAATGGAATAAATACAAGTGGCACGGGGGTCAGACTACCCGAGTAAATGAAAATCTAAATCTAAATTTTTAAATTAGTCCCTAAGCCGTTTGCCTCCCCGGCAACGGCGCCATCTGACGTGTCGCTAGATACGTTGTTTAATTCGGCTTCGTTGTAGCATGTGTACTTAGCGATTCGGTCAGTACCGAGAGAAGATCTCTGTGAAGAGTGTCTCGGCTTTAATTTATATCCCGGGCAAGTCCGGGGTCGAACTCAGGGAGGCAAAGGAACAACTTGGGGTTAATTTGCAAATTTAAGATCTAGATTTCAGTGCGGGTATTTTTTTAAATTTTTTTACTGCTGTAATAAAAAGAGAGATATTTTTTTGTTTTAAACTTTTTTTTTATCTTTTTTTTTGATTTTCTTTAGACAGGAAATAAAAATACCAACATATGGGGATAAAAATGATATGATGATGATGGTTATGAAGATGAAGATATATAAACAAATGGGAGAAAACAAATGATGTGATGGTGGTGGTAATGAAAGAACCTATTTTTTTTGTTTTAAATTTTTTTATATTTTTTTTAATTTTGTTTAAAACAGGGAATGAACATGATGAGAGAAAAAAATGTGATGATGGTGGTGAATGATTAATATAAACAAATGGAGGATGGTTGGTGAATGTGATGTGCTAAAAAAAATGTAAGGATACTAATGATGATAAGATGAAAAGAAAAATTACCTACGATGAACGGATGCCTATGATGTGCTCTCGTGAGAACGGTCTTCGCTCAAATCGCCGACGTGCGATGAGCTCGAGCAGCGCGCGGTTGCGGCTGCGATGTTGGCCAAAAAGCCAACGGATCACACCGGAGAGAGGGTCGTCGTCGCTCGACCGCGGTTGTGTCGCTGTCACCGATTCAACTCAGGGAACTAGGCTCTCCTCACATAAAGATGGATCAATGGCAAAAATGAGGAGAATGGCATGTATATAAAAAAGAAGAAAAAAGGAAGTTAGAATTAAGATGGAGTGGGATGGAGGTTAATAAAATGGTGGAGTTGAATTAGAAGTTAGAAAATATGGTGGAGTAATGGAGTTGAATGGTGGTTATTGTAGAGAATGTAAAATAATTAAATAAATAAAATGAAATAAAGTAGGCTACTTTAAATACAACAAAATAAAGAAGGAAAAAATAATGGTGAATTTACAAGTGAATACAACACACTATGTATATATTTTTTTGTCTTTTTAATAAGAGATATTTACAACAGAAAAATACAATAAAATAATATAAATAAAATACAACACAAACATGATTTTTTTGTATTTTTAAAAATTAAGAAAGGTAAGATCAAAAATGAACAAAGAATGAATATATACATGGTATATAATGTACATCTAGGTCCCAAAACCCAACTTTTGCAAATGAGCTCCGATTTTAATGAAACCACTTCCGTTGGATAGATAATTTTCTAACTTGAACTTTAAAAGTGAGTTTGGTGAATTTTGAGTTCGTACGGAGCGGGAATTTAGCTTGGAAGTTGGTCTTTACGGCTTTTTCCCATTGGGATCTAGGAGCATTTATTTGAGATATAATTTGTTTTGTATTTTTGTATTTTTATATACATTATTATGAACAAGTTAGAGAAAGAATTAGGCAAAAAGGAGTTAAAATGAAATTATTAAAAATACATTAAGTTTTGGGCTATTTACATGTATAAAACTCCTTTGATTTTGCGGCTTTTTATTGTTAATTTATTTTGTACAATCTTATATATAATAATTAGTGTGTTTTATTTACAAGAGTCATTTTGTTAATTTATGGATTTATCGGGGATTTTACTCGGGGATTTTGCTAAGACCAAGATATTGAGATGATGAATCGTGGATTCATCAATGATTAAACACAATGATGCATGCAGGGGTTAGAGATGCGTACCTTATCACCAGCACTCTACATGCATCGTGGTCCGAGTATAATTTAAATATAGAAAAAGAAACTAACCTATATGCAAATGCATGTGAACCATCCTAACAATAGCTTCTATTAACGAGCAAGAACCAATTAAATTTGACTAAGTCCAATTACACTTTATTCTATAGGTATATAAATTCTTGTTTAGGATGTTTGGACCTAATTAGTTACCTAGCTCAAGCAAATTAATTAAAGCAATGAATAGGTAGATCACAAAATCCACGGGAAATAAAGAAAAATAAGGCTATGAAAAC
Source organism: Ottelia alismoides (assembly GCA_037367405.1). Classification (NCBI taxonomy): domain Eukaryota; kingdom Viridiplantae; phylum Streptophyta; class Magnoliopsida; order Alismatales; family Hydrocharitaceae; genus Ottelia; species Ottelia alismoides. Next base: position 42,735 of record JAZKJV010001449.1, on the reverse strand, counting down.
AAAACCGGTGAGGTCCCCCAAGTTCACCGGTACTTGACGAAATAGACCCCGCAGCAAATGAATGTCCGTTTACAAGAGTTTGAACTTCTTCTCCTTCTCTCACACTATCCTGCGACTTAGTGAAGAATCAAGTCATCTCTTCTTTGCTTGGGTGCTTCGGCTCTCCTGGGATCACCTCCTTCGCTCCGCAGGCCCTTACAAGAAAAAGAAAAGAGAGAATGTGTAAGAAACACAATTACCAAATATGAGCAAGAAAAATAAAATAAATGCAGTGAATATAAACAATGGAATAAATGTGGAAAAATATAAACAAATATGTACAACCAAGAATAGTAATTTAAAAGAGAAACCTAGCTACCCTCGCCGTGCCTCCTCGACAACTACGCCCTATTTTGCTGGGACTAGATCTTCGAGAATTGATTATTATTGATATAAAGTTGTCATTGCGATCCCCAAAATTCCTGGCTAAAAAAATGTATTTTTTTATTCTCAAGCCAGTAATTACAAGAAAATGTGGCTGGAGATTTTGCTACTTATTTACCTGTATAGCTAACATGAGCGAACTCAGGGAGGCTACAATTCTCGAGAGTTATTCAATTAAATTTTTTTATTTTTTATTTTTTATTTGTTTTTTGTTTTTTTTATTTTCTGATTTTCAAATTTTTAATGATTTTGATTTTAAAAATTTTTTATTTTCAAAACATGATTTTTAAAACAAAATCATGCACAAAAGAAAGGCAAAATATTTTTTTTTCAAATATAATAATAATGCTAAAAAATATCTAAAAAACTTTTAGTATTTTTTATGATTTTTTTACTATTTTTGTAATTTTTCAGAGATTTTCAGTTTTTTAAAGATTTTTAAAATGAATAAAAATAAGGGAAAATGCAAACAGTGAATAAACCAGACTATTTCACAATTTAAAAATATGAAATGAAATCAAAACTTGCGAAAATTATTTTTCTGAAAAACTAGAGGAAATTATTTACAACTCAAATCACATTTTTTCTATAATTTTATATTATTTTTTTTAAAGATTTTTAGTATTTTGCAATTTTTGGATTTTATAAATAATTAATGCACAAAATTTGCAAAGAAATTAAAACACAACAAAAGAAAATTAATCTATTTTTTTGAAATTTTAAAGCAATTTTCGAATTTTTAGGATTTTTCGAAGTTCAACAAGGAAAAATGCCTTGTTTTATGTTTTTTAATAGTAACAAATAAAAATAAAATGCAATGAAAAATTAGACAATGAAGAGACACAAAACATGAGTCTAACTTAATTTTTTTGAGAATTTTCAAAGAAATTAAAACATTTATTTTAATAAGAAAAGACAAGAAATAAAAGTCTGAATAACAGGGGCTGATTTGCAACTAATTATAGTTTCTGCATAAAAAGATAACATGAAATTAGCGTAGAAAAAGATTTGCAATTTACCTAGTGTGTGCGTGCAAATCATGTGATGGCTCTGGAGGGCGGGTAATTCTTTGTAATTTCGAGAACTTCTAGGGGTAGCGATGCAAATTTTCCAAGATTTTATTCTCTATGGTTCCTTTGTTGTTATTATTTTCTTCATCGTTCCAACAGAAGAGGGGGCGCCACCCCTACTTCCTCCTCGGAAGGGCAACGACGTGAGGATCGATCAGCGGTGGTCTCCTCTTCGGGCAGTGGTAGATGGTGCTGCGTGTTGATGCGGTGCTCAAGAGGAGGACGAAGGATTACGAGATGGCGACAGAGTTGCTGAGCACCAGTAGAGAAGGAGGACGGCGGTAGTCTGGCGAATTTGGAGCTGATGCGTGATCAAAGGTGGTGGCGGTTGCTCCTCTCCAAGCGACCGATGAAGGCAGGCGATGGTGACGACGGCCTCAACTGGGCGTGCATCCGCGCAAGGGAATTGTGCGGCGACACGCGCACGGTGGATCAGGAGGGTCCTGTGGGGCTTCGCTCGGGGGAGGCGACACATGCTCCCGACTCAGGTGGTCGGTGATGAAGGTGGCGGTCGAGCATGACAAGGGAAAATGGCTGGCGGTCGTGGTCGCGCAAGAGGGCGATGGCACAGTCAGTTAGAGCAGCTCCGCCCCAAGCGGCGATGGAGTGGCTAAGCCACGTGGAATGAGCAGGGGTTGCTGCCTAATTTTTTTTATTTTTTTAAATGTAAAAACAAAAACGGGTAAGACCCCTTTTTATGTATTTTCTAATTAATTATTTATTTTTTAATCTTTTCTTTATTCCTACAAAACAAATGTTCAACAATAAGGAAAAAAACTATATTATTTATTTATTTATTTTTTAATTTTGTAAAAACAAATGAGGATGTGAGCACGATGACTCGATTCCGATTATTCAAAATGCAAAAATAAAATAGATTTGCGAATGGGGATCTGGCGAAAAATGGAAGGATAGATCCGGTTCTCGGGCCACCATGTGTGGTCGGAGTTGAGAGATTGTATGAGGTAGAATGAGAACGTGTGTGGATCGAGAAAATGAGATGAAAAATCAAAATCGGGGGTTGATCAAATCGTGACGAACAATGATTAGCAACTATGATATAAAAGTTAACAAGGAAATCGAAGCAAAAAAATTAAATGTAAAATTAATCTAGAAGAAAACAGAAAATAAAGCGGATCTCACTGTGGGAGCGAAACTGCCGTGATGGCCTTGACGAAGGCCGACTCGCTGTCGTCGGACTGTTTGAAAGCTGGATACCTCTTTACGACAAGAAGACTCTTGGAGAATAGGCTCCTCTCATAAAGATTGATCAAGTGAGAATGAGGGAGGAGAAGACATTTAAATAGAAAAATAATTGAATTCGAATTTGAATTTTAAAAATTGAATGGAGATAAAGAGATAAGAAAGAATTTGAAATGAGATAAAGATAAAAAAGGAAATTAGTGTTAAAATTATTTATAAAAATTATTATTTTTTATTTTCATCACTTTATTAAATTAAATAATAAATGTTATTTTTTTATTTTTTGTGGTGGTTATTTAAGAATATCAACTATATGCATATACTATATACATATGGTACTTTATATACATAGTTAAATAAGGAAATTAGTTTTTTTGTTTTAAATTTTTTATTTTATATTTTATTTTATTATTTTTATAATTATTAAAAATATTTATAAGTATTTACAAATATAATATATACAAATAAATGGTAAAATTGCACAAACCACCTTAGAAAACCGTCTTTCAAATCGTAATTCCAAAAATTATGAAACCACAACCACTTTAAAGATAATTTAATTTAGAATATAATGGAAGTAAGTTTTATTCAATTTGAGTTCATTTGGATCAGGAATTGGTCTTTCAATTATCGTTTTATGGCTTTTTCTGGATGTGGTTACTTTTATTCTATACATGATTTTATTTTGCAAATATTTTTATTATTTAGAAAACATTTTTTATTTACAACTTTTGTTTTGAATATTATTTAATTTGAGGTCAATTTATGTACAAATAAAATAGTGTAAGTATACATATATACACATAAAACTATTTATGACACATTTTTTTGGATAATCTGATTAAGGACCCTATCTCCCCCTACTTTATTCCCGGTCGATCATATCAAGTCTTGATCTTCTCTCGGGGTTCGAGTCAGCCTATATCTATTGCATATGTACAATCTTTTTCTTCTTCTTCTTCTTTAAGTTTCCTTTCTTTCTTTATTTATTGTAGGTTAAAATAGCAATAAATGTACAATATTTACACACAGATGCAAGTTAGTAAGAATATGGAGTTCGTATTATATACAAGTATTATATAAGGGATTTTAAGCTAAAATAAATAAATAAAGATGATGAAATGCAGATTCATCATGATACCATCTTAATGAAATTAGGTGTATCTCCGATCGAAGATAAGATGCGAGAAAATTGCTTAAGGTTGTTTGGTCATGTGCACCGGTGAGGAGATGTGAGTTTTGGAATATTGAGCTGGCTAAAAGAGGGCGTGGAAGGCATAAGAAGTGTTGGAATGAGACTATATGAAGGGATCTTAGTTTTTTTAATCTAAGCCCGAGAATGACCTAAGCTAGATCTGATTGGAGACAAAAAATCCATGTAGCCGACCCTACTTAAATTGGGAAAATGCTTTGTTGTTGTTATTGTGGTTTCAAGGCCCCGTAAAGGAGTTTCAAGGGACTTACGCGACTGGCAGCCAAAGAAAAAGTGATTGAGATCGAGTTCAATGCAAGGGAGTTTGATAGCACATGTAAAACAACACCACTTTCAACACAAAGATGATGCTTCGCATTTGGCACCATAACTCGGGGCTCATGGTTACCCGGTTACCCCGATGTAACCTGGTTTATCCCCCTTGCATTCTTGGTTTGGATTTTCATCACAAATCAATGTGATATCAAAACACAATTCTCCTTCCAACCCTCTCCAACCCTCCTAACCATCCAAACAGCTACTATTCACATGATATTACTCCATCCCAACCCAACCCAACCCAACCCAACCCAACCCAACCGAAACCAATTACCAAACAAACACTAGGGCCTTGGATTTTCATCCTGCCCGAATATGAGGTTTGAAATTTTAAACGCTAATTTGTTGGCCTTGATTTTCATGGATATAAAGAGGAGCGCGTCCTAAGCCGCTCGATCAAGATCGAGGGGCTCACACAGTAAGGACTCAGAAAACTCAAATTTTGTGTGAACCGCTCGATCATGATCGAGCGGCTTGGGCCACATTCCTCTTTACAACATGCCTCTACAGTACTGCAGAAGATCCGTGCTCTGTGAGGCGATGCACATAAGAATTTATGAATGTGGTTCGAAGGCCACATGAAGGAGTTTCAAGGGACTCACGTGATTGGCAACCAAACAAAAAGTGATTGAGACCGGGTTCAATGTAGTAGAGTTTGATAACACAGGTAAACAACACCACTTTCAACACAAGATGATGCTTGGCATTTGCCATCATAACTCAGGGCTTGTTTGGCTACCTGGTTACCGCGATGTAGCCTAGTTTATCCCCATGTATTCATGGGTCAGATTTCCATCACAAATCATTGCGATATCACATCACATTTCTCCTTCCATCCCTCCTAACCATCCAAATAGCTATTATTGACATGAGGTTACTTCATCCCAACCCAGTTACCAAACAAGCACCAGTGCCTTGGATTTTCATCCTCCTCCAATATGAGGTTTGAAATTCTAAATGCTAATTTATTGACCTTGGATTTTCATGGCTGGGCACATGTCATGGGTGGAACCTACCAACATGATTGGTTGGCGATGAGTTAGTGGCATTTGAAGGTTGTTCTTGATTGACTAGTGGAACCTTCTCAAGATTATGCTTTCAAGACCTCTCCCATTTTCTTTCCAATGTGAGTATGCTAATGAGACAGTAAACATGCTATGCTTCATGTTTGGGTTTTTTTGGCTTCCATGCGACTTATGTTACACTAATCATACTGAGAAGGCACCGAATGACCTCATGTTCGGTTGCATGGTACCTCAATTGAGAGAAGGGTACACATATCTGTTCTCTGAGGCTAAGATGGGAGTTTAACATAAAACCTGCATTGACTCTCTCTCTCTCTCTCTCTTTCAACATATATAGGAGTGATCCTGTGAGATGAGATTTTGTGAGATGGTGAGATGGGAAATTCTGGACCACTGATTTCAACCATGAGAGAGAAACTAGGAGAGAGAAGACAGAATCCAGTGGTCCAGAATTTCTCATCTCACCATCTCACCAAAATCTCATATCACAGGATCACTCTTCTATGTATGTATGTGTGTATATATATGATGAATCATGTAAAGTTGAGTAACAATCACTCTTCTCTTGGTATCATATAGTATGCATGTCACCTTCCTATCAGTTGTCAAACATTCTCGCTCTACTTATGTCCTTTGTTTGTCCCCTCACTTTCTCACACACATTATATTTAAGGAATATTTACTCCACGAATCTTATAAATTTTGTAAATTACCTTCTCTACTTTTGAAAAAAAAACATATATCTCCTTTTGATTCCGTAAACTTGCTAACTCTTACCCCATGAACCCTACGGTTAATCTGTTTGAATCTCGTAGTGGTTTTTGGTAATTTACAGGATCGATGGGATAATTACAAAATTTATAGGGTTCATGGGGTAAATATCCCTGCAATTAATTTAATTTTGTCTATATGCATTAAGACATATCAAAGATGGATATATATACTACAACATCACATGCTCGTTTTAAGAATAGTAAAATAATTACAAACCAATCATTTTTAAAAATTCTCAAAAAGTTGCAACTTTATTGAACCTAGCAAACAACCAACCCATCTTCCATACACCACAACATAAAAAAGAATGCTAATCAGATTATCCCACCAAAAGCACTCTACTCAACTACCAATTAAATCATGTACCTAAACACAATCAATTTTAATCGATCTTATAATCATACAAGGGACTTAAACTTTTCTCGTATTAAATTTGGCGCTCCCCCCCTCGTAAGGACGATGCCTGCCAATCCCAAGATCATGATACTCGTCACACCTATCTCATGCACATAGCATTCAAAATACATAGCTAGAGGATAAAAAGCACAATTTGTGATGAAAAGAAAAGATGCATTTACTCGCATTATCTTTTGGGTAAATTACAATTTGGGTCCCCATCTATGGGTCCGATCCCATAATGGGTCCTGATCTTTAAATTGTATTCAGGTCCCAGGACCATTTAGGAAATGGAAATTTTGAGGTTCATGACGAATATACCCTTGTTGGGAAGGGAATGTGGGTTGGGTTCCAACTTTTAAACAATGGCATATTCGTCATTAGCTCCAAAAAGTTCCTTACATTAATGATCCTGGGACCCGAATTTTACAATTTAAAGATCAGGACCCAATCTGGGATCGGACCCATAGATGGGGACCCAAATTGTAATTTACCATTATCTTTTCCACGATATATACAGTCCATGTCCACAAGAGATATACATGCATATACCAAACGATGTAAAAGTATGCTTGTAAAAGTACATATATCCTCAAGCACAATCTATAAAAAATACAAGCTATAAAAAAAGTAAGTAAACTGTACTAGAAACTACACAATCTATTGATAAATCCCAAATTTATCTACTTTATTTATCATTATTATCTCCATTGCCTAAGAAATTCACCAATATTCACTAAACAATTAACATTATTTAATAATCATTGTATTTTTCATAATTAACCCTAATTATCGTATATTAGCTATAATAACTCTAATATTATGCCTTATTTTTTATATTTATTAATTATAAAAAATCCAATAAAAATTAGATTACTATTGTACATAATTAATTTAACAAAATTTATAAATTAAAAACACAAAAAAATAACAAAAGAAATAAAATAAGTAATTTTAATATATTAAATTACTTATAAAAATATTTACTGTGTATAGATGACTTCTTCTCTCTTTGAATTCTACATGAAAGTTGTAGATGTCATCGAGATCTACAACTTTCTTGTTTACAATCTTCTTAATTCATCATTCAATAAATTCTTTTTCATTTTATACCCATTATTCCTTTTTTAAATATCTCATTATGCTACGTGGTGCAATCCGCTCCAGCCACGTGGACTGCTTCCATTGAGCCACTCGCCTCCATCTTTCACCGTCGGATCAACTATGATGATCTGATCTCAGTCGCTCACCAGAGTTTTGATGGCTGCATGATCAAGTTTGATCAAGTGATTAACGCTACATGATCCCGCTCCACCTCCCAATGTTGGATCATTGCATCCAATGGTTGGGAATCATTCATTTCCACCTTGATTCCAACCGCCAGCCACGTGGACTGCATCCAATGGTTGGGAATCATCCAATGGTTGGGACTTTGCCTTCAACCTCCACTCCCCTTCTCCAAGCGACGTAATCATATCCAACCATCCAACTCTCTTCCTTTTTCACAACGTTATTGATTATCTTCCTGACCAACTTCCACCTCCATTACCTTCCCCTAACTCCCTCTTTTTCACCCTAACCTAAACTTCCATCACCGATCAATTGTCGTCAACCTACAGGCAGCTGAAGCCGCCTTGTCACCCACATGGAACTGTCCGACCTTCACCTCAAATACTCCATAACTGACTGCCATCGTCAGCGCCCTTTACGAAAGATAGCGCAAGCCTTCTTCGACCTCCTGTGACAGAGAGAGTGCCTAGGTGATGAATCTCCATCTCATCATCTTTATTATTTCATTTTGGCCTTAAATCCCTAGCTAAATGCATACATATATCATTAATTTGTCAAAATAAGCACTATGTAATTTGTACAAAATACCATATAAAATACAGTATATTTAATGTATTTAATTTCAAAATAAAAGAATAAAGGAAGAAAAGAAAAAGAAATGCGATACCATAGGTATTGAATGACCCTAGACTACGAGACCCAATCATCGTGATGACTTGGTCGACAAGAAATAAAGTAGGGAAGATATGGCAGATGAATTGTACATAAATTATATTAAAAAGCTAATTTTTAATGGGATTTTATCATTTGTGCCCCTCTGAGATATCGCAATATCAGTTATGCCCCTATCTTTTTTGGTAATATCAGTTGTGCCCCCGACTTCTTGCCAATATTTCACTTGGGCCCCTCAGAGGGGCATAACTGATAAAAGATTTTTATCAGTTATGCCCCTCTGAGGGGCACAAGTGAAATATTGGCAAGAAGTCGAGGCACAACTGATATTACCAAAAAGATAGGGGCATAACTGATATTGCGATATCTCGGAGGGCACAACTGATAAAAACCCATTTTTAATTCATCAATAATTGATTTTTTGGGACCTATTTTAATAAATTTCTTTTAAACTTCAAATAATAAAATCCTAAACATGAATATTGTATATAAAAATACAAAGAAAAAATCGAATTTATTTCACTGAAAAATAATGCACAGCATGCCCGGGATACACAAAATAAAAAGTCAAAATAAAAAATATGTAGACTTGTTTCTTCTCCATATTATATCAAAATTGATCAAAATCACCTTTAATTATATATAACTTTTAATAAGCTATTTAATGAAAGTGGTTTCATTTAATTTGGAGTTAAGATGCAAAAGTTAAGTTTTGGGCCCCATTGTGCACTTTGCATGTATATTATATTCAATATATTAATTCTTTTTAGTTTTTTACTTTCTATTATTTTTATAACATTTTAGATATATTTAAAACATATGTAAATAATTAAAATAAAATAAAACTATCAAAAATAAAATAAAATAAAGGGATTTTATCACTTGTGCCCCTCCGAGATATCGCAATTTCAATTATGCCCCTTCTTTTTGGTAATATCAGTTGTGCCCCTCAAAACTTGCTAATTTATCACTTGTGCCCCTCGGGTTAGTGACCGTCCATCCACAGTGCAAACGGCCGTTAACATTGAGGACATAGGCGGAATTTCTTTGAAAAAAAAGGTTAGGAGGTCATTTTAACCTTCTTCCTCATCCTCTTCTTCTTCCTCATCTTGCCCATCCTCTTCCTCCTTCTCCTCCTCCTCCTCCCTCTCGCCCCGCCCCTGCCACGTGCTGCTGCTCCGCCCCGAGCTCCCCTCCCCTCCCCGGCGCCGCCCCTGCCACGTGCCGCCCAGCTCCGCCCCGAGCTCCCCTCCCCTCCCCGGCGCCGCCCCTCCGCCCCAGCCTCGAGGCAGCCCCGACCTCCCCCATCCCCTACGGCCCCTCCACCCTCGTCTCCCCTCCCCGACGCCGCCCCCTGCCGCCCCTCCGCCCCAGCCTCCCTTCGCCCAGACCTCCCCCCTGCCCTCGCCTCCCTCCACCCTCGCCTCCCTCCACCCTCGCCTCCCCTGGTTTTACAACTTAGAGCAGACGTGGAACTCGTAGCGGTCCTCCCTACCTCGCCTCCTCCTCAGTTCTTCTCAACTGAGGAACACAGCAGCAAATGGGCATCGCCGTCAACTGCCGGTGGGCCTTCTCCATGCACTCGTCCTCCACCAGGCAGTCGCATCACAGTCCCCACACTTGTAACTTCTTCCTCCATCTCCTCCTCCCACGTTAATCGTTCTCTTATTTGCTGGTAGATAAATCTTAAAGTTGCTGTTACTGAGAGCCACATTGTATGGAAAACTCAAGGTGGAGAGGAGGGGAGAGGATGGAGCGAAGTCTGAGCCGAGAGAGTGGGCCGTTGGAGTTGGAGGAGGGAAGCAGAGCGAGGAAAGGAGACACTTGCGGGTTGGGGAGAGCTTCTGGAGGGCCAATAACAACCGAGAGGGAGAAGGTTCTTGGGTTTGGACGGTGGTTTCCGATGTGGTGTCCGAGGGCACTTAGCGAGGTCTTGCTCCCGTCCTCCGAAGTGCTTCCTGTGTGGGCTGATGGGTCATCACAGGAGCTTTCTTCCGAGATCACCGTGGTGAAGAGTACGATTAACGAAAGATCTTTCTCGGATGTGGTTAGAGGAGCCCTCATGGATCCAAATCAGAAGGCCATGGCCAAGCAACTAAGATGTGTGGAGGTTTATACATGTTCATCAAGGTATTATTTTGACCATAATACCCCTCTAACCACACCAAGGTTTGAAAAAACCATGGTTAAGTCAATTCATTGACGATCACCTGACGGAAGGGCACAACTGATGACGGAGCAAGTTTTGAGGGGCACAACTGATATTACCAAAAAGATAGGGGCATAACTGAAATTGCGATATCTCGGAGGGGCACAAGTGATAAAATCCCTAAAATAAATAAAGTATTTTTCATACATAGGTAAAGTATACTATAATATACCTATAATATATAGAGAAAAGGGAGTATGCACCCTTTACATGCACCGGGCTTATATCTCCCATATTTTTTATTTTTTTGGAAAATGTCACCGTATATATTCATCTATATATCCCTCCAATATTGACATTCGAATTTCGTCAGAAACAGAGACTCCTATACCCTCCATCTAGTATAGTTGAATATACACGGTGATATTTTCCCCAAAAAATAAAAAAATGTGGGAGATATAAGCCCTGGTGCATGTAAAATTACATGCACCAGGGGGCATACTCCCCATCCTCTAATGTATATATGTACATAATTAATTAAGTATATAAATAAATTCAAAAAAATACAACAAAAATACCTAAATATGTAATTAAATAATTTAAAATTATATAAAATACTTATATATAACAATAAAATAAAAACATGTAAAATACAAGTATATTTACCTATATACATGCAAATATTAACATATAATAAATAGCCTTGTAAAAATAAATAAAAATATACATTAAATACTACATTAAATTATAAAAATTTTCTTTGATTAATAAAATTTAAATTAAAAATTATTATCGAATTTATAAGCACTTTTTGATTATCTTTTTCTCGGTTGGTCCACATGGACGAACCAGGGCTCTTCAAATGTTGACTCCGCTCAACTGTCCTCCTTAGGTTCTGACTTTTGTCAGAACTCATGGGAGGTCCCCTTTTATCCCTTTATTCACGGCTTCACCCATGTCTCTTCTCTCTCCAACCCTTCCACCATTCTGACTTATGCACTACCCTCTTCCATTCTGACTCCATACCTCCCATCTTCCCTTCTTCCATCGCACACTACCCTCGCATCGAATTCCACCCGTCATCAGCCCTTTAAACTTCACCATTCCCCACTTTTTGCACTTGATCCCTCTTCCCATGTCCTTATCACCTCAGATCACCTAATGTGAGTTGTTGCTGGTGACAGGAGCACAACCCAAGTGTTTTGTAGCGAGGAGGAGCGGAGGAGGAGGAGGTCCACGCCATTGCCGTCTACGTGCTCGGTTGTTCCGCCTCTCTGGTTTTCCGACCAGATCAAGGCCTCCTTTCATTGCTTTTTAGGTAACTTGTTACTCCGTCTTTTACTTCAACATTTATTTAATGCTTTTAGTTCATGTTTTAGGGTAGTTTTGGGTTGATTTTAGTATGTCGGAGCTTAGAGCTCTGACCATCGTGTACTGCTATTCCTCTTCATTTCGACCACCATGGACCATTCCATCACCTTTTCCTCCCACTTCTCCACCATTGGCCTCACTTCATTCACCCAGATCTTCACCAAAACTGGACTTCGAGGTCTACCTCCGCCGCATATCGGCAGACCTCGTCGCCTCCCTTCATTCCACCTCGATCTCCACCAATAATAGCCCAAAATGCTCCCCCCATGCTCCACCATTTTTCTCATGCAGGTCTCATGTCTGGAAGGGCTCATCTGAGGGTCGATCGATCAAATAACAATACTTACATTTCTTCAACCGAACCCTCGAGCTCCAGGACCTGATCAGTGGGCCTTGGATGCATCTGAAGGTTTTGGGATGCGCAAAATGGTTGTAGGAACAATCGGAGCATCTCAACTATGCTCCAGGTGCTTGGAGACTCGAGCTTCATCAGATCCAACTCACCGAGGACAAATTCTTCATTAGTTCGTCCAGGGCCATCGCATGTCGTTCGATCAAGAACAGGGCTCCAAGAGGAGCAGATGCCGTCAGATGAAACGCCATCAACCATCAGATATTCTACCAAGGATCTAATCTCAATCATAAATGACGAACCAACATCAACCATTGAGGGCACGATGCGAGGCTAAGTGAATTCCATCCTGCCCCTAGTTGACGCCTAAGGGGTAATTTGCTCAAGTGACCCCTGACTTTTTTGTATTTATATTGTAGTACTCAAAATTACCTGGAGCATTGTAGTATTTTGGAACATTTGCAAGTAAACCCATGTCTTTTTGTATATTACCTTTGGGACCACGCCAACTCAACTCATGTGGCGCACCACATGATATGTGCATTTTGTAGACGGATCCCTACGAGTTTTTTATTTCGCTTTATTTTTAAATTTTGTAAATGCAATTCAAATTTTCTGGGTAATTTGCATGTAGCCACATGCATTTATTTTTTATTGCAAAAATACCCCTTCCAGCTTAATTATTTCTTGTGCGTGCTTTTCTATTTTCTATAAATGCTTCCCCTACTCCAAAAATCATGAAAAATAGGATTATGTGCCTGATTAATTGCTCGTTCATGCCATATATTTTGTTTTGCATTTTTCACACATTTACTATTTATTAAAAATAAAAAGAGCACATTTATTTCTTGTTTGACTTGAAAAATACAAAAAGTATAAAAACTTAATTAAAAATTCCAAAAAATTACATATTGTTTTTTATATATTTTATCACTACAGGCCAAAGGCACAAAAAGTATCAACAGAAAACCTAAAAAATAAAAAACCCTTACTAACCATAAAAAGTTAAAAATATATTGAAAATCCAAAAAATTATTTTTCTATCCTACTTTTTATTTAAATATATTACTATATAATAAAAGTAGTTTTGAGAATTTTTTTGCCTATTTAGTATTTTTAAATCTAAAAAAATTGACATAATTAAGAAGTCCATGATTTTGTATATTTTAGGCTATAAAAATACCTAAAATTAGCAAAAATACCTGAAAATCACAAAAATCAGAAGAAAAAATATAAAAACGCAAAATATTTTATTTTGTATATTTCGACTATATATGGATATATTTATAAATATAGTACCATATATTGTTATATACTTTTTTATAGAGCTATATACTTCATATTATTAATTATTATAATTACTTTATAAATATTATTATATCCCTTAACAAAATAAAAAGGACTGCACTTTTTGGTTTTTTCTGATTTTTGTATATTTATTATATAATTTATATACATATTACTCATATTATATTTATTACATGTATATACTCTTATATAAACCTTTATTATATACGACAAAAGGAAAAATAAATAAAAAGAAAATAAAAATTTAGAAGTAAAAAAGTATAAAATATATAAACAAAAATATCAAAAAACACAAATTTAAACATACAAAAACATTAAGTAACTATGTGAGTAAATAGTGTACAAATATATATTATTATTTATTTATAAATAATAATAGTGCTACCCGACTTGTTCCCTGAGTTCGACACCCTACCTACTTGTCCAATATACACATACTTGTTTGTAAGGTTATATAAATTTTGATTTTTACTTGCTTTTGATTGCTTTTATATTATTATGTGGGTTGATTGTTGAACTTAGTTGAGATCTTCATGGGTTGTCATCACATCGACTGATGGTCCCACCTTGTGTGGACCACAAGACCGTCCCTTGGATTTTAGCTATTTCAAATGGCGTCATTGCCTGTGAGCAACATAATGTAGCATATTTTGTACATTACTCTAATTATTTATTTTGCTTTTAGTTTTTCTCTTATTTTTGATAATTATTTGATTGTTCGTGACCCATATTTCTTTGTTGCTTTTCTTGCAAGGGTCAGTGTGATGACGGTTGCTTTTTAAGAGGTGGACGCACCTGAGCCGTGAGGAGGTGGGCTCTTCTACTTATGAGCCAATCAGGAGAGAGCAGAAGAGAGGAGCAAAGAGGGAAGGAGTAGAAGCTGCTCTTTAGCATTTTTTGTTTTATTTTACGAGAGAGTGATTTTTATTTTCTCTTTGTAAAATAATTTGTAATAATTTGGACTTGGACACTTCACACTTTATGAGGTCCAATGCCCGGGTGTCTGTTCACCTGGGGGACTCGTCGTATTTTCCGTTGTTTTCTCGCTTTTCTTTTCTTTGTTTCACATATTTTGAGTTTTTTGACTTTATTTCCATTTGTTTTGTGTGATTGAGCCCTAGCCTAGGAACTACTAGATTGATAGGCTAGGTTCACATCCCTATTCAATTGCATGTACTTATAGTTTTTTTCTTGGACTTAGATCAAAGTAATTGTTGATTATTTGGATTTGAAATCACGCGCAGCGAGAGACTCCACACAGTGCCTGTAGGACCCGTTGTGGAGGGCACTGATGAGCCTCCAAGTTTGGAATCTAAGTTTCTTCTCTAGATATTCAACACTTGGTTCTTCACGTTAATAGCAACTCTTGTTTTTGGGCTGCTTTCATCGGATTGAACTTTCATACAGTATAGGTTTTAATTCATGTCTAGCATCCTGCACGAAGAGAGCTTGAGGCAAGGTGAGCATTTCTGACTGAGCATGCATCATTGATTTATGATTGTATTGTTTTTTTGCTCTCTCCCTTTGATTTTGATCACTTAGGATACTAAAGGAATTAGAACCTCGTTAGGATTCATGCATTTCAAAAAAATCAAAAAGTGACGACCAATGAAATTGGGACTGCTAACTCTACTCGACCCTAAAACAAACGTAACGGAAAAATCATTATTTTAGGAGAGTAACCCCCTCATTGTTCACATGTACGATCCAGACCGAGAGAGGCACACACACATAAGGAATAGAGCCCCCTAACTCTGTACTGGTGTTATAAGCGCTTGGGTCGGCTCTTAAGCCCCGTTATTGTTGGAAGCACTTGGCTCTGACTTTAGACGAAGTGGTCCCGGTGTTCTAATTGGTGTGCCCCGCCGACTAGAGAAAAACCACTGTAGGTAATTGCACATGTGAGCTTGTAAATATTTGTATTCTCATCTAACTCTAAAATTTGGCAAGATAAAAGATCAAACTTTACGATCATCACTATGTTGAGTTGATGAATTGATGGGTTTGTTTGTTTATTTTTGTTTGCTTGTGTGCATACTTGATCTTCTCTGTGTATTTGCACTTTTTTCTTGCATATCTTGATTTCACTATCGTGATTTCCCTATCACCGTCTTTTATTTCGGAGATGGCATGCTTGAGTTATTTTTATCCGGACTTCGCAGATCCTTCTTACTCTCTAGTCGGTCCACCTCAATTTTATTAGGTGGACTTTCCTCCTGACTTTTCTGTTTGTACATATCTGCCTCATTCATAGTTTCAGGCATCGGATTTTTACCCACCATCACCATCACATTTTCCACCATCTCACTCACCCGAGACTGAGTTGTTGGAGACACCTCTTATGGACACCACTCCTAAGTGCGCGACCCAGATAGTGAAGAAATTACAACAGAGGATAGATGACCTCACTAATATAAATGAGAGCCACATTATCGCTTCACATTCCAAAGCCATGGATTCGCGAGAGGTCGTCCATGAGAACTTGCAATCACCCAAAATACAAAAAATGAGATAAATATAAAAATACAAAAAGTTAATAATGGGAGACACCTAGCTGAGTCAACTTGTGAGGTGAGGGTACCCTTGTCATATCCTATGCTCACACACACATTCACCACAGTTCCCACCTTCTTCACCCTCAAGGATGATACTGTACAGACCGCTCTTCATCACCCTTGTGTAGATGATGATTTTGATTTCTTCCCTAATATGGAAGAGATAGAAAATCTTAGAAAAATGTTAACCAACTCTGAAGTGGTGGTGGCTATTCAGGGCATTATTAAAGCCCCGTTTCTCTAGGCCTTGAACTAAATATATGCACCCACAACCAAAAAGAGAAAGCGATGATGTATAACCGAGCGACACCGTCTCATCTTGGCCACTGCCCACGCCATCACCCACCATCCACCCACTAGAAAGGGGACACCAATACAACCCTCGTAAGATTTGTCCTTTCTGACCACATGTGTGATCATACTCTCCTTGACGGCGGTGCATCGATTAACATAATACCATTATCGCTTGTTCAGTCTCTTAATCTTGGGCCTCTCAAGAAAACCAAGATGATTTGTCAATTCACCGATGGATCAATAAAGAGGCTAAGGGGTATTCTTGAAAACATTGTCATTCAGATCTAATCCATGAGTTTCACTGTTGATTTTGTTGTATTGACCATGGAGACCTCCACCCCCGTGGAGCGCACTCCAATCATCCCAAGACAACCCTTTCTTACCATTGCGATTGCAGTTATTGATTATGGATCTAGAGATGTACGCTTTCATTGATTGAAATGCTCACTACACCAACCATAGACCAGAGACCCACATCTGATGAGAGTGTACCCATGTCAGCTGACCCTAAGGACTATGACCTATCTGTTAATATCATTGGGGATTGTTTTATCAAGGATGATCCTGAGACCCGAGAATTCCTCTTGATGGAGTGATGAATCTCCATTTCATAACCTTTATTCTATCATTTTGGCCTTAAAAACCCTAGCTAATGCATGTAAATAGCCCAAATTTCTATAAAATTAACATTCATTCTTTGTTGTATAAATACTATATAAAATATTGTTTTTAATGCCAAAATTATAGAATAAAGAAAAGAAAAGAAAAAAAGAATAAAATGCCAAAGGTATTTTATGAACCTAAACCCCGAGACCTGGACATCTTGATGATTGGGTCGACAAGGAATAAAGTAGGGGGAGATAAGGGAAAAAAATCACCAATAATTTCCATTCTTTTAATTCATCAATAAAGCATTTTTTGGGGCCTATTTTATTCTTTATTATTTATACATCAAATGAGGAAACTTTGAACACGAAAGTTGTTGATAATATATATATATATAAATACAAAACTGATTTCATTCAAAAATGATATATAATGTACAAGTTATACTCTAAATAAGATTCCAAAATCCCAACTTCCCAGACCCATATCTCTCAAATAAAAACTCAAAATGTATAAAAAATCACCTTTAATATTATATAACTTTTAACAAGCTATTTAATGAAGGTGGTTTCATATTTTTTTGGAGTTAATATGTGAAAATTAAGTTTTGGACCCATATTGTACTATATAGTCGAAAAAATATTCATTTGATTTATTATTTATTATTTTTATCATTTTACATTTTTATAATTTTATAAATGTTATTTTTAGTATATGTACATATTAAAATTAAAATAAAAACCATAAAGAAAACATAAAAATAAAATAATGTAAAAAATACATTGATGAAATGCATATAATTGTACCTATATAATTTAGACCCCTATTTATTCAAGTGAACAAATAACATCAGAAAAATATAATAAAAGTATATTTATATACCTAAAAATAAGTTATAAATATAGAAAATAAGATATTAAAGAAATAAAATCAAATATATAAAAGAAAAATAAAACAACCAAATTATAGATGAATGTATTAATAAATACACCCTTAAAAACTAACTTGTAATAAATAACATCAAAAAATAAAAAAATCATATTAAAATACTGTGTAAGATAATAAATATTTTTTATTTTATATTGAAAAAATAATAAAATCATCTACTATTTTTAATTATTTATTTTCGAATAAAAGGACCTATTTGTCCTGATCTGTCCTCCGTGGACCAATCAGAACGTAGGGTATATTGACCCTCGATCAACTCCCCATTCTTTCGTCTAACTTCTGTCAGAATCTCGAGTGGCCCGCCTTCTCAGATTTTTCCCTGCCGCTTCGTTGCTCCATCACCATCGAGCCCTTCACAAGATCTGCTCCCTGATCTTCTAAGAATCTCGCCCATGCCCCATATCCTCTGTACATGCTTTTGATTCTTCCCAAATCGCCCATCAATATGGGTACACATACAAATAAAATCTCCTACCTCCTCTTCCATTTTGGTCACGTTCTGAGCCCTTGAGCCTCTGCCTCCGTCCAAGAGAGTCACTAGGAAACAATTGGCGACCCCTGGAGTGTTCGTGAGCGGCTGAAGGAGGAGGAAGCGCACCCCATGGAGGCGCTCCAGCCACCTCTGCTCCCTGTCGTCTCTTGTAGGTACGAGATGCGCATCTAATTTCCTTAGGTTAGAATTAATCCTAGGTTTATTTCATATTCTTAATTTCATGTTTTAGTTAATTATTAGTCTAGTTTAGCTCAGTTAGCTCGTCGGAGCTCTAGAGCTTCGACAACGGCTTCATACCGTACCACACCCGTTTTGAACCACCTTAACCACCTCCTCATATTTCCCATACGCTTCTCCATTACACAAGCCCCCATCCACCTTTGATTCACCTCGAATCGAAGGATAGAGGTCCTTCCCTCGCTGCACGCTAGACCTCCTCGCTCTGCCTTACTTTGCCCTAAAACCATCCATAAATAAGCCCGAACCTGTTGCTTTTGCCCTACAGTGTGTTTGCATCATTTTGCAGGATCGGAGGAGCGCTCTTAAGCGCTATTTTAATTGGGAATCAACTCCCAGTTCTTCGCCAAGTCACTGAGCTCCAGGGGTCTACCAATGACCCCTTGACATTCCTAGAGCATCAGGAAGCTAAGGGAGGCATGAAGGAATGCAAGGAAGCCATCGGTGGAACTCAGGGTCGTCGGAGATAGGTGTTACATCAAATCCATACTCGCGGCTGTAAGTTCCTCCGTTGTTCTTCCACCATCCTCGTAAAACCTTTCAATCAAGATCATGCCCCCAGTCGAAGAAGTAGCTGTTGAATGCAGATTCCCTGAACCGTCGAATCCCACAGGAGATCTAATCCTGATCATCCAAGGTCGAAGCGTCACCAACCATGTAGATGGTGTCACATGTTTAAGTGAGATGCATCCCGTAGTCCATCTGCGTGCATTGTGAGGTAAATTGCATATTTCGTCCCAAATTTTCTGTATTTATTTATTAGTTCTGTAAATAAAATACACAGTGTAAATAAAATAGATATTTTGCATATAAGGCCAATGTACTTATTGTTAATTGCATAGGGATCTAGTCAATGTCACCTCACGTGTCGTCCCACGTGAGGCGGCGAAATGGCAAGTGTACCCTTATGACTTTCTGTATTTAAGATTACTCTAACAAAATTTAATATACGTTGTAAAATTTTTGAGAAAATTACATGTGAGCCCCTGATGTTTATTTTATTTGCAAAAATACTCTTCCTAGTATATGTATTTCTGGTGCTTGGATTTCGTTTATTAAAAATAGGACGTGTTTTTAAAAACTATGCAAAAAATTGTTAGATGCATGCTAACATGTATTTTTATGACCCATTTTTATTTTAGCATATTGGATATTTTAGCTATTTATTAAAACTCAATGAGCACACTTTTGTCCCTGTTTGAATTAAAAAATACCAAAAAATAGAAAAATATTTTGAAAAATTCCTATACAAATATATCTTGTCTATTTTAGTGTTTTTAACTCCAGACTAAAAATGCCTAAAATAGAAAAAGAAAAGGACTAAAAATTTAAAAGATCCAAAATCCTTTATAAAAATGTGAAAAATCACAAAAAATCCAAAAATATATTTTTCTATTTCTGAATTTTATTTATATTATTATCTATCTATTAAAATTAATTCGATGAATTTTGGATTTTATTTCCTATTTTTAATCTTCATTTCCATTTATCCAATTATTTAATCCCTGATTTGGGATATTTTTTATTTTAAAAATCCATAAAAATTAACAACAATTTCAGAAAAATCACAAAAGCATTATAAAAATAGATAAAACCAAAAACAATTTATTTTTTGTATTTTATTTATTTTTATCAGTATTTGTAATTTATATTATTATATATTTTGCATATAGCCTTATTTATGGTATTATGTATTTAAAAAGAATGAGAATATTAAAAATTAGAAAGTATAAAAAGAAAATAAAAATTACAAGATAAAAACAACAAAAAATATAAAAATAAAAAATATAGGATTCAAAACCTATAAAAACTATAAATGGACAAGAGAAAATAACACATTTTGCACTTCAATGCTCCGATCTATCATTTGCTCCCTGAGTTCGACCCTAAACCGTTTTGCTATTCATTGCTTGATTTATATTGTGGGTTAATTGATTGACCCGGGTATTGTGAGCGGTAACCTCAGCGATGCTAATTGAGTTTGATTAGCCGGCCCTTGCAAAATCTGAGTTATCAAAAGGCGGGGCAACGACGCATAGATTGGAATTATTTATTTGTTCATGCTCTCTTGTCTATTTTTGGCATTTATTTATTTTTGTCATCTATTTATTTTCTACCTTATTTGATATTAATTGTGAACTGTATGACACTCCTTGTTTAATCTTTGTTGCGTGGGACCGCCACGCAAGGGAGGACTTCTTTGGAGGACCTATGCTCCCTAGTAAGGCAGAGCCAGATTCCTGACGTAGCCGGCAGGAGTGAGCAACAACGGAAAACTCGGAGGAATTTTTGAAGACAAGCTCTTTTATTTTTATTTTTATTTTAGTTTTAATTCAATTTAATTTTATGTTGTAATTAAAAGTGGGAGAGAGTGACACTTGTAATTGTAATAATTCGGACTCTCATAGATGCTGCTACTTCACGAGGTCCATTGGCCGAGGGATTGTTCCCTTAGGGGCCTCGTCGGATTTTGTTGTGTTTTCATCGCTTTCTTTTTATTTGTTTTTCGCTTTTATTTTTATTTGTTTTGTGTGAATGAGACCTAGCTTAGGATGTGCTTGCTTGATAGATTAAGGTCCAAATCCCTAATTATATTTATATGTACCTATTGATTCATGCTTGGACTTGGTGAAATTGAATTGTTAACTATTTAGACTTGAGACTGCACGTCGCAAGAAGCTCTATACAACACTTGCAGGACCCGTTGTGGCGAGCACAGATGAGCTTCCAAGATCGGACCTAGGTCTCATATCTAGATAGTTAGCATATGGTGCTACATGATAATAGCAATTACTATTCTATTGCGATTTCATCTGCTTGCATCTCATGTAGTGTAGTTTTCAATTCTGTTATGCATCCCGCATGGAGAGAGCTGGAAGCACTATAAGTCTTCTGACTTTGCATGCATCATCGGTTCCCGATTTGCATGGCTTTTCTGACCTTCTCCCTCTGATTTTGATCACATAGGATGCTAAATGGGATTGGAACCTCGTTAGGTGCGTGCATTGAAAAATAAAAATAATAAGTGATAACCTAAATAAAATCGAGACTGCTAACTTTATTGGACGTTTAAAATAAAAGTAATGGATCCATTGCTTTGAGGAGAGCAACCCCCTCCTTGAATGTACACTTTATTCTCATGTACACACTAGCATTAGTGCCCTAACCCATACCTATCTTTGTGTTTGTACAACTTTTGATGCTTACCTAGCTCTAAAATCGAAAAAATAAAAGACCACCATCTCGATCTTCACTGTGTTGAGTAGGTGAACATGGGGTTTGCTTTGTACATTGATTGTGACTTTGGGTCCGTCCACGTTCATCATTCTTTGAGTTAGTAGATCTTTGAGTGTGTGAGTTCTCCTTTTTATTGAGTCTATTTATTTTTCTTCTTTATTGAGTCATGACATTGTGTCTTCACTTTTACTTCTTAGCCAGATATTGCGGCATTCCTTGCCCATATCACACAATCTGGTCCGGCTCAAGGAGACTCTATCCTTGAGCCACAATTTTGTCTGTGTTCTACCAACATCTCGCCTGCCCTCTGAAGGACATGGGATAATCCTCAAGCACATCACGGAAGCGTGAGCATCGTATCAAATACGACGAGGAACGACTAGTCGCACTAGTTGTTCTATGCAGCGGAATTTAAACAATTTTCATGTGACGAAACCACATGATCCAAGAACACTTCTCGGATCGTTTCGTCTAAACCACAAACAAGTAATAGGATTACCTCTTGAAGCATGGTTGCAATCGAGTCTCTATACGAAGAGACCTCCTGTCTCAAGTCCGATCCGACGGAGGAGACGCTTGCGAGCGCGGGGATGAATCACGTGCTTCTCGCAATCCATGTTGATGATCCATGCGGCGGATCTCCTGATCTCGACACGTGAGATCCGACGTCTTCTTCACGAGCGAGGTGCATCGAAGGAGACAGAGATCCACGAGCAAATGATCGGGCAGCATAACGACGACGCTGCGGCGATGGAGACTCTCTCTAGGGCATCCATGGTGGACGGCCATGAGAGGGAGAGAGAATATGCATGTAGAGAGAGAGAGATGTGCTTCATTATCATTGTCCTTGCGAGCATGGCATGCCTCTCTATTTATAGGGTATTGGGATCCATGGATCTCAATCCATGGGACATATTAAATCAATGGATGAGATTGATTTATGTCTAATCCAATGGTCAAGATTATTGTTGGTAAAAACCAATAACTAATAATTTAATTTCGATCAAATATATTTGACAAATAAAATATAAATCAATCCTAAATTAAACCAATCAAATAAGGGAGACAATCATCATGGAGATTGCATCTCCTATTGGAACAAGGTGGACGGCCACTTGTTTCCAATTGGAGGCAATCTCATGAGATTTCATGAGATTGCATATCTCCATGAAAATCTCCATTATTTATTCCAACAACTTTTGTTGTGATTTATTCTTCAAAAAAATAATTCATAATTAATTTTGAGAATATTGCAATCTTACCATTGGAATTTTGTGAATCACATTCACAACCCAAAATAAAATATAATTTACATTTTCAATTAATTACACAATGTATATCCAATACACATTAATAATTAAAAATTAATCAACAAATATAAATTATAATTAGCTCTCTCTAATACATTATAAATCACATTTATAATATATTATGAATAATTGGATATTGCTATCAACATTATTCTTATCCACAATAATTAAATAACATTTAATTATATTGGATCTCCATTCTCACGTGCCCAAATAATATGATTCACATTCACATTATTCACATCTTTGATAATAAAATCACATTTAATTATCTAAGATAACTCTCTTTATAATATGAATCAAATTCATATTATTTACGATAATTAAATCACATTTAATTATCCATTTTCTCGATGCTCGGATACTTATATCAACAATGAAATTATCCTGAACTCTTTCAAGGATAATGCATTTTCTCCGCGAATACTTGGAGATAAGGGCATGTCGATTGTATTGTTCCACGTATAGTGACTTGGATATTGAGATCACATCTCAAATCCAGATCTCGAGCCTCCATAGATGCTTGATTAAATCAAGACCGCAAATCTAATCTTCTCATTGCATTAAATCACATTCAGAGCAATGTCCAACATTAGGACCAAGATCAGATTACTTCTCTACTGAGAGGAGTCACTAAAATCCAGACCCATTTCATCACTCCCTAGGAATGGAAGCATCATGGTTATACAACCGTTTATGATCACATCACCCTCAGGTATTCCCAATACCTGTACATCCTGCATACTGGAAGATTCAGAATAAACCTGAAGTATAAGATTAATTTTACACTGTCTACTTCAGATTTTTATCATTAAGTTTCTCATTTGATCATTGGGAGTTGGCATCAATCATATACTTTCCAAAAGCATATATCATACCCAGGTGTTGATCATATACTTTCCAAAATTATATATCAAACCTACAAATTCAGTCAAGCTTCCAAAGCGAGACGACCGTGCACAGAATTTGATTCTTCCCAATATCTCATGAGTGAGCTCATGTCTTCCGGTTCGGTAACTGAACATGTATGATCCCTTTGAGAGATCGTATTACTCATATGCCCTTACATGCACACTAGCACGTCGGTGTATAGACCTTGATTAGGTCATCAACATATTGGTCTGCCAAATGTACATACTCAGATATATAGTAACACATCTGTCTCCGGTCAGAGGATGCATGCCTATATCATGTTAGCATACGATATAGGACTTTGGTTATCTCGATCTCGTTAAGTCAATTATTTGACCTATCTAATCCGATACCTCCGAATCTCTATTCCTATGCAGAGGACCTGCATCAAGAGGTCGGTCAGATATCAGCCTAACTGAGAAAGGATTGCCATCTCCTACTCAGGATGGAGATCATCTCTTAACAATCATTTGATGGTGTTTGATGAGTCCTCAATCTAACTCTTTAGATGTTCCTCCAAGCACCAACCTCTATGATTCAATATTTGAATCAACAACTGTATGATCATCAAGATGGCCATGGTACATAACCCTAATTGTACTAAGGGACCTATAATGCAAATTATGTATTCTTCATTTCAGATTAGGGAATGATATTCGCAATAACATTTATTGCATAATGGCTCACCGTGGGCTCGCTTGTCCAACACCCTCCTCGTCCCCTTCAGTATCGTCCCTTCTATCACCCAGGAATGATGTGCTAGTAGATGAGGCCCGCATCGAGGTTATGATTGCATACATTATTTAGGTAAGACATGCATGATTGAGGATGCTGAGAATGGTGTGATAGCTTTGGTGGATCTGACCTGTGAATATATATTCTTGAGGATTTTTGATATGGCACAATTCCATGTGTGATTCTCTATTGAGGATTTTTGATCTCTCACACCAGATTGAGGATGTGATTTATTCCAATGATTTGATGATGATTCCATGATTCTTGACTATAGGATCTCTTATGAGGTTCTGCCCGTCTTGATTCAGACGCTTGATGTACTATCTTTATATGTGCTTCAAAGTGATAGTGCTCGGAACGCATATGGTTTCACTCATCTTCTTGACTGACCCATCCTCAATCTCTTGACTCTTCCATCCCCATATGGCACTTGAGGATACCCTTCTGACATCTTGATCATCTCAACTATTTGATTGATTTTAGGGACCGCATTATGATTGCCCTGATGATCTCTTCTCCCTCTCACAGTCTTATGCCCTTTTAATGATGATTAATTGATAGTCTTTGAGGGTCTGAGATTTGATGCTGGTATTTCCCTGATATTCCCTGACCGAGTTTGCATTACTCCCTGAGGACTATTTGTGGGAGGATGCAACACATTCTTTACGATTGGTTTCACTCACTACTTGTGTGTCCATCTTGAGGGAGCATGGAATCGAGTCATTTGATATGTGTTATCGATCTCACTATCTGAGCACAGGATCAAATCTTTTGATTATTCTGAGATCTCTAACTCATCTGAGTCTGCTCACCTTGATGACCCTCGTAGGGTTGAGCCATGTCTTGTGGTATTCGATGTGTCCTTGATCTGTCGACCTTATGACCATCAGATATGGTACTGCGTAGAGAGTCTCCTATTCTTCACTTTTCGTATCTTGATGAGACTATGATTAACATGGAGGGAACTGTACTGCTCCTTCCTTCTTCGTGACTTACGGTATCGAATTTGATCTCTCACGCATTTCTTATGAGCCTATGTTCTACTTTTCGCTACTAATTCCTGGCTTAGTTTTCAATCTGTTGTCACCAGTAGCGGACACCCACTTGATTGTATATATGGGTGTCTTTTTCTTTCTGACCGCATCACTGTTCTCATAGGGAGACGATGATGAGAGTACGGTATTCCTTTATCATATACCCTCCTGCACTTCACCAGTCTTCATTTCTTGTATATATATTTTTTGTCTTTTCATTTCTTCTTTCTCCTGCATGTCATGTGTACCCCAGATCATTCGGCATATATGTGTGTCTATAGGGGGTTGCACCTCTTGCATTATTCTTTCTTCATTCTGTTTCATCACTTATGTTGTTTGCGTATATTTAGGGATATCTCACCCTAAGTATAGGGGAAGTGATGCATATATTCACCCACCATTTCCCTTTTTATTTGATTTCTTTCTTTGATCCCCTTTACCATCTCCTCTTCTTGCCAATACTCAGGAATATCTTACCCTAAGTATGGGTGGAGACAATCCGAGTTGTGATTTGTTCATTCCCACCCTTGACCCTCCCTGCTTCGTGTACAGTTTGCTATACTTAGAATTATTTGATCCTAAGTATGGGGACGCTTGACTTGTCATTCATTTCATCTCTCCTTCTTTCATTCATTCTTTATTCATTTATTAGTTTGGTTTTTCTATACTCAGTAAGAGTTATGTCTTCTCTTTTTCTTTTTGATCCATGAGGACATAGCTCAAGCTAAGTATAGGGAGGTTGTATATACTATGTATATACTTTATCCATAACTCGTACTTTCGTATATTTTTAATAAGTATGGCTAAATCACTATTTATGTACGAACATATACAATTCAATTAACTCAATTAATAAAAAGATGCATATTATCCCTCAACATGTATTTGTATATACTGATTAATAAATCATGTAAATTTTTTTGTAAAATGTTGAAAAATAGTTTGAAAATCTGTTTGAAAAATCTTGAAAACTGTTGGAAACTATTTTGTAAAATGTTTTCAACCTTTGTAAAAATATTCTCGCTTGTAAAATTTTCTTTTCTTTATGTGAAATAAAAATGTTTTGAAAAACTATTTGCAAATGGTTTTGAAAATGGTTGCATTTTTTTGAAAAATCTATATATACTATTTGAAAAACATTTACAAAATAATTTTCAAATGTGCGTAAATGTTTGTAAAAATTATTTGCAAAAATTATTTTGGACTATAGTTTTCAAAACAATTTATAAAATCATTTTCAAATAAATTTGAGGAATATAATAGAGAGAGAGAGAGAGAGAATTTTCATTGACTTTCTATATATATTTATAAAATTTATCATATGTCCCTTGTGTAAATTCTAAAAAACCCAAGTCTTGTAAATAATCGATGCATCCCCATGTAAATATTTGTACCTATTTTCTTAGCCAAAATCCTTTATCTTTAAAAATCCTTAAAAATTTTGCAAAATATAAAAATTCCAAAAACATCTGCAAAAATCTTTCTAAAAATTGCATAAGAAATTGCAAAAACTTTTTAAAAAATCCATAAAAGGTCAAAATTAAAAAGTGGCATCAAAAAAAGATTCTCTTACATTGACATAGCATTTGTATTTTTTGGAATAATATAGACAATTGAACTAGTCAAAATAAAGTCTGGAGATTGGAGCTTGGAATAGACCTTAATATACCTAATTTGAATGGAACTCATTGAGGACTGAAAACGGAGATGTTTCAGGTCACCTTGACTTAATTATTTAGATTCCATAAGACTATATTCACGAGTCAATTCAATGGGCTTAAAGAGAAACCTTCATATCTGCCATACGACTCTTGAGACAGTGACTTGATTGGAAACCTCACACCTAGCACTTAGCTCAACCCAGATAGACTGTTGAAAAATCTTGGGGTCTAAGTCAGGACGATGCAAGGCTGTTTCATCAAGAGTAGCTCATGAACCATTCTTGGGGATTGCCGACACGGTACTCTAACGCACTTCTTTTTGTAACAATGATATCTAAAGACTGGATATGGGTTGAGACAATGCTTCAGAAGAGGAATGGTCTACCGGCACAACTTTTCCAATACCCCAAAATAGTGGGTGAAAGAAAAGATGCTATATCCACTGGGGCATAAACAAGAATGCAACAACTGTGCAAAGTCAAAGAAAATTCCAAAGAAGCCTAAAATTCCACCAAAAAACTTGAGCTTCAGAAAAGTCTGCTCCTTAGTGTAGAATCGGTTACACTGACCAACTTCACAAGGGAATGAAGACTACACGGGTCCATTCCCACTTCTCTTCCCATTCTTCTGACTTACCCCCCCCCCCCCTCGATTATAAAGACAGGAAGCACCACACCTTAGAAGGGAATATCTGTCTATAGGAGGATGAGCTACCAGAAGAGCAGACAGCTTGATGGTTCAAGGGTTTTGTCTAGGAAGAGCTGAACAAATCCACACACTTGATTTTATCATTTTAAAGTAGCAAGAGTATGCGATTGAGAGGGTGTTTCTGATCTAACTGTGAATTGGACTGGATGATAGGAGTACGGAATTTGAGGGCTGTTATGTCACACTTACCGACTTCAATGTGGTTCTGAACACACCATTAATCTAAATGCCTTCTTTGAGATCCAAACTTTCACTTTATTAAAAACTGCTTTAAAAGTCGATAATTACTCCAAGTTATTTTGTTATTTTCTTCTGTTTTTATTTTTCTACACTTATTGCATAAGTGTTTGCTCGAGACTAGTAAAGACAAGTATAGGGGGGCGATGAATCTCCATTTCATCACCTTTATTATGTCATTTTGGCCTTAAAACCCTAGCTAATGCATGTAAATAACCCTAATTTGTACAAATTAACATTATTCTTTGTTGTATAAATACTGTATAAAATACTATTTTTAATGCCAAAATTATAGAATAAAGAAAATAAAAGAGTAAAAGAATAAAATGTCAAAGGTATTTTATGACCCTAAACCCCGAGACCTAGACATCTTGATGACTGGTTCAACAAGGAATACAGTAGGGTGATAAGGGCCAAAAATCACTAATAATTTCTATTCTTTAAATCATCAATAAAGAATTTTTAGGGCCTTATCTAATCTTTATTATTTATACATCAAATTAGGAAACTTTGAACATGAAAGTTGTAGATAATAATATATAGAAAAATACAAAATTGATTTCATGCAAAAACAATATACAATGTATAAGTTATACTCTAAATAAGATTCTAAAATCCCAACTTCCTACACCCATATCTCTCAAACAAAAACTCAAAATGTATTAAAATCACTTTAATTGTATATAAATTTTAATAAGCTATTTAATGAAAGTAGTTTCACATTTTTTTGAATTAATATGTAAAAGTTGGGTTTTGCATCCCTATTTACGATATATCCCAATAAAATATTCATTATTATTATTATTTATAATTTTACATTTTTTATAATCTTGTAAATATTATTTGTAGTATACATACATATTAAAACTAGAATAAAACCATAAAGAAAACACAAAAATAAAATAATGTACAAAAATACATAGATGAAATACCTATACTCATACCTATATAATTTATACCTATATAATTTATACCCCTATTTATTCAAGTGTACAAATAACATCAAAAATATAATAAAATATATTTATATACCTTAAAATAAGTTATAGATATATAAAATAAGAGAAGAAAATAATAAAATCAAGTATACAAAAGAAAATAAAATAACCAAAACATAATGAATATATATATAAATACACCCTTAAAAATTAACTTATAATAAATAACACCAAAAAATAAATAAAAATCATATTAAAATACTATATAATATAATAAATATTTTTTATTTTATACCCAAAAATAATAAAATCATTTACTATTTTTAATTAATTATTTTTGAATAAAGGGACCTATTTTGTCCTGATCTGTCCTCCATGGACTAATCAGAATGCAGGGGATGTTGACCCCGATCAACTCCCCATTCTTTGGTCTGACTTCTGTCAGAATCTCGAGTGGCCCGCCTTATCGGATTTTCCCCGCCACTCCGTTGCTCCATCGCCCTCGAGCCCTTCACAAGATCTGCTCCCTGATCTTCCAAGAATCTCACCCATGCCCCAAATTCTCTGTACATACTTTTGATTCTTCCCAAATCACCCATCAATAAGGGTGCGCATACATGTGTATAAATAAAACCCCTACCTCCTCTTCCATTTTGGTCACGTTCTGAGCCCTTGAGCCCCTGCCTCCGACAAAGAGTGTCACTAGTGACAGCTGGTGACCCCTGGAGTGTTCGTGAGCGGTTGAAGGAGGAGGGGGCACATCCCACGGCGGTACTCCGGCCACCTCCGCACCCTATCGTCTCCCGTAGGTACGAGATGCACATCTACTTTCCTTAGGTTATACTAATCCTAGGTTTATTTCGTGTTTTTAATTTCGTATTTGAACTTATTAATTAGCTTAGTTTAGCTCAGTTAGCTCATTGGAGCTCTAGAGCTCCGGCAATGGCTTCACACCGTACCATACCCATTCGAACTACCTTGACCACCTCCTCATATTTATGGGACTCTTCTCCATTACCCAGACCCTCCATCCACCTTTGATTGACCTTGAATCGTAGGATAGAGGTCGTTCCCTCGCTGCACGTCGGACCTCCTCGCTTCGCCTCACTTCAACCTTGAAACCACCCACAAATAAGCCTAGACCTGTCGCTTTTATCCCGCAGTGTGTTTGCCTCATTTTACAAGACTGGAGAAGCGCTCTTAAGCGCTATTTTCAATGGGAATCGGCTCCTAGGTGCTTCGCCAAGTCATTGAGCTCCAGGGGTCTACCAATGACCCCCAGACATTCCTGTAGCATCGGGAAGTTAAGGGGGGTGTGCAGGAACGCAAGGAAGCCATCAGTGGAGCTCGGGTTGATCGAAGACAGACGTTACGTCAAATCCAAACTCGCCAGCACTGAGTTCCTTTGCTGTTCTTCCACCATCTTTGAAAACCGTATGATCAAGATCATGCCCCTAGTCGAAGCAGTAGCTGTTAGATGCAGAGTCCCTAAACCATCGATCTATGAAGGAGATCTAATCCTTATCATCCAAGGTCGAAGCATCACCAACACTGTAGATGGTGCCACATGTTTAAGTGAGATGCATCATGTCGTCCATCTCTTCACATTATGGGGTAAATTGCATATTTCTCCCTGCCTTTTTTGTATTTACTAATTATTAGTTCTGTAAATAAAATACACTGTGAAAATAAAAAGAATATTTTGCATATAAGGCCCATGTACTTATTGTTAATTGCATGTGCCTCCAGTCCACGTCACCCCACGTGTCGTCCCATGTGAGGTGGCGAAATTGCAAGTGTGCCCTTATGACTTTCTGTATTTAAGTTTAGTCTAATACAATTTAATATATGTTGTAAAATTTCTGGGAAAATTACATGTGAGCCCCTGATTTTTATTTTATTTGCAAAAATACTCTTCCTAGTATATGTATTTCTGGTGCTTGGATTTTATTTATTAAAAATAACACATGTGTTTTAAAAACTATGCGGAAATTTGGTTAGATGCCCGCTATAATGTATTTTTACGGCCCATTTTTATTTTTGCATTTTGGGTATTTTAACTATTTACTAAAATCAATGATCACACCTTTGTCCCTGTTTGAATTTAAAAATTCAAAAAACATGAAAAAAAACATTTTGAAAAATTCCTATAAAAATATATCTTGTCTCTTTTAGTGTTTATTAACTCCAGACCAAAAATCACTAAAATAGGAAAAGGAAAAGACTAAAAATTTAAAAAGGTCCAAAATCCTTTATAAAAATGTGAAAAATTACAAAAAATCCAAAAATATATTTTTCTATTTCTGAATTTTATTTATATTATTATCTATCTATTAAAATTGATTCGATGAATTTTGGATTTTATTTCTTATTTTTAATCTTCATTTCACTTTAGACCTATTATTTAATCTCTGATTCAGGATGTTTTTTTAAAAAATCCATAAAAATTAGTAAAACTTTTAGAAAAATCATAAATACATTAGAAAAATATATAAAACTCAAAAACCATTTATTTTATGTATTATATTACTATATTGTGTATATAGCCTTATTTATGGCATTATGTATTTAAAAAGAAAGAGAAAACTAAAAATCTGAAAGTATAAAAAGAAAATAAAAATTATAAAATAAAAAAATCAATATAAAAAATAGAAAAAGATTCAAAACCTACAAAAATGATTAATGGACAAGAGAAAAGAACATATTTTGCGCTTCAATGCCCCGATCTACCATTTGCTCCCTAAATTTGACTTCTACACATGCTTACACCTATACACATTTGTTGTAGAGTTATAATAAATTTTAACTCCATATTTTTGCTATTCATTGATTGATTTATATTGTTGGTTAATTTTTTATTGACCCAGATTTTGTGAGCAGTCTCCTGAGCGACGCTAATTGAGTTTGATTAGCCGACCCTTTTAAATTCAAGTCATCCGGGAGGAAGACTTGGATAGCATATACCTTGGAGTTCCCTCTTCTAGTGTGTGGAGATGTGTTGATGACATCCACACCATTTACACCATAGACACCTTAGTGTAGAGGGCAAACTTAGTAAAGACTTCTCAGGCCGGACATGACCACACTACTTCCGTTGATGAGTTCGTGCCTTTTCGTTTGAGATCCCCAAGATTACTGAGGCTGAACCTGCCCGTAGGGCTTCCACTGATGAGTTCATGCTTTTTCACTTTGAGAATACCGAGGATCTACACCATGTCGATCATGATCGGGTTGATTCAGATAATGACATAGATATCGACTTGCACCTTGTTGGACTCATTCCTCAACAGTCACGTAAGACGGTACGCTTTCTACCTTCTTGATCCATGTATAACCACCACTTTGTATATCCTCTTTCATTTATTTCCTTCCATATATTATTCCCCTCATTCACCTCGTTGCGTGTATTTGCTTACTTAGGATGTACTTTGTCCTAAGTATATGGGAGGTGGACACGACGAGTGTTTTTTCTTTGTATTCTATTTCATCACTCATGGTGTTGCCTATATATAGGGATCTTTTACCCTAAGTATAGGGGGAGCGAAGCGTACATTCCCCCAATGTATTGTTTTTTGTTTTTTTGGTTGGTTGATTGGTCCCCTAACCTGTCTCCTCTCCTGTTGATATTTCTGTCTATACGCAGGGATCTCTTACCCTAAGTATAGGGGGAGACAGACCGAGTTATGATTCGTTCATTTCCTCCCTCGACCCTCACTGCATATTGTATACAATCTGTTATACTTATGATTAATTGATCCTATGTATGGGTTGACGATTGACTTTTAATTCTTTCATTCTTTATTCTTGAGTTGTTGTAGTATAGGCTCTTTTATACTCAATACAAGTTATGTCTTCTTCTCTCTCTCTCTAATCTATGAGGACATAGCTCAAGCTAAGTATAAGGGGGTCATATATACGTTGTATATACTTTAGTTATAACTTGTACTTTTGTATTTTCAATAATATGGCTAATTAACGAAATCTTTTATACACATCGAATTCTTTGTATATACTGATTTATAAATAAGATTAAAAATATTTTGCAAAATATTTGAAAAATGGTTAAAAATTCTTTGAAAAAACTTTTGAACTGTTTGGAAAATAGTATGTAAAATGTTTTCAAACTTTTGGAAAGATGTTTTGTTTGTGAAATTTTCTTTTATTTATTTAAATAAAATATTTTAAAAATTACAAAAATACTTTGAAAAATCTATACATACTGCTTGAAAAATCTTTGCAAAATGATTTTCAAATTTTATAAATGTTTGTAAAAAAATTGTCGAATTATTTGCAAAAAATAAAGTTTTCAAAATATTTGTCAAAATGTTTTCAAACTATTTTGAGAACCATGTATATATTTATATCAAATAAAGACTCATTACAAATAATTGTATAAAAACTTGTAAATAATAACAAACCTAATCCATGTAAATGTCTAGTGTAAATTATTTCACTCAATTCTTGTGAATAACAAGACACACTCCCGTGTAAATATCTGCATTGAATTTTTTGATCTAACCTTTTTATTTTTGAAAAATCTCTAAAAATTTTCAAAGACAAAAATCCATAAAAATTGCAAAATATTTTCAAAATAGCATAAAAATTTGTTTTCAAAAATCCCATAAAAGTTTAAAATCAGAAAATTGCATCACAAAAAGATTTTTATCTGCATTGCACAACATTTGCATTTTTCAGATTGATAATGAGTATAAATAAAATCTAGAGATTGAGCTGTGAAATCCCATTTTTTTCTAAAATATGGAGTATTTTTGACATCCAAAAAATTCAAATAATCATGCCATTACGTAGATCCTGTCGAGATCTTTCCAACAAGCCCAAGAACATCCAATTCTGACATTCCTAACTCAAGTTATCGATATTTTAAGTATAATAGTTGGGACCCATATATGGATCCGAACCAGATCCGAAATTGCACTCATTTTCACCTCTTCTTCTATAAATAGAATAGGATAGGATGCCCTCTCAAAAGCCCCAGCCACCACCATCCTCCCCTCTCATTGGAGCGCCACCGCCTTGGCTAGTTTAATCGTCGGAGGGCCGCCGTCGATGTCGGAGTTGGAGCTCTGATCGAAGATCCACGACCACCATAATGTAGGAAAGCTCGAGGCCACCGCGGTGCATGCCTCCGCACTGTGATCGAGCGACGAAAATATCATTTCCGTGTGAAAGGATATCCCGAGGGAACATCCTCGGAGGTAACGATGAATACCCCCTCTTGCTGTTGGTTTCACGTGATTTTGTATGCTCAAAACTAAGACCATTTACGTATCTTGGATTTCTGTATCCAACTACTTCTTTGATACCGACTTGGGACTTCTAGGATAACTTTGGAGTCTTCTCATCTTGCTGCAAAATCTTTGGTTCTTACTATATGTTATTATTATACGTGATTTGATATCCAGCGTATGAATATGTTTTGTTCGAGTCTCTCGACGAGAGATTCAACATATGGTTGCAAATAATAATGTCATAGATCATGTTCGAGGAATGAGATATACTTGATGTCAAAGACTTTTTTTTTATAAATGACCTATTACATAATGGAATATCTCGTAATACAATGTGCTCACAATTCTTGCCTTGGAAGCGTGGCATTAACATCATTTTTTAGTCCCATAATATATGAAGTTGTGAACGGATAAAATCTCTCCAAAATATGTAAAACGTTTCACCTCCCAAATCCGTTTTTTTATAATAACTTGCTGCCTTAATTCCATCTAATTAATGCGTGCATGAGAATGCCATAGATATACGTGCATGAGAATGCCGTTATTTTTTTAGATATATATATAAGCTTGTGGTTAACGTGGGGTACATACTTAAATTACATTTATATGCCTCATGTTATGTTCTAATAACATGCATAGGGTTGAAGCTGAAGTTTAAAGAACAATTATATATATATATATATATTCTGATTTGGATTTGAAACACACACGAGTTTCTTCGTTGGCTAAGATATGCTACCTTATATGACATTCGATTCGATATGTTTTTGTTAATCACAACATATAATCAATAAACGCCAATATTACGTGAGATTCTTTTTGCTTTAATTGTTTAAACTTGTCTACAGTAACTTGTTCGGAAAAGTATCTCTATACAAATAGACTTCTAATTGTAAGATGCAGATAAATGTGTACGTAAATCTTGATAGAATTAAGTAATAGGTCATTGAATCATATGCATATAAATATAAATCCTATAGGATGTACTCATATGTTTTGGGAAGTATAATGTGAGCATGGGTGTAATGAGTGGTAAAGTGATGGTGGTATTTCAGATATATCTCACTTGCAACCATCGTCAATTGTGTACGTCAATTACCATGATCAAAATAGTGGCTATGAAGTATAAATACATCAAGGAGTGCAGGTAATGATTAAACTCCCATGTCATGTACATACTGCAATAGTTTTTATTCCATTTATAATTATCCCACGGGTGAGACATCATGGTGAGCGGGTAGATGGAGTTAGGCATTGCAAAGGGATTGTGTGTGCACCCTTGGACATCAGGAAGATGCCTTGAAGGTCACGACCTCAACGGACGAGTTGGGTGACGCATTGCACCTAGAAGCCCGGTAGCATCCGAAGTCACTCGATGGAGTAGGCAGGTGGCACGGTTGGCGTTCTTGATTTTGCACTTATACATGATATTAAGACTCGAATTAAAATTTGATGTGGCCGCGCTGAATTTTACTTCGAGTGTTAGTATTGTGAAAGGTGTTTCGGGATGTAATTTGAAGTTGGAGATTGGGGTTGTAAATCTTTCATATCCGATCAAGAAGAGATCCTTGAGAGTTACTCAAGAGGAATATCAAATTCCCGCGTAGCGGAGGCCTACGAGTCCCGTACTTTCATGTGCTAAAATAATACGAGAAATGATTATTGATCGGGCGTCGGAAATTGTATACTGTTGTGGACTCTAATCAACTTGTAGAAATATCAAGATTATGATGGTAGTACTTAAATGATTATTATATAAATAAATAAAAGTAAATTATTATGTGATCCAATGTCAATCAGAATAACTTGGTGTTTTTACCAGTTTCTACAATTTATGCATGTGTCATTAAATAGAGTTGAGTATACATTCTTTTTCACCCCTGCATTGGTTATTATAGTGTTTGTCTCGTTACTGGGCAATTGCTCATAATGTTACCCTTGTGTGAATCCAACAGGTGTACCCAAGCAACAGCCGCAACAATAGCGACCTTTTGAGGAGATCAGACCTTCCACATCATACTTGCACCGAACAGGTCTATTTAGAGTAATTTTTTTATTTCTGCATTATGCTATGTTCTTTTTGAGAGACATTGTAGTGAGATATGTTGAGAGCTTCTTCTACAAAATTTATAATTATACGATGTATGTCATTCTATGGACATGAACTTGATGATCATAATCAATGAGAATGGATGTTGTATTTTCTTTCCATTTCATATTATTCTCCTGTTGTTATTTATATTTCAAATGTTGATCTAATATGCATAAGATGGTTTGCTGAGTATCATAGATCATGGGCGTATTTGGACCGTAGGTCCAACGCTCCCGTCCCGTCGATTTTGGTAACCGAAGGGGCGGGGTGTCACAGATGGTATCAGAGCCCGATACTCCATTCTCTCTTTTGCATACAGTGGGATTTGAATTATAAATACAACGATAAGTCTTTTGACTTCGTCATTAACTAAGGAGAATAATTCAAGTCATGGTCAATGTGTCCATTGTCTCTCTAATCATGGAAATAATTTCTAATATAATGATTCTAGCAGGGAATCATGCCGCGTCGTGTTGATCCTGATGTTGCACAGCAGTTGGCCTTACTAGTTCAGGTCGTGCAGGGTATACAACAACGTCATGAGGTATTGAAGCAAGGCTCCTTCAGCAGGATGACTCCTCGTATCGACCCTCTCGTAAGGAGGAGGATAGTGTTCATCTTTCGGTGTCTCTAGACCCTGAAGGATCAGAGGATCTAGAAGCATTGTAAAAATATCAGACAACCTATGCATCATATCAGAGGTCTAAAGTGCCACAATTCTTTGGCACCGGCACACCAGATGAGGTTGAATTGTAGATGGATCATGTATCCAAGGTTTTGCGGACGATCTACGCTCTTGAAGAGTCTTGTCTCATATTCGTGGAATTTTTACTAGCAGGCTATGCAGAACGTTGGTGGTACGCCACCAAGGAACATCTGGAGGATCCTGTAACATGGGAAATATTTCTTGACGAGTTCCATAGCCAGTTCTACCCTGATCACTGGGTTGAGGATTAGAGAAGGTTGTTTGCTGAGCTGAAGTAGGGGTCAAAGACAACCCAAGAATACCTCATTCACTACATTGAACTTTCCCATCACTCACCAGCAACTACTGCTTTCCCTGAGGAGAATTTACAGAAGTATATCTGAGGACTGTGTGACGATGTGCAACACCAGCTATCTGCATTGGAGTTCACTTCCATCAAGGAGGTAGCTGCTAAGGCTACCAAGATGGAGGCAACTCAGAGTCGGCTTCAGGGGAGTCCATCACATTTCCAGCCACATCAGTCAGGGAGATCTACTCACCGAGATTGCTACAGAACTTGTAGAGAGCGTCATTTCCACCCAATGGCGAACACTCCTCCCATTAGCAGGTTTGGCCCTGTTCCTACTTTGGGGCAGGGCCCGGTGAGTCGCAGTATTACTTCCTTCCGCTCTTCTACACACTTCCAGAATCGGAA
Source organism: Ottelia alismoides (assembly GCA_037367405.1). NCBI lineage: Eukaryota > Viridiplantae > Streptophyta > Magnoliopsida > Alismatales > Hydrocharitaceae > Ottelia > Ottelia alismoides. Next base: position 4,525 of record JAZKJV010001449.1, on the reverse strand, counting down.
AATGGGAGGTGTTAGCCTTGTCTCAGGAGGCTCCTTTTCTCAAACACAAGATCCTAGGTGTTTCCACTGCCAGCAGCCGGGCCATTTCAAGGCCAAGTGCCCCTTACTTACCAGCAGCTCAGGTGGCCAGCAACCAAGTGTACGACCAACTTTCTCATCACACAGTCACATGGATCAGCTTCCCGTCGTGGAGGTCGAGGCTTTCAATGTCCTCCACCACGACCAATCTTCAGTGCTGTAGGTTCTAACACCCCACCACAGCCTCAGGGACATCTGAATGCAATCACGCAGGAGCAGGCCCACACCTTAGGAGCTGTAGTGCGAGGTATGATTTCAGTGCATGGTATATCCTTACATGCCTTCTTTGGTTCGGGAGCTACGCACTCTTTTCTAGCACATCGACTAGTATCCAAGTTAGATAAAGAACCAATCTGTGTTTCATCTCCTTACCACATCAAGGGCCCAGGAGGGCAATTATTCATCGTGCGACAAGCAGTGGAGGATGTAGCCGTGCAGATTGGCGGTCACCTAATACCCGCATATCTTTTACTCATTCAGTTAGAAGATTTTGATGTCATCCTAGGTATGGATTGGCTCAAGCAACATCACGCATGCCTTGATTGCTTAGAGAAGACGGTAGTATTTCGTCTCTCAAGCATACATACCTTTTAGTTTGATGGATGTACCCCAGATAGTGAGGTCTTATATGTATCGTCATTGAAGGCCCAACACTTACTCGATCAGGGTTGCATGGGTTTTCTCGCCTATGTTGTGGGTTTACCTGCCCAGGATTGCATGATTGAATACATTAGAGTTGTGCGGGATTTTCCTGATGTATTTCCGGAGGAGTTACCTGGACTGCCACCAAGGAGTGAGATCGAGTTCGAGATCACCTTTATACCCGATACACAACCCATCTCCATCCTCCCATACCGGATGGCACTAGCCGAACTCAGGGAGCTCAAAGTACAACTGCATGAGTTATTAGAAAAGGGATTTATTCATCCTAGTACATCACCTTGGGGAGCGCCGGTCCTCTTCGTAAAGAAGAAGGATGGTTCTATGCGATTGTGCATCGACTACAGGCAATTGAATAAAAGGACAGTAAAGAACCGTTATCCACTTCCACGAATAGATGACCTTTTTGATCAGTTACAGGGCACAACGGTATTCTTAAAGATTGACCTACGATCGGGTTATTACCAATTGAGAATTAAGGACAGAGATGTACTTAAATCTGCTTTTCACACCAGATACAGCCACTACGAGTTTGTGGTCATACCTTTTGGACTCACGAACACACGCCTTCCAATACCTACCGGCCGTACGGCATTGAGAGAAAAGCAGCCATTAGCCGATAACCCAGCCTGAACCCGGTAAAGAGGTAAGCCAGTCCGCGGGGGGGGGATGAGATGAACGGGGGCTGTGTTCATGAACATGATGAACAGATTTTCCCGTCCATACTTAGATCATTTGGTGGTGGTGTTCATTGATGATATCTTAATCTACTCACGTGATGAGCATGAGCATGAGCAACACCTTCATACTATTTTTGAGACACTCAGAGAACACAAGTTGTATGCAAAATACAACAAGTGTGAATTTTGGCTTAACGAAGTAGCTTTTCTCGGTCATGTAATTTCAGGAGCAGGTGTGGCAGTTGATCCAGCCAAGATAGAGGCAGTAATGTCCTGGGAGCATCCCAAAACAGTTACCGAGATACAGAGTTTCTTAGGCCTTGCCGACTACTACAGACGTTTTGTTAGGGGATTCTCGTAGCTAGCTCTACCACTTACTCGTCTGACACAAAAAGATGTCCCTTTCATTTGGAACGACAAATGCAAGCTGCGCTTTCGTACGTTGAAGGAGAGACTGACCAATGCTCCGATTCTCACCCTTCCTTCAGGCACCTTAGACTTTATAGTGTATACTGATGCATCAAAGGAGGGTTTAGGAGCAGTGTTGATGCAACGTAGTCATGTCGTGACGTATGCATCACGACAACTGAATAACCATGAAAGGAACTACCATATTCATGACTTGGAGTTGGCGGCTATAGTCTTCGCACTGAAGATATGATGTCACTACCTATATGGGGTCACATTTGAGATTATGAGGCAAAGACAATGGATGGAACTGTTGAAAGATTATGAGGCAAAGATGATGGATGGAACTGTTGAAAGATTATGACTGCATGATCTCTTATCATCCGGGTAAGAGAAATGTTGTAGCAGATGCTTTGAGTAGGAGAGTACATATCGAGGGAACCGCAACATGGCTACAAACTTGGGATATGCTCACGGCACTCAGTAAGTGGCACCCATTTGATAGTACTACAGATGTCGTAACTGTACCTGCCAAGTTTAGTGGACTATGGGATAGGGTTGTACATGGTCAGCAGACAGACCAAAAATTACAAGACTTGTTCCATCGATGTCTAAAGGAGGAGTTTGAAGGATTCAGAGTTTGTGAGTTCATATTATGGAAGGGAGACCGTGTTTGTTCCTGATGATAATCAGTTGAGGAGAGACATCCTAGATGAGGCTCACTGTTCTAGATAATCTATCCATCCAGGAAGCACCAAGATGAATAGAGACCTCCGTCAGCACTTCTGGTGAGAAGGGATGAAGAGAGATGTTGCAGAACATGTTAGTCGTTGCCTTACGTGTCAATTGGTGAAGGCAGAGCACAAGCGTCCTCCTGGATTGTTACAGACACTTCCTATTCCGTTGTGGAAATAGGAGAGTATCTTTATGGACTTCGTGGCATCCTTACCTCGTACAGTAGGTGGATATGATGCTATTTGGGGTATTGTAGACCGACTGACCAAGTCTACATAATTTATCCCAGTGAACATGATTTGCACTCCGGTAGATCAAGCCAAATTATATATCCAACATGTTATTCGCTTGCATGGGATCCCCAAGGAGGTAGTATCAGATAGAGACTCTCGTTTCACGTCACATTATTGGGGAGAATTCATGAAGGCCCTAAAAACTGAACTGTGTCTTAGTTCAGCATATCATCTGCAGACAAATGGACAATCAGAGAGGACAATTCAGACTCTTAAGGACTTACTTCGAGCATGTGCCGTTGAGTGGCAAGGATCTTGGAAGGATCACCTTCCTTTGGTGGAGTTTACTTATAACAACAACTACCATGCTAGTATTGGCATGGCACCTTTTGAGCATTGTATGGGCGGAGATGTACCACTCCCTTGTGTTGGAAGGAAGTGGACGATAAGGGTATCTGTTCTACTCAGATAATTGAGGACACAACAAGAGCGTGGAAATAGCTAGGAAGAAATTATTGACTGCACAGAGCCATCAGAAGAGCTATGCTGATCAGAGGCGTCATGATCTCAAGTTTGAAGTCGGAGATTTTGGTCTTCTTGAGAGTATCTCCAATGAAGGGCATTCAAAGCTTTGGTGTTAAGGGCAAGCTTGCATCGAGGTTTGTTGGCCCTTTCGAGATTTTGTCCCGTATTGGGAAGGTAGCATACCGAGTAGCACTTCTCCCTCACTTGGCAAGCGTGCATGATGTATTCCATGTGTCAAACCTCCGGAAATATATTTGAGACCCTCGACATATGATTAGCTATGAGGACCTCGCGGTTGAACCAAATTTATGAGGACCTCACGGTTGAACCAATTTATCTTTCCATGAGGCACCCGTTCGGATTTTAGATCGGGCAATCAAGAAGTTGCGACGGAAAGTCATTCCTTTGGTTAAGGTATTGTGGCAAAGTCAGAACGTTGAGGAGGCCACATGGGAACCTGAGGCAGATACGCGACAGAAATACCCTTATCTTTTTGAAGGTATGATCGCGAAACCCTAGTTCAATCTTCTTTAAGATTTTTATGGGTTTCATTCTCTTTAAGATTTTTATGCCCGAATCTATGTTACATTCAAAACATATACATTAAATCCTACGTCTTGAGGACGAGACTTCCTTTAAGATTTTTTATGATGTGAAAACCCGTTTTTTTCCCTAAAATCTATAGTATTTTGGACATTCAAAAATTTCAAAATAATCACGCCATTACGTAGATCTCGTCGAGATCTTTCCAACAAGCCCAAGACATCCAATTCCGACATTCCTAACTCAAATTATTGATATTTTAAGTATAATAGTTGGGGCCCATATATGGATCTGAAGCAGATCCGAAATTGCACCCATTTTCACCTCTTCTTCTATAAATAGAATAGGAAATGACGCCCTCTCAAAAGCCCTAGCCACCACCATCCTCCCCTTTCATTGGAGCACCACCGCCTTGGCTAGTTTAATCGTCGGAGGGCCACCGTCGACGTCGTAGTAGGAGCTTCGATCGAAGATCCACGACCACCATCACGTAGGAAAGCTTGAGGTCACCATGGTGCACGCCTCCGCACTGCGATCGAGCGATAGAAATATCATTTTACGGGTGAGAGGAGATCCCTAGGGAACATCCTCGGAGGTAACGATGAATACCCCCTCTTGCTTTTGGTTTTACGTGATTTTGGTCTGTTCAAAAACTAAAACCAA